>JARHVA010002146.1:100000-707500 GCA_037957365.1 Torreya grandis | reverse complement strand
ATAAATGTCTAGAATCAACCTGAACCATCCATCTTGAGATTGAGATGTGTGGTTAAGGATTAATTCAATTTTTGGAATTAAATTTTTAATTATCCTCATTATGACATTGGAATAAGGGGAAATTAAGAGGCATAGAGGGCATCATGGAAGGCATTGATGAGGCATAGAGGGCATGAATCTTGATGTTTATGGTATTTATGGCCTAGGGATATCTTCCCAAGAAATGAGGTCACATGATGATGTAGATATTAAATATTCATTTCCAAAAATAGGTTTTCAACAAGTTTCCATGGAATTATTAATTATGCCTTAATTTGGATTAATGAGCTCTTAATCATGATTAAGCACTTTGTGTACAAATTACTCAAATTGATCAAAATGCCTTATTATTGGTCCAAAATTTGATTAGATTAGAATAAGAAGGTGATGTCAAATAAATTGGATCCATTATCCCATTTAGAATGTTACCAACAAAAAATAACAAAGGCACATGTTTTGTATAGAAGATTTGATAAGAAAGAGCAATCTAGAGCACCTAAGTGCAAAATTGGCATTTTGACTCAAAATGATCTGATCAAAGTTAGCTGGCGCATAAATTGTATTACCACATTTAGGGATACCCTAGCTAAAATCAACAATTGAATATATCAGTTTCACATCATTTATCATGTTTTAGTATTCTTAGGCCAAATTGTGCATTTCAAATGGAAATTGGTCAAAAGCCTAGTTGTAGGTTATCAATGGCTAGATTTAGGTGTCTATAGTTTTCCCCTATTTGGGAAGGTGTTTCAAGCTATAAGCATAGTAATATATTCTCAAAGAATCAAAAGGTCTTATATGCTTACAACGGCAATGATGAAAAACTAACTATATGATGCCCCATCGAGGGAGTGGTTACCATAAGTAGGTCAACAAATGGTCCCTCAAAAATAAAGAAGCAAAACAAGGGGACCAAAGAAAGGAAGGATGATGGGGTGAAAACACATTGATACTAAAAAACTAGTCAAAATCATTGAGAATGTAAGTGGGATGGTACACAATGGTTTGCCCAAAGGTGGTTATAAGCATTATACCCTAATAGTGGAAACATGGTATGATAACACAATGATTTTCCTAAAGGTGGTTATAATCATTGAGAAGATGGAGCTATCATAGTTAGGACAAATAAACAAGATAACATGCCCCTATATAGGTAGAAAAAGTAAAGTGGTGACAACATAATGATTTGAATAAAGGTAGTTATAATCATTAATAAATGTAGGTGGGATGGTGTGTAATGATTTTCCCATAGGTGGTTATAATCATTCAACCCCAATTATGGAAAAAATGATAAACTTGGTTGAGGATGATGATAACTTAACATAGAGGGTAATGATGAATTAGAATAACCTACTGATAGGGAGATGCTCATCTAAACTAATAAAGATTGAAATTATTTCATGTTTAATTACTCTATTTGGCATATGATTAGGATGGAATCGAGATGTCAGTACTGAAGAGATGATACCATTACTGAATAGACTTCTTGAAGCTAAGGTTTGTTGTAGGATGTGTCAGTAGGCATCATGGTATAACATCATGAGGGCTTGGCTAAAATATGCTTAAGGACTGACTCCCATAATCCAATACTCAATAGAAAATAATGCACCAATGATAAAAACCATGATGATAATGTAAGCATATGAATATGGATAGATTCAAGTGTAAGTGTGGGCAAAGAATCACCTAATGAACACACATAAATTGAATCAAGGAAACAGTACTAAAAGCAAACAAATAAGCACACAAACAAAATAATAAAGAAACACTCAATAGAAACCATACGAGCATTGACCTTAGAAAATAGGTGACAACTTAACAAATGAACAAAATGGGGGAATATAAGAAAAAGAAAGAGGTGGCTAAGGTGTCTCCATATGTACTAGGCAAGTGGACACTACCAACATAGTTCCATTGATGTAATATACAATAAAAAAGTGTAGGCTAAATGTAGTTCTCCAAGGAAATGGGAATAATGTGATAACAAATAAAAACAAATAGAATCAATGTGAGAGAAGAAGAGGAATGGTCTTGAAAAATAGCAAGTGCATGAGAGAAAAGGCTAAAAAGGATGGGGAAACTAAATAACAAGTGTTTTGCTTATAACTTAGTAAGGGTTCTCAAAATCCTTAAGGCAAAGAAGTGGTCAATGTTTTTTTTCTTTTCTAATCATTTTAAAAATGTTTTTGGAATTTTTTAAAGTATCTCAACTCGATCAAGAATGATGAGACACTTAAATGGTTCAAGCTCACAAAATGGTGAGAGCATTGCTTAGGTTACTCACAAAATGGTGAGATCATGGCTTAGGTTACTCATAAAATAGAGAGAGTGTGGCTTAGGTTACTCAAAAAATGGTGAGAGTTTGGCTTAGGTTGCTTGAAAAATGGTGAGAGTGTGGCTTAGATTGCTCACAAAATGGTGAGAACATGGCTTAGGTTACTCTCAAAATGGTGAGAGTGTAGCTTAGGTTACTCACAAAATAATGAGGGTGTATGGAAAGGGTGACTAAGCTAACATCAATAAGTATCAAGTACTACCTACATAGTCCCAGAGTAAGACCCCAAATCATTGTAGTTCTACCCTTCCAGTGGAAGAATTAGACTGGTGTAGCAGTCAATTCAAATAAACTAGGCATAGTTGGTTAAAAGGCAAAGTATGACATAAGAAGTGGTAAGTTGGTATGTCAAGGGTTAATATTGCCCCTAATTTTCCCATAGGAGGTTATAAATAGGACACAATGACATAAATCAATGCTACTAATTTTTCCAAAGGGGGTTATAATTAGTAGCAATAACGGTGGTAAGAAAGGCATAATAAATAAAGGATGCAATTGTCAAAACTTTTGTCACACTATCCCCAAACTATGATCTCTATCTAAAGTACTAGAACCAACTAATGAAACTAATTAGATACCTTGATGTTGAAAATGTGTAATGGATGGCTAAAAACCAATGTCAAATAGGCTAGGCTTTAGAACACACTGGGTTGATAGGTCAGAAATGGAAAGTGGATATGATGAAGAAGATAGATAAAGATGGTATTTATACAAAGAATAATAATAATAAAATGGTATAATTGAAATGGTCCTTATAGACAATACACCTTAGCATTTAAGCATAGTACCACTTGAGATGAATAATATTCATTACGTTAGGAAGTTCATCTCTATCTAGACTGGCAAGCTTATATGCTCATGATCCATAGTTTGTAGTAATGATGAAAGGACCTATCCAGTTTGGTTTAAATTTCCCTTTATGCTTCTTCTCAGTTATGGTATTCTTTTGGTTTTCTTTCAGAACAAGATCAACAAGTTCAAATTTTCTATACTTAACTTGTCAATTATAGTGGTCTTTGAGTTAAAACTAATATGCTTGAAGATTTTTGAGCATGGCTATGCATTTCTCATCAAGTAGGTCTAGCTATTGCAGATGAGTTACTCAAAAGTCATGATAATCCAAGACATGCTTGAAAGAGATGCATAGTGAAGGAAATTCAACCTCAATGGGAAGGATGGCTTCAGTACCATAAAAAAGTGAGTATGGAGTGGCTATTATGGGGGTATGATGATTGGTAAAGTATGCCCAAAGGGAAGGGAATATTTGTAAGTGCTAATCATGACTGGTATCATTGACAATATTTTTGAGAATATTGACAATGGTTTTGTTATATGCCTTAGCTTGGCCATTACCTTGAGGGTAATATTTTATAGAAAAATGTTGTGTGATGTTATATTTAGGACATAACTAGTCTACATACTTGTTCTTGAATGATCCTCCATTATCAGATATAATGTTAGAGGGGATACTATAGTGACAAATGAGATGGTTGAAATTGAATTTGGAAATTTTCTTTCTAGTCACGTAAGTGAGGGGTATAGCTTCAACCTACTTAGTGAAATATTTGATGGCAATAAGGATATGTTTATGGCCATCAGATGAAGTGGGGTTAATCTTCCCAATGAGGTCAAGTCCCCATATAGAAAATGACCATGGTGTCAACATTGGTTTTAGATTTTTTAATAGGGCATGAATCAGATTATCATACTATTGAAATTTGTCACACTTTTTATATGTAGTGGCATCTACATCCATTATGGGCCAATAATAACTAGTACGCAAGAGATGTTTGGATAGGACTGCCCTGCTAGAGTTAGTGCCACATACTCCTTTGTGAACTTCTCTTAATATTAGTGTAGACTCTACCAAATTTAAACAATGAAGCAAAGTTCCATCAAAACTATGATGGTAAAGGGTGGATACAAGTAGAGTATAATGAGTGGAATGATGAATGAAGGCTTTGGTTTGTTTTTGAGATAGGTTATGTGGTAGAACTTGGTCATGATGGTAGTTATAGTGGTCTAAGTACCATATAGAATTAGGACCAACAATATCACAAATCATTGGAATGGTTGAAGGTTCATGTGCTGGTGTTGACAAATACTCAACAAGGAATTGATACTCTATAGCTTTATCTATTTGTCAAATTAGAGAGCCAATAATAGCCATGGCATCTATAGTTTTATTACTAGCCCTTGGTATGTGCTCAAATTGAATGTTGACAATTTATTATTTAAGAATGTCAACCATGGATTTATATGGAATCAACTTGTCATCTTTGGTCTGAAAATGATCTATGACCTAATTGATGATTAACTAAGAATCACCATAAACTTGTAGATGAGATATATTCCAATGCACTACTTGTCAAAGTCTCACAACAAGTGCTTCATACTTGGCCATGTTGTTTGTATAAGGAAAACTAATTTTGAATGATTTAGGGATTAGATCCCCCTATGGTGTAATAAAACATAGGCCTACCCCTGATCCATGTGTAGTAAATGAACCACACAAATATAGCTTCCAAGGCTACTCCTCAAAGAGTGTGTCAATGATGGTCATTATGGATTCATCAGGAAATGAAAACATGAGTGGCTATGTGTCTATGAGAGGTGCTTCAATAAGTTGATCTGCAAGAACTTATCCCTTGATTGCCTTCTGATTGACATAATCTATGTCAATCTCACTAAGAATCATGATCCATTTAGCCATTATTCCTTGAAAATATTTTTTAGATAGTAGATACTTGAGTGGATCTAATTTTGAAATGACCATGGTCTTATTATTCAACATGTAATAGCATAGTTTCTGAGCTACGAAGACCATGACTAGATAATCTTTTTCAATAAGTGCACATTTATTTTTATATGTAACCAAGGTATGGATTAGGTAGTATAAAACATGCTCTTTTACATTGTCATCATGTTGAGCCAAGAGTGATAATAGAATATGGTCAATAGATGATAGGTATAATAAGAATAGCTTTCTTAGCATAGGAGGTAATAGTATAGGTAGATTAACTAGATAGTCTTTGATTTGTTGAAAAAATATTTAGTAGTGATCATCCTAGTGAAATGCAACTACCTTATTCAAAAGGTGTATAAATGGATGCCACTTGTCTACTAACTAAGAGATAAAACATCAAATTGATTGGATCTTACCCTATAAACTATAGAGTTACTTTAAATTGGTTGGTGGTAGCATCTCAATAATAGAATGGACTTTAGTTGGATTGACTTCAATACCTATACAAGACACAATGAAGCCAATTAATTTGATTGAAGTTACACTAAACACACATTTATTTGGATTGATTTTGACTTTATACTCTTGTAATCTTTCAAATATCTTATGCAACACTGCTGGATGGTCAGCCTTGGTTTTGGATTTTCCTAATATGTTATCAACATAGTCTTCAACAATATCATGCATCATATCATGGAATATGATAGTCATGGCCCTTTTATATGTAGCTCTAGAATTCATAAGGCTAAATGGCATTACCTAATAACAAAATGTTCCCCATGGAGTGGTGAACATTGTTTTATGTTGATCTTCTGGTGCTATTCTGATTTGGTTGTATCCTAAAAATCCATCCATAAGTGAAAGCATTTCATAACCTACCATGGAGTTGATGATCATGTCAATTTTAGGAAAGGGAAAATTATCTTTATGACAAGCTTTGTTGATGTCTCAAGAATCAATAAATTTTCTGATCCCTTCAGGATTTTTACTAACATGTACCACATTAGATATCCATTCTGAGTAGTCAATGGATTGGATACATCTTGCTTCTAAGAGTTTTTCCAACTCTTTCTTTACCAATATAGTAATGCAAGGATGCATCTTATGTAACTTTTATTTTGCCAATTTGTCATTAGGATAACCATAAGGTAGTACAGAACCAAGATGGGTTTTAAACTTGGCATGCCAAAATAGGCCCATGTAAAGATATCAACAAATTCTCTCAACAAAGCTTTAAAGATGTCACATTCCTCCTTAGTGAGGGATGCTCCTAATTTTATCCATTTCAGGTCTAATGGAGTCTTGATATTTAACTCTATTGTATCTTTGACTAAAAGGGTCAAACCATCTTCTAGGATAGTAGGTAATGACTTGAATTATTGAGTTATGTCAAGGTCCTCTATTAGGAATTGCTCTTCAAATCTCTTAAACATGATGAATCTGAGTCCCCTAATGGGATATCTGGCCATGTGATAAAAATAGTTGGAAATTCTATAAAAATTTGATCAAATACTTGTTATTTCTCAAATATAAACTTGGATCCATAAGAAAGTTCATCATTGGTGGTCTCCTAGTCTACATTTGAATAAGAATGAACACCCCCATCTAATGTCACCGAAAATAGTTTTTCACCACTAGACTATCCTTTATATTTAATTTTTACCTAGTTAGAAAGTGCCTCAAAGAGGTTTTCACTTTGGGACCTCAATGTTTTACTTATTTGTTTTTGGCTAAAGGTGTTCACTTGCTCTCCAAAATAGGCTATAGGATCTAATGTGATTGAGAATCCTGATTTGTGATCTCCCAATAAAACATTTTCTCTAAGGCCTAAAAAGTCACATAATGCCTCATCATTCTAGAACTCATCAATCAATAGAATAGATTCTTGTTGGTCCCAATCTATCATTTGGGGATAATATAATGGTAATGGGTTGTGATGAATGGCCAGGGTAAGGGTACAAATGACATTATTATCAAATAGGTTAGTTTTATCTAGGTTATCAAAGGTGAGGCTATGATTAGACTCTAATTCATCATCAAAATCATAATTACTAGTCATTGGTGATGGAGTTTGAATAAGATATGTGGGGTCACCCCTAGGTGGTTTAAATCCAAGTCCATAAAGTCTTTCATACTTAGTCATGGAAATTGGCTCAATGGCTCATTGTTGATTTGGTCTGAGGCCTCTTCATTCATAATTGTGACACTCCATGATCCTATTGGGAATATGGTACTTTGCATTTTTATAAAAATCAACTTGGTTTTCATTGCATAGCCATGATTCATCCCCTTTAAGAGGGTTAGGTTCTAGGCCAGATGTTAGTACAAATGTCACAGGTCCCTTATCTTTGTTTTTTGGTTGCCAATGCATATGTGGGGTGAATTTAGGTCACCCAAAGGTTTTCAGATTAACAATATGAAATGTATCATGGGTCACATACTCTCCCAATCTATTATCTCAAATGGTGAAATGATTATAAGATTCAGGAGGTGGCAAATGGGAAAGGATATATAAAGTATTAGGATCTATGCAATTATTTGGTGAAGGATCAATAAGTATAGCCTTTCCTTTATCCTAATTGGAGCTTGGATTCATGCCATAATGATAATTGTGCTTTGAAATTTGGCCTCAATATGTTTGCAATATTCACATAGGTATAAATATTCTAGAATATTCACTTCCACCCTTGAGTGGGAAAACTTGATACATTAGTACAACATTGATGGGACTACATGAATCTCATGTAACCAAGGCCTACCTAGAAGCATGTTGTATGATAACTCAAGATCAAGCACATGGAAAAGTGTATCAAGGGTCAAAGGCCCAATGCTAACTAGAAAACTAATGGTGCAATGTGATTCTCTTTCCTAATTATCATAGGATTTGATGATTATTATTTCTATCTAGAGATCTACCATTTTGTACCCAAGAAGATTGATATATGTTGATTCTAGATCCATTGTCTATAAGGACATATTTCACTTTATGCCATCTTATATAAACTTCTATATATAATGGATTATTATGGAGTGGGCCAAGGGAAGATAGATTGCTTTGGTTGAATGTGACTTGTCGTGCTAGAGCTAGGTGTCCAATCAATGCTTAAAATTTATCAAGGGATATGTCAATAACAAAGTGGATTAGGTCAAAAATTGATTCAAGATGTTCTTTTGGATTATTGACATTCACAACAAATCTAAAATAAAAATTTATACTAGTGTTTTCTACAATTGTTCCATAATATCAAACTTCTTGTCTTGGTTAGTAGTGAATGGTTTATTCTAAGGTTATATGTTTGGTTGGATGATAGGAAAAGTGGTCGATGCTTGTGGGCTTGGGATAGTAATCTTTAACCTTTAACTTGTGATTTCATAATTAGGATTAAATGTTAGATAGTTGTTGCTAATCAATGTTATGAATGGTGTGGGACCAGATAGGATAAGTCTTAATTGCTAGTGTATTTGCATGTGATCATGTGGCAAGGATGAGTTGTTGATATAAAGTCTAAAAGGGGAAGTCCTAGTTTGTTAGTTTTCCTGTATGCATTTCTAGGTCAAAGAAGGATTATACATGTAATTTGGCTGAATGTTATTGTTTAGCAATGGTCTAGGATGATTAGTGTTTGGTCTAGGATTAATGGAGATGGTATTAACTCTACCCCCTATAATATGACCTATAACCCTATTATAGTCATGTGCAAATGCATGGTAGGTTTGTTGGTTGTTACAATTTTGACCTTGGTTTTGTCCATTGTTCTATCATTGTGGGTTTTACTACTGATTTTGTTGATTCTACTAATTTGGCTTTTGATTTTGATACTATTCATTTTGCTACTGTACTGGCCATTATTGTTACTATTGATGATTATTTTGCTACTACTGATCATTATGTTAAGGAAAGTGGATTTAATAAATCTCAAGAGTTTGATTGGAAGTGGAAGCACCATTATATAATGTTATCTCCCCATTCTCTAACATATTCTCAATTAAATCCTTGATTTAGACACATCTTCATAGATTATGCCTGTTGACCCGATGATAGTCACATAATTCATTTTCATGGTACCAATCATAATAAGGAATGCCTTATGGATAATGATTTGGTATAGGCTAACTAATCAGATTAGTGATAGTAAGCTTGTGAAATATAGACTCAATAGGTTCTCCTAGGTCATGAAAAACATGAAGTGTAAGCATGATTCTCTTAGGAGGGGTTTGAAATGGTAAAGGATGCTATATTTTTTGTGCAGGTCTTGGTTATTATGATTATGGTATCAATTGGAGAGGTTTCTGGTTAAGAGTAAGCTAAAAAGGTCGTGCAGATAATGTTTGCATCATTTGGACATGTCAAGATTTAATTACTCCATTTCCCATAACATTCCTCTTGTAGTTGAATTGCTTCAGTCTTTCTTGGTTATTGGCATGTGCTAGTTATGATGATGGAACTTGAATGGGATGTTGGTCATTTCCTTGATTGGTACCTTGATTTTGATTAGTTGAATTAAGCTTGATAACTCTATTGATGAGTGCTCACCAAATCAACAAGCCTTTGTTGATGATTTCCTTGAAAGTATGTGCACATTATAATTCTAAATGATGACTTATCTCACTATGCAAATTTTTGGTAAACACAACGGCTAATTGTTTATCGAGTAAACTATGGGTGAAATGGCTTGTAAGGGATCTCCATCGCTATAAATAATTTGTAAAACTCTCACCAACTTTTTTCTTTGCTTGCATTAAGTCTACTAATGAAATCTCATGCTCGAGATTATAGGAAAAGTGCTGCATAAATTTATCAAAAAGATCATCAAAATCCATTACTAAATTTTTGGGTAAATTTAAAAACCACTCCAAGGCTTGTCTAGATAAGCTCCTTGGAAATAATAGCAAAAGGTAAATATTGCTATATGCCACTGGTTGACATGAGACATAATTTGGTCAAATGAGCCTTAGGGTCACCTTTCCTTTTGTATTTGTCAAATTTTGGTGGTTCATATCTTGTAGGAAATAGTATTTGCAAATATTCCATGTTAAATGGGTAGGAACACATGTCATCCAATTTGAACTTTTTAATCTATTTACCATCTTGAATGGTAGCAATTGCTTCCTTCATCTATTGTAATTCTTTGGATAAGAAACTAGAAGGAACATTGGTTTGAGGGAGAATATTGGTTTGGGTAGGTAGTTAGAAGGTCAAAAGTGGAACACTCTGACTAGGGTATGATGGAGATACTTTTTGGGGTATATTGGTTTGGTTGGGAAAAGGATTAGAAATACACATATGTGGATTAGGATGTACTTGAAATTGGACAATTTGTTGCATGATATTCTAGTTTGGGTTCATGATAAAGGTTTGAATTGGAGGATTTTGTGGTTGGGATAGAGGGATATAACTATACTATTACTATTATGGTTGAAAAGGGACATGCTACTGACTAATCAAACCTTGCTATTGAGTGGGAACTTGTAGTCAAAAAACCTATCTCTAAATTTTTGGCACATTTTGAACCAATTGTTGTCTAGTAGGTACTTGATAAACATGGTAACTTCCTTGTTGCACAAATAAATATGGAGAAGTGAAAATAGGTTACAAATTTATCATCTATCACTGACCAATATTTGCACATTATTGACTAGTCATTGGTTGGTTTTGAATTAGCATATTAGTCTATGACTGAAGATGTATGTTTGTCATTACCTAACGAGGTGAAACATTTGTTGCCTTTGATTGAGTTGGCAATGTATTTTTACTTTGTTCCATTGATACACTAGATTATGTCTTCTATTGTGGAATACTACTCATTGCTTGTTGAGGAGGAGTAGGGTTCATCATATTTTATCATTGAGGCATGACATTAGCCATTGTTTGATTACCTATTCCTATAAGTTGTAAACTTGAGGAAGTATCTGATTGAGGTTGGGGTGTAGAAACTCCTATTATCCAATATGATGATCTATTCATAGGATTAACTACATTCACATGTTATTGGCTAATTATTTGTGTGTTAGTACGACTTTGATCAAGATTGGATGGTGTTTGCATATTATCCACTATGTTTGGCTCACTATTCTATGTAGAGGCCAAAGACACTTCTTTAATAATGGACATATGCATCAAATTATATATCAAAGTGGTTTGTATGAATGGGTCAAAACTTATATTCTCTTGTCCAGTTAACTCTATCAATACTCTTGTTGAAAGAACTAGGTTAATAAGAGGCTTACTTACCATGTTCATCTGATTGAAATCACATGCTAGATTTAGGTAGGTTTGATATGATTTTTGCATTTAGTTAATGTGATCTTACATGATGTTTTTTCCTTGATTAGATATATTAGGGTCTTGATACATTGTTTGGACTAGAGCCATAGGATTGCTAGAAGAATCCTGTTGATTGTAAATGATATTGTAAGGAACTCTTACTAGACTTAATAAACTTTTAGGGGGGAAGTTTGCTAGAAAATTGGCCCCTACCTCTATGGATCTAACAAAAATATCATCTTTATTCTCTAAAAAATGTCATTCAAACAAGAATGGATCATACATGGAAGCCATATTAGTAGAATATGACTATTGAAGAACTGGCTCATCCACTATGGGTATTATAGCTAGGTATTATTTGGTTTGTTCTTGGTCTTTCTTTGAATAATGTGGTGTGTTAACCAGATAGTTAGCTAATGTATCTTGGATTTGTGTCCCTGATTAAGTATTATAAGAGGGATAAGAATCCATCTCATAAGAAATATTATCTGTATAGGGGTCTTACACCATTTCCTCCTATGCAACTAAATTACTAAGCCTCAGATTATACATGAGTCTACTACAAGTGTATGAATACATATTGAGATCCATAGTCAATTCTTTGTGATAAAAGGTAAAAGAGTTATAAAAACTCTATAAAGGAGAGAATCTAAAATAGATGATTTTCCAACTTGGTCTAGATTCGCCAAAAGGATCAAGAGGTTTATTCAAAGATTTATGAGGAAACTAAGTAGCGTGCAGTATCTAAAATTTCATTATTCACACAAAGATAAGCAAGTAAGTGGACTAAAAATAAAAAATGCCAAACTCTAAGGTTGAAGTGTTTCAAATCAATCTAATCTAGGAATTTAAAAGTTGCTAGGTCTTTTGGCCAATGCGACGCCAAAATCTAGGCTCAAAAAAGGCATGCACTAGGACTCTTACCCAAATGGGATCAAAAGATAGACTTTGAAAATAGATGAAAGTTTTAATCTAATAGATTTGAAACACTTCTAAAAAACACTAGGCATTTGATTCTTGGTCATGAACTTGATCAACTAGGTATAAGGTATGAAACAAAAGGCACTTTTTAGAGATAGTTTATTTTCTCATAAATAATGGTATAAAACTTAGTTCTTTTGACAAACAAGCTAGACAAAAGTGAATAATATAATTATGCTTTAGATAAAGGATTACAAAAGTACACTCAGATTGGTCTAAAAATGTAGGAATAAAATTTGAACTCTATGTAAGAAGGTCTATGAAACAATATTTAAAATGTTTTGGGTAGCGCTACACTACCCAAAAGGTGTGAAAAAAAAGATTATTTCAAAAAATATCTAAGGCAAAGACATTTTACCACAATTTTGATAACATAACACTACTTTTCTTGACTCAAAATTTTGTGGTTCATAAAATAAAAGTGTAAGTGTTTAGCACAAAATGGCTTAAGTCTATCAAATAGTGATAATGATTTTGAGTCTAAAATGGCCTTCAACCCAAATTTGAAATTGAACCTAAGTTCCCTGAAGTTTAGTGAAAATGGTGAACCCACTTAACAAATCAAATCTATGAACTTATAAAGGTGAAATTTTGAATTTAGATTATAAGTGAAGGAATTTAAACAACTTTGGTAAAGGTCTAAACTCAATTGGGTAGCATAACTACACCAAAGTGGATGATATGACTCTCAAACTTTTGATGAACTTTGAACAAGGCTAATTGATGACCTCATGTGGGCAGCATAATGCCTCTTTGTTTAATGGAAAATTATGACCATGTGTTAGGTTTGAATTTGTTTGTTTACACCAAATTTTGACTTCAAATAAGACTTTAATCTAGGGCAAGACCAACTAATCAATCACTTTTTAGATCCTAAACTGACAAGGTTGCTTGGTATTGTTGAAATATACCAATATATATAATTTGAGAGGATTTTAAATGTTCATCCAAAAGTAAATTCACATTATATAGTATGGTTTTTACATCCCCCATCTCTCAGATGATAATACTATGACATAGACCTTGAGGTGCACCTTACACCAACAATACTTTTGCGACAAATGGGGATTTATCTAAGATCTTACAAGTTTTTGAACATTGTAGGAGAAAAAATTACATAATAACTTTAATTTAAAACAATGCTTAAGAAAATCATGGATTTTGGGTCTTATCACTTGGCTTGTTACAAAAGGGTCTAGTCTTTTTTGCAACCAATACATGCTACTATTTTCTCAATGTAGTGTGATGTCTAAAGCACCACTACATCCCATGTACATATATAATTAGGATATAAATGAAGTCAATGCCAAGAGGTGAAACCTTAGTTCAAAGCTTCCCTAAAGAACTCATAAGAAGTGATGAAGTCCCCCTCATAAGCCAAGTCTACAGAAAAATAAAGAAAGTATGAAAGTAGAAAGACTTTAGGGTCATTTTCAAGGTCACCCAAACTTTAATAAATTTTTGGGGAGTGATATAGATGAATTTATTTCTAAGCCTTGGAATAGGCTACTTGCAATAGGAATGGAACTTTTGATTCTAAGGGTTTCCTAAAGGGGATAAATGGAAGAGCATACACGTAACATCCCTCTTTTTGCCAAACAAAAATTTAATCTAAACAACTATGTAAACACAAAAAGCTTTGAAAATGTGTATTAATTTTTAATCCCAAATTGAAAATGAGGTGGTGTAAATTTGACCCCTTGGTCTTAGTTGCAAACTTTGAAAACATTCACCATAAACATCTAAAATTTGTTTTTTTGTTAAACACCAAAACAGGGTTCCTAATTGATTTTTAAGCATGCAAAAGGTGATCTAAACATGTGTTTACAAAATGTCAAGATTGGTTTGGTAGAAATTTTTTTATCATGTCCTTTAGCCTTAAATGTCTTTTGGGTTTGAAACAATGAACTTTAGAAAAAGAGCTCTTCGGTCTATGTTTTAGGAAAAACACAGTGACTGATGTCAATTTATATAACTGATGATGGTTAAATTTTATAATTGATATCAGTTATCCAATATACATCAGTTATACCAATGTGATTAATGGTAGGTATCTAACCGATATCACTTTTACTAACCAATGTCGGTTAAGCTATGCAATTGATGTCAATTTTACTAGCTGACATCGGTTACTGTGTAAACTTGTGGCAAAAAAATGGAAAAAATATAGTTAAAAAATCAATTTTCAAGAGTATTAGAGGTCCAAATGAATATTTTAAATTTGTGAAATGATCTTCTTCATTTTTGGGATGCGTCTAGTCCCACTGGGCATGCCATTATGTGATCTAGGAATTTGACTCAAGAGAGGATGGTTAGTATGGGGTTAGTTTTAAAATGAAAAAATAATGAAAGAAACACACTAACTAGCATAACATATCTAGGCCAAGACACTAGGGAGAGCTTAGTTAACAAACATGAATAAAATAAACAATTAAAATGTAAAATAAACCCTCTTTTACCTTCTTTAGATGCTATAAAATTCTTGTTGTAGTGACTTGCTCGGCTTGTGCTCATGAAGTCCTTGGAAATGGAAGCTTGGATACCTCCATATCTCTTTGGCATCTTTGGATTGTGGATTAGATTATTTTTGAATCAATTTGGCATGGTAACACTAATTTCTTGAAGCTTTGTAATCAATTCTGTATTATAACTTTGCATAATTATGTCTTATAAATGATGTGGTAAGGCCTCCTAGTTATATATTTTTGCAAATGTCTAGAATCAACTTGAGCCATCCATCCTAAGATTGAGATGTGTGGTTGAGGATTAATTCAATTTTTGGAATTAAGTTTTTAATTATCCTCATCATGACATTGGAAGAAGGGGAAATTAAGAGGCATGGAAGGAATCATGGAAGACATTGATAAGGCATGGAGGGCATAAATCCTGATATTTATGGAATTTATGGCCTAGGGATGTCTTCCCAAGAAATGAGGTTAGTTGGTGATGTATATATTCAATATTCCAAAACTAAGTTTTTAACAAGTTTCCATAAAATTATTAATTATGCCTTGATTTGGATTAATTAGCTCTTAAGCATGATTAAGCACTTTGTGCATAAATTACTCATTGATTATAATGACTTATTACTGGTCTAAAATTTGATTAGATTGGAATTGGAAGGCAATGCCAGATGCATTGGATCCATTATCCAATTTAGGATGATATAAAAAAAATAACAAAGGCACATGTCTTATGAAAAATATTTTATAAGAAAGAGCAATCTAGAGCACCCAAGTGAAAAATTGGCATTTTGAATCAAAATGATCTGATCAAAGTTAGCTAGCTCATAAATTACATTGCCCTATTTAGGGATACCCTAGCCAAAATTAGCACGTGAATATATCAGTTTCACATCATTTATCATGTTTTAGTGTTTTTAAGCCAAATTGTGCATTTTAGGTGGAAATTAGTCAAAAGCCTGGTTGGAGGTTATTAGTGGCCAGATTTAGGTGTCTACAACTATCTCCACAAGGCATGTAGATATCTCCCTCTGGAGCCTATCAATCAATGTTTGGTCCTCTACAAACCTTCCTATGCTTGAGGGCCCTACCCCTCTTGATCCTATCCCTATACTAATCTCGAAAGACCCTACCTCTATAAAACATGTCCTTATACCTAGGGCATCCCCTGTATCCATATCTTGGTCATCTAGCTTGGTCATTGCCACATTCTCTACTAAAACTTATTACCTTTATGGCTGTACCACTTATAGTGGAATTGAAAATGGAATGGTTAGTTATATTGTCACTTTAACCTACTACTATGATGGGGACTATCCTTGATCTCTCTTCATCCTAATCCATAGTTCTCTTAAAACTAGCTATTGGGGCAATGACCTAGATAGTCAAATGGGTTGCACTCATAACAACCAAGTGACATATACATTAGTTACCCTAAATATAAAACTCCACCAATGTAGTCCCATAGACCATGTACTACCCTATCATAATCAGTCACTACCTTTTCCCTAGGCACTGGTGGCCCCCACTCCCTAATCCCCTTGGTTACAAGATGAAATAATATGGACCCTCTAGGACATCTTTCTACATACCAAACTATTATTGGATATGATCTAGCTTGTATCTCTACATATTATAATCTTTTTGCCTTATCATATAACATGATATGATCATGTATCTAATCATCAATAGGTCATGTACCCTCAAAAACTATGTCCTTATATAGGGGGTACCAAATGAAATCCCCATCCTCCATCTCATCAATGGCCCAAGTCCCTCAAATGTCCCTAAATCCATGGTCTTTTTAGGTAATATGCCCAAGCCATAGGACCCTCTGATCTCCCTGTATACCTTGATCCCACTGGCCATGTGATTGTGATATGCTCCTAGGCCCATATGTGTAACAATGTGATGTGGCCTATGTTGTACCCTCCCCTATAGGTAATCATATGCAAGTCCTTGAATAACTATGCTAGAATAATTGTGCCTTAGGCAAACTACATCAAGTGATCAAACATCTATTATATTACTTCAATCAACCCCAAGGGAAAATAATGTCCACTCTTATCAGGTAGTATAAGGCTGATGATAAGAGCTATCAAAATTGCTACCTTTGGGGGGACTATCCCCTATCTTGTTCCACCCTTTAAGGGCCAAGCCAAGTCCTCCAATACATCTATGTCAATTCACTCATCCAAAATCTCCTACTCCACTATCCCAAGTAGATCATCCATCATAGCTTGTCTCCCTACCCCTATCTAAATAATCTTAGGTCCTTACATGGGTACCCATAGAATTTGATGCACATATTTGGTGTCACCATCACCTCCCCAAATGATAAATGAATGCTAAAAGTCTCAGAGTGCCATCTCTCTACTAGTAATGATAAGTGTGTTCTATCTACATAAATCATTGACAAATATGCTAGATGATATAGGTCCACTAAAACCAAGACACCCATAATCTCATCTATCATGAGCCCCTATCATCATCGACATCAATAATACTACTTCTATAATATGATAACCGCTAATTTATCCTAAAAATCAAAAGGTGGGGATAATATCAATCATCTTTATAAATCATATTCTTCTAATTTTTAGGCCTAGACTCAAACTCTATGTGCCTCTATTTATCTTATTCTAATTTTGGGCTTGTTTTAAACCCCAATGGGACCTATTCTACTTTATTCTAGCATTCTTGCCATTATTTTGCTAATTCATTCATTTAACAGAACATTCCCACTATTTTTTGGGATGTCCTACCATTTATAATGGATTTTACATGTAGGATGTCATTCTTATCATTTATTAGGGTGATCCCATTGATAATGGCAAAATCTCTATTTGCTAGGGAGAAATCCATGTAAAACTATGAGCTCATTATTTAGATGGTGATCTCACCATTTTGACCCATGATCCCATTGAAAGGTTGATGAGATCACTGATCTCATGGCATTCCCACCATTTTTTTGGGCAAACTCAGCATTTTCCAAATTAGAAAAAAGGTAGGATCACCCCAACTACCACTTTCTACACATAATAAATGCATTAAATGACAAACTCAAAAAACCCAAAATGATACCTATCAATTCTCCACTCCCTAGTGGTCACTGGTATTCTCTTATGAACTCCCCAAGTTTTTAGTGGTGTAGGATATTGGCCATTTTACTTAGCTTACTCATGTGTAAATAGCAGAACTCCAAATTTACTATATTTAGGGTGTAGAATGACTTGTTTTAACCCCCTGAGGTCAAAATATAGTATTTTTTTCACAATTTTCACCCCTGGACCTATAGTTGCTACAATTTATCTCTATTGGGATACTATTTTAGCATTGTTGATCTATTTTTCCTTTCATTTTTTTTAATTGCTCCATTTTTAGTCACTTTCATTGAAATTATTGAGATTATAATTTATTCAATTGAGGACCTACCCATCAAATATATTTAAATTTTTTATTTGCCCCTTAAGGGGGCATCATGGGCTACCCAAATGATATTTGGGGCATTTTTGTAAACCTATTTCTTCATAATCTATGTAAACTTTAATAACATAAAATAGGAATGAAATTTATTCCTTATGATTATAGTGACCTTTTCATTCTTTGAAAAAGCATCGCTTTGATTGAATGTCTCACCATGCCTTTTCAAATAGGGGTAAAATACAAACATCCAATTCCTATAATTATTATGTTATAATTATCAATCTAATAAAATTTCTATGACAATATAAAATTTGGGTCAAAATCACTAAAATGCGCTAAATGGTTCGAGCTTGTCACGTAAAAGTGATGATTTAGGCTAATGTATCCCTAAATGGGGTAATGCATTTTATGTGATTATTATCTTTTCTCAAATCATTCCAAGTTAAATTTTAACCATGCAAAATGGTGCTCTAGACCACTAAATTCTTTTAATTTAGTAGCACATGTTATGTGCATTTGTTATTTCATGTCCATAATGCCCTAATTGGGGTATTGTTTCGTATGTAACTGATACCTTCTTTTAATTATAATCCAATCAAATTATGAATTTTTAAAAGGAAAATTTTGACCAAGTTGATTGTGTAACAAATTTCCAAAATTTTATAAAATTAAGAAAAATTTCTTCAACAAATTAAACCAAATCAAGAGCTTAAGTGAAAAATACATGGAAGTTATTAAAAATCTATTAATTAGAAATTGATTCCTCAAATTTGCATCAAAACATGAAATCATCAGTGGGGTGGCATCCATAATCCATTAAAGGAACAAATATTAGGATTAAGCCTTCCCATGCATCATTAAAGCCCCATTCTTCCAAATATTTATGACTTGTTCCTCTAAAGTTGAATAAGTTCATGGACACACATCTTGATCTCAAGATGGATGGTCATAACTGATCCTAATTTTTTTTACAAGTCTATAAATATAGGAGCTCACCATTGATTAATAGAGATTAATTTATGTAATATTATTATGCAAAATTATTGCCACAAAGTTTCGCCAATTTGTACAAATTGATCAAACTCAGGAGCCTAAGCCATTGGTGCATTAAAAAATGATGGTTAATCTTGTTAATCATCATTGATATAGACTTGGAGTATCAAATATAGGGAAAAACATGCTTCTTGGCCACTCTTAGAAGGAGGGATGATATTTAGAAGGTTTGATAGTATTCCTTCTTTAAATAGCTCTTAGAATTTATTTGCAACACCCCATGAGGGAGTGGGATTGATGTTTTAGTGTCTAAATTCTTATTTATAAGATATTTTCTTGACTAAAACATGGACTAATGTATCTTGGAATACTAATCTATAGTTATATAGATGTTAGGTGTGATGGTGATTAGGTTGAGAATTAAGTTGAGATACTAGATGTTGATGACTATAGAGATGATAAATGATTCAGTAGAAGATATAGATGTGATGATAAATGGATTGGAGGAATGATTGGATATTAGATGAGTGTATTGAGATTAACATCTTGATTATGGGATTAATATGATTAGATATTAAGATATGTGAGAGAGGGGAGGATAAATGATGAGTATGCTTATTATCAAGCCAACATTGTTATAATAAAACTCATGATAATATAAGTAATTCATTATGGATATAGCACTAGGTAGTATGACCCATCATATAAATATGACCATGAGGATATTGTGCCAAAGTGAATGATTATAAAGGAGGTAAAATGGTGAACTCTACATCATTAAGGGCTCTTAAAACCATCATTGTGGCTTTTGGTATCATCATAACATCCTTGTTTATTGCTCAATAGACAAAAAGATATATGATGCAAGACAAAAAAGAAACATACAAAAATATACAAAACATAAGACATTTATATATACATGATAAAATAAATATACATAATTTAAATACCATAGAGTAGACAAGTATGTTGGGTCCCCCTTTTTGAGCTAAATAGTGGATTCGTGCCAACTTAGTGAAAACTTAAGCATGAGGAAACCATAGAGATGATTGTTATTTTGTCTTCTAGAAGCACCAACTAGCTAGTGGTTCATAACTCTTTTTGAATCAAGTAACCTTGGGAAGCAGGTACATAAGATAGTGATGGGTCATTAAAGATAAGCAAATCCTTTTGAATCAAGCAACATTAATATGTGGGTGTATGAGACAATGATGGGCCATTAAATAAAAGTGTAGTGGAGGCAATGGGATATGTACCTTTAGTGCTAGCTCAGTGTTCAATGTGATCTATTCTCCATGATCTTAGGATGCTCTAAAGCCCTATAAAAGGAGGTCTAATTTAGTTGAAGAAGAGAGAGGCAAACTGGAGTAGCGAAGCTCTAGTGAATTTATACTAGATAATTTCCATTAACATTAAGACTTATGTCAGGATGCTTTTTGATGCTCCCTTTTGTAACACCTAAGCTCACTTGTGATCTATAGAAGATTATATCGATCATTTGCTCAATTTATATGGACTATACATGTAATTTTGTTGAACTTCATTAATGAAGAACACTATTTGAAAATTCATTGATTTTAGCTTTATTCTATCAAATTTATGGTTGAGTTCTTACAAGTTATAACTTGACTCATTTATGGTGAACCTATAAATATCAATGAACCTTACACCTATTATAGGAATTGCATTAAGTATGGTTACGACCCTACACCCCGAAATGATACTTCCACTTAAATACAAGTCTATACCTAAGTCCCTTAACTAGATACCTAGTTGGCCCTCAAGTGCTTGAATGCCTTTGAGCCCATAGAACCTAAGGCTTGCACCCATGAATGCAAAACTATCATTAAACTAACCCAAGACCTTAAAGAATAGAGTTGCACCATTACACAACTAGCCCAACACAAACCCTGGTCCCTTCTTTGATGTATATTGATGCTAACATAGTTGAGTACTAAATATTGAGTGACATAGGTATAGTCAGGGCCTGCACCCTTCTAGAATAAGCCTAAATCTAACTTGGATAGCTATGTAAGTATGTAACTAAGCCCATGACCCCTTTAAACCTATGGTGTGAGCTCATGCACTAAATTCCCCAAAGGAAAATAGAATATTAACAATTGACCTTGTTATTGACATATGATTTGATCATTTTACAAATTTGGACCAAAAATTTATGATTGAACAAGTTATCCCATATGAAAAGGTAAGTGAAGATACCTCTAGACCTCAAGGTGCAAGCTCGATTAGACAAAATGTGAGCACAAACACCCTAGTTCAACCAATGTCAGTAGTGAAGCATGGGAAATATCTCATAAAAATTGGCCTTATACTACTAGTTGGTAGTACAACACCATCATCTTCTATAGTGCCAATAATAACCATTAGACCAATGCCTAGCCTAGTGATTGGAGGACTTAGAGGACTAATGCCATGAAAAACACCAAGAGGATAAATGCCTCAGGCACTAGTTTCTCCCTAACCCTAGATCTATTATAAGATGGCCATGCACCTACTAGAGTATTAAGGTGTAGAAAAATCTACAGAGCATGTGCTCAAGTGTGAATTATAATAGCATGCTCATGGAA
Organism: Torreya grandis; assembly: GCA_037957365.1. Classification (NCBI taxonomy): domain Eukaryota; kingdom Viridiplantae; phylum Streptophyta; class Pinopsida; order Cupressales; family Taxaceae; genus Torreya; species Torreya grandis. The sequence goes on along the minus strand of JARHVA010002146.1, from coordinate 685,665 downwards.
TAACCCAGGTTGAGTGTAAGGCAACCTAGTTTTTGATAACCTTGCTTGATTGTGCCTATACTTGGTATAAGAAGTCTGATCCTAAGAAATATATGGTTGATTATGAAACCCTGAATGGAACCTTCTTGAAGGAGTTAAATATACCTAAGTTTGAGTATCAAAGCATTGCCACACTCTAAGTATAACTAGGGATTATTAGAGAGTGTGCACTTGTACGATGCTAGATTCAAAACTCTCCTTTCTAAGCTCCCTTATGAAATTCACCCCTCCTAGCATGCATAATGGTTTTTTGGAGGATTATTGGTACTTTTTTGAAGGGTGCTATCCATGAAAACATTCACATACCCTTGGGAAGTGCTTGAAGAAATACTCATATGTAAGGTAGTTAGGAGTGCCAATACATGAATTAACCCCTTCATGGAGGTGTACATTACATTTATGGCATCCCCACTACTAAATATGAATAATAATTCATTATAAGATGCTCAAAGAAAATTATGACATACCGACTATGAGATAGAAGGTCATAATAGAAATAACTACCCTCATAGGAATGTTCACACACTACTTAGTTATGAATTTTATAATGAGGTGCATGATGTTCATAACTTAAATTTATTGTAATGCACTTGTTAGGTTAGTAGAAAAATTTATTTCAAGTTATGTGACATGTACACTCACAACACAATTTATTTCAATGTAAATGATGAGATGTGCTAGAACATGGAGAGAGGCACATGATAGGTAACTACAACAACCAGAGGGAAGGCAAACCAATGAAATGAGGGTTATGGATAATAGAATGTTAGATATGAGAACCAAAGAGGAATGAGAAGATGAGGTAGAGGATGAGATGGAGGAATATTCCCATCATGATCATGTTACAAGTGTGTGTTGATTGAGCACTATTAGTGTGACTACCTGATGAATCTAATGTGTAGGTACTACCAATTATTGCATGTAGTCAAAGAGTGCCCTAACTTGTACAAAAATTTGGCCTAAGGTAAAATGGGAACTGATAGGGCTATAGGGATGATAAGGAATGAGCCTAAAGATAAGAAATGGGCTCAAATGGTGAAACCAACATGCACAGAGCCAATCAAGGTACAACCAACCACATAAAGTGGGTTCACCACTTAGTCACCAACTATGCTAACATAAGAGATATGCTTGTAATATGGAAAACCAAGCTATATTGAGTACATAATGTGACTTAATCCAAAATATGTGCCCTACCTTGACCTTGCACATCAAAAGGACATCTTGCAACAAGTCACAATCATAATAAAAAAATTGTAGGGAGAGCTCCAATTGTCCATATATATAGAAGCACAGGCTACCATCTCATATAGAATCAAGATAGCCATGAGGATAAAGTATAGGATTTGATAGAGATCTTGTGGCTCTTAAAAATGGATGGGATGCTTCCCTTGCTATTTTTTTTATTATAGCATGTAGGGAGAAATCTAAGTGAATATGTCAAGCCCCATGCAATTTAAGTTATTGTATCGCATATGGAGTGGTCACATGAAGTAAGGCATACTTAGAATATAGAGTATGACCAAGGGCTACTAGTAAATGCCACCATCGATGGATGGTCTATCTATGAGGTGTTGATCGACATCGATGTAGAGGTAAATATCTTGACTAAGAATGCATGGGAGAATATGGGTAGGCCAACCTTGAGACCTTCTCCCCATGTATTTTTCATGCCAACAAGACCTAATCATAGCTGATTAGAATTCTATACGACACCATTATAGATATTATGGGTATTGAATTCCACTTTAAATTTGAAGCTATTGTGTTGGTTAAGTGAGATAACTACTTAGTGCTTCTAGGAAGGCCTTAGTACTATGTGTTAGCAACCCATGCTACAGCTTCTCTATACTTTGTTAGTATAATAATTTCGATGGACACGTATGGTTTGTAAGTCATCCCATGATCATTTCTTTTTATCCCAAATTCATGGGAAGTAGTAGTTACTTAGATTAAACTTAGTATAAAAGTAAGTGCTGAGGCTAATGAAGGAATCCATGAATTTATTATATTAAGCTTGATTAAAGGAGGTTGACCCCTCTAAGAGGCCAATGATTATGCAATTCAACCATTATAATTCAGTTCTACTTATTTGAGTTAACATATTTCTAATTTTCATAATTTATTTCATGTATTTATAATTATATGTTAACTTGTTCAAGAAAGATCCTCTCATCTGGTATTAGAGCACTTTTTAGGGCCGATTTTTTTCCTTTAGAAAGTCTTAACTTTGTTTTAATGCATAATCCATTTAAGTAATTTTTTAAAAAGTAATTATCTATATCATAATAATCTATTTAGGATCAGGGTAAAAACTTGACCATATAACTATGGGAAATGCTTGGGTAAAATCCCTAAAGGTCATTGTAAAGAGTACCAAAATAACCCCAAATTAGATATCCCATTAGGAGGACCTGCTTACAAAATAGGCATCATCCCCTTCTTGATTGAGTAGTCCCCATCCATGAGGAAAACCAAGAGCTATTATTGAGAGGTAAATCCATAGCCAATTTTTTTTTGGAGAGTGGTACTTGATTAGATGGCATTGGTGGCTAGAGTGATATATTTAAAACCTTAGGTATCCATTGAAACTTGGGGCCCATTTCTATCAGTTTCAAAATATTACTGTGGAGTATGAGAAAAATTGCCATATCAGATCTTCACATATTATCAATAGATTTGCCATACCAATTTTAGCATATTATCAATAGAGTATTAAAAAAATTAATATATCATATCTTTAGTAGAATATCAACAAACTTGCCACACTACTTTTAGCATATTACTAGCAGAGTATCAAAGTAATGCCATATCATATCTGCAGACTTATCATATCAGTTTTCACATATTTCTAGTAGACTTCTTATAACACATTTTTTCCCATATATCTCCATATATAGCCCTGTTGATCCTCAAATTTTACCCAGCCACTTGAAATTCCATTCCCCACATTTTATTCCTTGAGGTCCCATATCTTTATTCCACTCCTAATTCTCATAAATCTCAATTTACCCTGTTTTCAAGTTTTGCCATAAGTTTTGTTTTTATCCATTTACCTCAAAATTTTTCCATAGTGTTCATCTCCCTTTTCTATTCCTTTATCCCTCTTTGATAAATTTTCTAATTTTTCCATTTTCACTCCTGAAATTGCCCTCATCTTCATCAATCATACTCCCACTATAATTTTTTTTTTTGTAAAAGTATATTTATCCCTTCTAAATTCACTAAAATCAAAATCTTACATTACTAAACATGTCTTAACTCTATTTTTCCTACCCATTGCAAAACAAAATATCTTATTCAAGTGATGGTAGTAACCTAAATAAGAGCAAAAACATGGAGGATGAAATTACCGCACTCAAGACATACATCAAAGATCTTGATGAAAAAATTCTCAGCCTCAATCTTCAACATACCACCTTCAAGAGAAAATGACATCCAAAGTCCTCTTCTAACACTGGATTTTATTCTTCCAATAATTTTTGTGGGTCAAAGCTTGAATTTGATTGATTCTATGGTGCAGATCCAACTAGATGGATCTAGCGAGTAGAATATTATTTTAGCTTGCATAATAATTTTGATGCCAACAAGGTTTTGGTTATATCCTTTCACTTAGAACTTAAAACCATTCAATGGTATCATTAGTATACTAAGGCTCATGATGAGCCAAGATGGATCATATTTTGCACTCTCATTTTGCAACAGTTTGGCCCTAGTGCTTTTGATGACTTCATGAGAACACTCACTAAAATTTTCCAAATAGGAACTATGAGAGAATATCAAACAAAATTTGAAAAATTGGCCAATCACATAGAGGAATTATCTAATGAATTGTTCAAAAGTTGCTTTGACAGTGGACTGAAGGATGCAATTTGATCTAAGGTCAAAATGTTTTAGTCCAACATGATGATGGAAGCCTTAGGGTTGGATAAACTATTAGAGGAAAAGATCGAAAATCGAAATCTATTTAAATCCAATTTTACTCCATTTAGAAATACAAATCCATAATAATCTCAAATAACACCAGCCCCTAGAATCACTCATTTCAAGCATTTGACTAAAGTAGAGATGCGTTATGATGATAAATTCACTTGGGGATATCTATGTGTCAAGCAAAATTTCTACCTATAGGATGTGGAATCTCTACCTAAAATTGAAGATGGGGAAGATATTCAAGATACAATAGATGATCTAAAAGAAGCTCTAATTATGGAACCTACTTCTTAGGAAGAACAAGTACATATATCTCTCCATGATTTAGTATGATTTATCACTCCACAAACCATGTGAGTTAGGGGTTACTTCAAGAATTTCCCTCTCATAATACTTATTGATTTTGGTAGCACTCATAACTTCATTGACCCTCAGATTTCCAAACAAGTTGATTATTTTGTGTATCCTTGCTCCAAATTTGAAGTCATGATTGCCAATGGGGGTATATTACCTTGCAAAGGGAAGTGTCACAATGTGAATATGTCTGTTAGAGATTATAAATTTCACTCCAAGATGTTTTCCTTGCCCTTAGGAAAATGTGATGTTGTTTTGGGAGCCCAATGGTTACACACACTTGGACCCATATTATCATATTTTTCTAAACTTTGGATGTAGTTTTTAGATAATGGGCAAAAACACACATTAAAAGGCTTATAATTAGGGTCCCTCAACATCATCAATTCACATCATATGTATAATATTCTTAATAATAATTCACATGGCATCATTTCCTATCTTTATTCCATTTAAAAGAAACCATCAACAATCTCCACTCCTTATGATCTACAAACCGTTTTACATAGGTATGCACGTGTCTTTACTGAACTAGTGGGATTGCCATCTTCATAACTAGAGGACCACCATATCTAGATCTTTCTTGGAATCATCCCTCTCAACATCAGGCCCTACCATTACCTATTTTAGAAAAATACTAAGATCAAGATGCTCATTTGAGACTTATTGAAGTAAGGCATTATTTACCCCAGTACCAACCCATATTCTTCCCTAGTTCTCCTTGTGTGGAAAAAAGATGGGTCATGGCACCTCTAAATTGAATTTTGTACACTTAATCACATCACCATCAAGGATAAGTTCCCAATCCTTATTATAAGTGATCTTCTTGATGAGTTTCATGGTGCTCATTTTTTCTTCATGTGATACCTTCTGGTATCACAAGTTTTTAGGAACATTTAGATGGTGGTTGAATGTGATACCTGCTAGTGCAACAAGGGTGAAGCCACACTCATCCTTGGGTCACTTGAATCCTTTCCCATCCTTACCAAGATTTGGTAGATATTTATATGGATTAAATTAAGGGGATCCCTAAATCTAGATGGAAAATAATGATCTTGGTTGTGGTTGATTACCTCTTCAAATATAGTCATTTTTATGCCTTCAACCACCCCTATACTACCACCATAGTCACACAAATTTTCTTGGACCAGATTTTCCATCTTCATGGCATTCCTTCATCTATTGTCTTAGATCATGATTCGACCTTCACTAGCCATTTTTGGATATAACTCTTTTGATGCACTGACACCTAACTGAAGATGAGTTTTGGGTATCATCCACAAGTAGATGGCAAAACTAAAATTGTCAACAAATGCTTAGAAATTTTCCTTCCTTGATTCACCTTAGAAAAACAATATTAGTGGGAAAAGTGGCTTCCACTCACCTAATGGTGGTATAATACCTCCTACCACACATCAACTAACTGACTTCATATGAAGTAGTCTATGATTAAGCACCACTAGTGCTCCTTTTGTACACCCTCAGTAGTTCATAAATTCAAGCTGTTGACATGATTCTCCAAACCCAAGATCAGATCCTCAACATCGTATGAGATAATCTTCATATGGAATAAAATTTAAAGAAACAACAAGATGATCAACACCATTCTAAGTGCACTTTTAAGGTTGGTGATATGGTTTTTATTTGCCTGTAGCTATAGAAGCAATCCTCCCTAAAACTCAAAGGGCATCATAAAATATATCCCAAGTTATATGGACCCTATAAGGTTCTATATAAGATTAGGTCAGTTGATTATAAGTTGGATCTCCCACTTTCTTCCTGAATTCACCTAGTATTTCATGTCTCTTGTCTGAAAAAGTTCTTGGCATAAATATCAAAGTGCAAACTATTTTACTAGATCTTGATAATGAGGGATACATATTGAGATAGAGGTAATCTTAGATAGACACACATACCAAATTCACTCCTGATCTATCATGGAGGTTTTAATTTAATGGCATATAATGAAACCAGAGGATGCCACATGGGAGCCACTATTTGAGATTCAACACCAATTCCCACATCTAAATCTTTGAAGACAAAGCTTTTTATAAGAGTGAGGGGATGTTAGGAATCCACGCTACCCCTTCTCTTTATTTTATTTATATAGTAATTTCTATGGATGCATATGCTTTGTAAGTCATCATGTGAGCATTTTGTTTTAACCTAGTAGTAGTTTCTTAGATTAGAAATAGTATAAAAGTAAGTGTTGAGGCCAATTAAGGCATCTGCAAATTTATTTTATTAATCTTTATAAAAGGAGGTTTCCCCCTCAAAGAGGACAATAATTCTATAATTCAGCCATGATAATTTATTTCTACTTATTTTGGTTAATATATTACTAATTTTCATAGTTTATTTTGTGTATTTATAATTATCTACCAATTTGTTCAAGAAGGATCCTCTCACTATGCCAACAAAGTAGATATACATTTCAAGAAGTGATAAATAACCTTTAAGAATGGAAAGGAAAGGGTAGTGATCTCCCTTTCAAGTGACCAAGGACCCCCATATGTAGAGAGCATTGATCTAGAGGATGAGATCAACCATATTTATAACATCATGACATAAGGCATCGAGAATCTTCATCCTTATGATCAAGGGGTGATTTATTGAGAGGATGAGTAGTCAGCCTCAAATACCATTGAAATTTCTTGTAACTGATGGGTTGAAGAGGCATATGAGACCACTAGTTATAGATGTCATTTAGTGCATATAAATCTATCAAAGCTTGTAAATATTAGATGGTTATAGATTGACTATGCTCTAAAATGATGGGTCTTGCACTAAGAGAAGAAAGAAAAAAGGGTACTCTACTTGAGCAAAATAAAGATTGTAGTGCTCCCAAGATTTGAAGGGAGTAACTCAATGAGAAGGTTTGTTAATGACCTCAAATCATGTATCCCCCAAGAGATAGACAAAATGGGTGCACTAGTGTATACCTTGAGAAACACTGCCATACATTGGTGGGAAGTGTAAAGGGTGAACTTGCCAACCTAGCTAGAAGTAAAAGTGGCCATTTGCACTATATTATAGAGTATTAACAAGAACTTAGATATATTAGTGTACTCTAGTGACTCTAAACCCATGGTGCATGTGTACCTATGTGAAGAGACATGAATTGAATACAACATGACTATCCTAAAGAAACTATGGGTGCACACCTTTTATAAGAATTTGAAGACATTGGTCCATGCATGGTACATGGTCAACAAGAAGTGCCAAGAGATAAGTAATTGGGAGGCCCTTAAGGAGAATTTTTTTCATACCTTTTCCTTTTCCTCATATAACTTGGAACTAGTTGAGCCATTGCAAGTAATTCAGAGGGTAGTGTTTAAAGATAACACCATCCTCAAGGAGTGCTTGAAACACATGTTTAGAGAAAAAGAGTTGGCACTCCAAATTTTTTTTGAGGAACAAATTCTTAATAAAATTTTGAGTGAGGAAGATGATAAAATTTGGAAGGAGTGCTACTAAAAAATGTTGACCACTAGAAGAAAGCTTGTGCACCAAGTAGATGATAGTGCTCCTAGCAAAGAAGACCCCACTCATCTTCACATTGAGATAATAAAGGGAACTCAGTATGTTAAGGACTCACACTAAGAGAATAATGAGGCATAATACACCTTTATTAAGACCATCAAAGTTGATATCAATGTAGAAGGAGAGCCAAAGATGGCTACTCTAGGTGCCTATTGGTCTGATATTGAGCTGGCATGCATCATAGATCTCGTAAAGTAATTCCAAGACTTGTTCCCCAAGAATTATTAGGATATGAAGGGTACCCATCCATTCCTTGGGAATATGAGCACCCCTATAATATGAATCCCAACCTCCATGCCAAGGTCAAAATAGAGATTAATGTAATGCTGATTATAGGGCTCCTCATTCACGTTATATAGGAGTCTGAGTGGGTGAACCTAATGGTAATAAACATAAATAAATATAGGCATATTTCAATTTTCATCAATTACATAATATTTAATCCTACTTATATAAATAAACCATTCCTAACTCCATTCATTGATGAAGTCTTGGAAGGCATTAAAAGTTGTGAGATCTACACCTTCACTAGTGGGTTCTCTAACTACCACCAAGTTTCGATTGAGGAGAAGGACAAGCCCAAAAAAACTTTGTGACTAAATTAGGTTGTTTCACTTATAACATGATTCCATTTAGACTCAATAATACACCCACTATGTTTTCCAAAGTGGTGATCTGTTCAAATATTTCATCCACAAGTTCCTCTAAATTTATCTAGATGACTAGACAATGTATGGCCTCATCAAAGACCATTACGACAACTTATGATTAATTTTTGAGAGGTGTAGGTAGATTTAGATATCCTTTAACCTAAAAAAGTGCATCTTCATAACACTATTTAGAACCTTTCTTGGGTACATCATTTGTAAGGATGGTTTGTTCATTGATCTAATGAATATCAAAATCATCATTTAACTCCAAACTCTTTCCACATAGAAATACATTCATGAATTTCTTAGCCACTATGGGTATTATATAAAATTTATAAGGAGTTATGCAAAGATTTTAATACTGCTATAATAGATTTTATGCAAGGATGGACCATTCTACTAAGGTAAAGTGAAATAGGATGCCTTCAAGACCCTAAAGCTTAGATTAGTTATCACACATATTATATAATTCCCTAACTAGACAACATATTTTCATGTCCATGTTGATGCTTCTAGATCTACTATTGGAACCATTGTGGCACAACCCAATGAAGGTAAGATGGATCATCCCATGTCCTTCACTAGTAGAAAGTTGACCTCAATAGAGTAGAATTACATGATGATAGAGAATAAGGCACTCACCATGGTTTATGCCTTGAAAACTTTAGACAATATTTATTGGACACCTCATTCATATTTTTATTGATCATGAGGTGATCAAGTACCTCATGAACAAACCTATTTTACATGGGTTCATTTATAAATGGATAATAAGCCTAATATTCTTAAGCCTAGAAAGAACTTAGGGCCAGACCATTTGTCCCTCATCAATTTTGGTGATGTGGTGGTGCTTATTGAGGATGGTATGATGGATGTGTAATTGTATAGAGTCTAACACATCCCCAAGGATGTGGCAGAGATCACTACCTTTTTAACATTTGAAGTTACACCCTAGACTATGATATATAAGGAGAAGAAATAGCTAACAATTTGTACCACCCCCTTTTAGCTCATTAGTGGAAAAATATATAAAATATGTAGATATGAAGTGATAAAATGATGTGTCATAAATAATGAAAGGGACTCCATCCTTCATGAGGTGTAAGAGGGGATAATAGGAGGCCTTTACAAAGGAGACACAATGGCATGAAAATTTATACAATCAGGCTTATGATGGCCTAGATTATTTCAAGATGTAAATAATTACACCAAGGCATGTGATATATGCTAGCACACATTGAAGGCTAACCATCGAGATAAGATTCCATTCATCCCCATTATTTCCCAAGTACTATTTGATAAATGGGCCATTGATTTTGTTGGGTCGATAAATCCCATAACACAATACATAGTGCAAGCTATATTCTAGTGGCCATAGATTATTTCACTAATTGAGCTGAGGTTGCACTGATAAAATACTGCACAACCACCATAACCATGTACTTCATCTAGGAAAACATAATAATTCAATATAGATGCATACTCAGTCTAACTAGAAATAGGGTCACTCACTTTATCAATGAAATGGTGCACATACTATTAACTAAATATATGGTTGCACACCACAAAATGACCCCTTATTATTTACAAGAAAATGACACTATTGAGGCATTTAAGAAAATACTAGGAACATGCCTCACAAATATATGTGACATTAGTAAAAAGTATTGGGATGATAAAGTGTCAATAGTGTTATGGGCATATCACATAACTTATAAGTTCTTGAACAAAGCTACACCATTTCAATTGGTGTTTGGCACTGAGGTGATCTTGTCAATGGAGTTATTGGTACCATAATTTTTCATCACATACATTGGTTGGTTAGATGATCAAGAGTCACTAAACACAAGGTTGGAGGACTTGGATCATTTAGATGAGATGCATGTCCGAGCCAAGTAGAGGCAGAGATAGAAAAGGTGTATTAGAAACTATAGCATGATACACATATAAATAACAAGGTGTTGATAAAAGGATCTTTCATTTTGATTTATGAATCTAAGAATATCATGCACCTAATAAAACTATATATTAAGTGGATGGGACCATATATCATCCACCACATATTAGAGATAATAGCATGCAAGTTGCACATGTTAACTAGAAAAAATTTCCCTAGGCATTTCAATGGAAATATGTTGAAGCGATATCAAAAATAGGATGGTGATTGTGCCATGACAATAATGACTTCTTGGTCACTATTTAGTTTGAGTTAAGATGATAAAAATAACATTTTATGTAATCCAAATAGTTTTTTTTATTTTGTTCTTTAGGCATTAATGTAAAGAGTGTAGAATTTGTTCTTTGAAGCTCACTAGGAAAATTTGTTAGCACTTCACTCATAATTCTTGTTGGGTGATTTGAGTACTTGTACTTTCTAAGTGCCTGAGGCTAGACACCTAAGTTTGGGGTTAGTGAGGATTTTAAATGTTAGATAAAGAAAACATACCAAACCACCATGCATAAGATTCTAGGTATAAATCATGTTCAAGGCCATAGGTAGATGTTCAATTAGTCTTTCATGCATAATTCCAACTAGGTGAGTCACACCCTTGAATTTTATAAAGTTTTTGAGGTTAAAAATCTAAGTGGTGGGTACATGAAACTTTCCAAACTCAAGAGGATGATGCACAAGATCCATGTGCACAAGATGCAGATTGGAAGGATTTTTGTAGCCCAAGGAAGAATTACTCTAGCATTTCCATGTATAATGCCAGTCAAGTGAGTCAAACCCATTTAATTTCTAAGCACTTGAGGCTAGACACCTAAGTTTATGGGAATATGGAGGTTATCAAACTTATAATAAATAGGATCTAAGTTAATTCATACAACATGATCATGTGCAAGAAAAAGAGTGAAGATGCATAACATGATCATGTACAAGAAACTCAGAAGAGGAAAATAAAGTATTGGAGGGCCAACATAAGGGATTTTTATGGGGTAGGATAGGCCAAGGTAAGAAAAAGTGTAAGAAATTGACCAAGATAAATAAGCATGCTTGAAATAGAAGTGTATCAAGAAGAGAAAATGGAATCAAGGAGGATGAATCATATGCATGTGAGGCACTACACCTAGGTTACCATATTGAAGGTGAAGGTTATGCCAAGAGAACTAAGCATAAAAGGATAATAATCAAATATAGCAAGCATCCACCTAGATTTGAGTGGGAAGTGACCATTTAAATAACAAGTCACTTCATTAGAACACTGTTAGGAACATTGAATGAGGTGATGGTAGAGGCACAAAGATATGCATTTAATGAGTTGGTGGTAGAGAATTTTCATGGATTTTATAAAATTTTATGTAATTCAAGAAATCTAAACACTATGATGCTATTAATGTACCTACATTAAATATGGTAGATATATGTAGGGTATAAAGCATCAAGCAACAAACTAGTTTCGATTACAAAATTTATGTAAACTTGAGACATCGAGCAAACTAGAGAAAAAATAGGAAAACCAAATAATTAAAGCATAAAAACCCTACCATAGTAAGAATTTGAGCACCTTTAGGCACCAAAAGTGAATGATGGTGAAGTAAGAAAAATTACATTTACATTGAGATTGGTGTGAAGAGGTATGGGAAGAGAGTTCTATAAAAATTAGTCAATAGAGAAGTGAATTATCATTGAGGCCACCATTGATGACCCAAAAATATTGAAGGATGAAGGTGCCTTTATAGATCTCATGACTATGAAGTGCCATAGACCATTCAAATCTTTGGCAAACCTAACCTACTACACTTCAATACCAGTAGATTTAAGATGGCCAAGAAGTGGAAGGGATCAGCTCTATAGTAGGTATAACAAGAACTAAAGAAAGTGTGCATAGTAGTAGAAGTGGATGATATAAGAATAACAAAACCACTAGTAAAAGGAGTTAGTGTCACATAATTTGGCATCTAGGTGATGACAAAAATGTCCTACCAAGTGATATAATTTCCCCTAGAGGTCTTGGTAGGGGAAAATTGGCATTTTTTCATGCACACTCTCCAACTGAAGGAGTAAAACCATCATACCTCAAGCCATACACAATACCTATGAATGGATTATATGGTTGATATAGGGAATAAGATGGAGCAGGGCGAAATGTTATTTGATATCTTAATTCAAGATAGGTTGATGGCCTCTAGCACAACTCAACTTTATGAGTTGCCATTCTTTAGAAATCTAGAAGAACTCATTCAATTCCTTCTTTTAGGATTCCATGGAGATTAAATATATTTTTTAGGAAGGATCATGAGGATCTTGGTGTACCACATAGGAAGGATAACTAGTATCCCAAACACTAGAAAAGATATCCATGAGATGATGGGTGATGATGAATATGTGGAGTAAATAGTGAAGCTCTTAAATTATTACAAAGGGGGATTCACATTCCCCATCAAAGACTTCAAGGACCCTAGAAAAAAGGTGGAGATGTGACTCATAAGATCAAAACTATACCCTGGTAGTTGATGGATCAATGCCACAAAAGGTTACCTCTGTCTTGCCTATCATATGGCATAGGGTGTAAAATTTAACATTACTAAATTTTTTACTAAAGAGTTTTTGAAGAATAAACTAGAGTGCCACATGACAAAGGGGACCTTTAGGTGGGGGTCCATTATAATCCTGATAGTCATAAAAGAGATTGAGATATCAAATGGGGATGAGGACAATCTCTAGATTTTTCTAGGATACAATGACTTCTTGACACAAAAATATAAGGACTTCACTTGCCCCAATTATTTCAACATAAAATATAAAAATTAAGTGATGGGGTGGTACAAAAAGTATATAAATGCATTCAAGATAGAGAGGCACATCCCTAAGATCTCCCCAAGAACAAGTATGAGATGGTAACCTTTGCTATTATGGAGAATTTTTGTGTAGTCCATATGGCACTAGTTGATGGAAATAAGTTCAATTATTTGAATCTCCCATTCACTTTCTTATCTAAGTACTTTTGGGATGTACTTAAAGGATCCCCAATTTGAAATAGGTGTATATAACTATAAGGGAAATAGACATGGAAAGGAATAGGTTACAGTGCTAGTTTATGTGCCTAGTTGGAAAAGTGACAATGGATGAAGAAGATGATTCAAATTATAGTAACATCCAACCCCTTCAAGAAGTAACCATACTCAAGCACATTCATAGGTTATACTATGAGATGAATGCAAGTGGGAAGGTCCCCAGTGCCAAGTAGACTGATGACCCACCATTAAGATCGATGATGAAGGAATGTTGGTTCTAGCTAAAAAGAATAGGTCTCCTAAGAAAAAGAAAAGGGAGACACTTGAGGAGATAGAGGAGCACATTAAGTTTATAATTTCCTTAGGAAATGAAGCTTCTCTATCAAACCCTATAAATAAGCACATAAATTTTTCACCAAAGACTTCTCCTATCTCAAAGGATAAGAAAAAGAAGCTGAATTTTTCATTTGTGATGCCCACCACACCTTGGTAGACATAGAGGCATAAAAAGAGATGAAAGAGGTAGAATTGGGGAACGGCATGTACATCATGCTTTAATATGAATCCTTATATAGCAAGGAAACTCCCTCACCACCCCAAAGTGAAGAGGAGAGGTAAGAACAAGCATGGAAGAAGCTTGGCCTTAGTGACAGATATTTAGAAGGCATAGGAGATACAAAAGAGAAAAGAAGAAATTAGAAAGGCTAGTAAGATGGAAGAACCCTGCATAGTAGAAATACATGAAGCTTTCTAAGACAACACTATTGTCACACTTGGATAAGAAGAACCATTAAGAGCACCAATTGAAGAACTTGAATCATATCCTCTACAAGATGAAGAGTAGTTAAGGTGAAAATGAAAGAGCATGGACCTTGATTATGATCATATCAAATTAGTGATGGAGTTTCATCAAAAAAGAGAGGCCATGAGGGATAAGGGCATGAGCCAAGCATAAATCAATAAAGTTGAGGCTAAGGAGATAAGGGCTAAGGAGGAAAGAACCACTATAATCATGAAGAAGAGGAAGGAATAAATAGAGAAGGCATAGGAAGAGAAGGCTAGGAAAGCAAGATAAGAAAATAGGGTTGCCACAAGAGTGGAACCCATAAAAGACAAAGTAGTAGAGGTGCCTAACATCCACACTAGTCCAATAGAGGAATATGTAGAATAGGTGCACCCTAATAATGAAGGGGTACCTAGAGACAAAGAAGGTGATGTTGGTACCTTAAAGGAACAAATGGAAAATGTAAGGAAAAAGTAGGCTAGTGATGAGAAGGAACCTAAGGAGGTTAATTCCAAGGAGTCACAAGAAGAATAAGTAGATGAAGGGAAAAATTCCAAAGAAGAAGGCACCAAAGAAGGTAGTAGTGCCAACAAAGAGGAGTAGGAGAAGATGGAACTAGCCATCAAAAAAGAATAATTTGAGCTAGAATATAGGGATAAGGCGTAGAGGGGGTACATCCAAGATGAGGAATTTTACATGTTAGAATACATACCCCCTAGAACTACTATGATGTTTATGTGCCACCAAGTGTCCTTCGCACTTGATTGCTACATGGATGAGCCTCACTTTGAGGTGATAACAAAAGCAATCCAAAGCATTGAAAAACCATAAGAGGGGCATGACTACCAATTTGTCAACCCTTAGGTTATGAATCTAGTAAGGTTAGCTAACACCCTCCTTCAAATGGACTCTAAGTTAGTGTGAAAGAACATTGTTAATGATGTTTGCACCATAAAATTGAAAAATATAGCATTGAAGGTAGAGGAAGAAATTAACACGATGATGTTAAAGCTCAAGTAGTTAGCTAAGCATGTTGAAGAAGAAAAGCCATCACTTTTGGATGATATTGATGCTTCTAACCTTGTAAAGGTGGATAAGGTATGCAAATTTCTATAAATGATGCTTCTATGGATGAAGCTGGTACTAGAAGAGGAAGAAGACGCTTACAAAGACATGAAGAAAGGTATCAATACGAAGCTTGATGAGGTAGAAGACCTCTTTATAAGGATATAAGAGTGCATAGGTGATGCTGATGTTATCTTCTACAACTTTTCCACTCGAGCATTGGTCATTGATGCATGCCTCCAAAAGGAAAAAGGAGATAAGGAGGAATTGATGAAGTAAACATTCACTATCATTAGGGATGAACACATGTATATTATGGTGTAAGTCAACACTTTGAGCACCTAACTAAAAACCTAAGAGTAAGACCTAAAAGAACTCTTTTGTGCTTTCCAAATAAAGGTGAGTAAGCAAGGATAGATGGTAGGTTTTGAAAAGCAAAGGAAAGGATAGAGGCCTTCCAAAAAAACTAGACAACACTGATTTGCTCATACTCAAGGTTGTCTTTATAGAGATCAATAATGTCATTGAAGAAATCCAACTCGTAATCTAGGGCTTTGAAGACTTCAAAGTAGAACTACAACAAAGAACACTCAAATTTTGCATAGCCAAAGAACTAGAAGGATGGTCTGAGGATGGAATAACATTTTTATATGGGGTAATATTGGGCCCCTTGTTAAGATAAGTAGTGGATATGTGCCAACTCAATGAACACCTAGGTATAAGGTAATCATAGAGATGATTTTTGTTTTGTCTTCTAGTAATACCAGCTAGTTGGCAAATAATAATTCCTTTTAAATCAAGTAGCCTCAAAAATTAGGTGCATGAGACAATGATGGGCTATTAAAAATAAGTGACTACTTTTGGATCAAGTAGCATCAGGAAGTGAGTGCATGGGATAGTGATGGGACATTAAATATATGTGTAGTAGAGGTGGTAGTATGTGTACCTCCAATTCTAGATTGGCATTCAATGTGCTCCATTCCCCATGATCTTAGGACACTCTGAATCTTTATAAAAGAAGGTCAAGTTTAGTTGAAGAAGAGAGGTAAAATAGAGTAATGAAGCTCTAGAAAATAATTTTTGGATAGTTTCTATTAGCATTAGAATTTTAGTTAGGATGTTTTTCGATCCTCCCCTTTGTAATGCCCAAGTTCACTTATGAGTCTTTGGGCCTGAGAAGCTTATGTTGATCATTTGATCAATTTATATGGACTATACATGTATTATTATTGAAATCCATAAATGATGAACACTATTTGAAGGTTCATTGATTGTATAATTTATTATTACAAATATATGGTTGAGTTATTAAAAGTTCTAACTTGACTCATTCATGGTAGACATATGCTAGAAATTAACCCTACACCCATGATAGGAAATGTATTAAGTATGGTTAAGAGTTATTACCCTAAAATGATACCCATGCCTAAGTTCAAGTCTATGTCTCATTCCCTTAACTAGATACCCACTTGGACCTCAAGCATCTGAATGCCTTTTAACCCATGAAACCCAAGGTTTGAACCCTTGAATGCAAAACCATCATTACACTAACCCAAGCCCTTAAAGAATAGAGTTGTACCATGGCACAACTAGCCCAATACAGACCTAGTCCCTTCTCTGCTACACTTTAGGTGAGAACATAAGGCATGTGCCTTATATATATTGATGTCAACATAGTCAAGTGATAAATGTTGAGCACCATAGGAATAGTTAGGACTTTTTCCCTTCTAGAACAAGCCTAATAAAACTTGGATAGTTAGGTAAGTGTGTGACTTGGCCCTTGAAAAAAAATGCTAAATTTATATAAATATGACCATAAGGACATTGTGCCAAAGTGCATGATTATAAATGAGGCAAAATAGAAAACACTGGATCATTGAGGGCACCTAAAACCATTATTATGGATTTTGGTGTCATCATAACATTCTCATTCATTGCTCAATAGACACAAAGATATATGATGCAAGATTAAAAAAATAAATATAAACAAAAATAGAAAACATAAGACATACATATATATACATGATAAAATACATGCAAACAAGTCAAATAATAGAGAGCAATCAAGTAACACACACACATATCTACATGCAGTGTCATTATATCTTATCTAATTATCCTGATGAAATTAAAACAAATGATTATTTAGGTGATGAGTTGGACTAAGTTGGTCATGATGATGTGATGTGCATTTAGATTAAGGTTATATACTTGGAAAAGGGTATGGACTTGGATTAGATTAGGGACTATGATTAGGATAAGATTATGGATAAGGATTTAGATTCCAAGTTTATGACATAGGACAAGATAATATGAAAAAATTATTAAGACCAATAGGACATAGGATTAGGCAAGATGATAAGGTGACTAAGACATAAGATAAGACCATTGGGATATTTAAGACATATGACAAGACAACTGAGGTGTTTTTGGATTTTAATTTTTTTAGGATTTTTAGAATATGTATATACACTATACAAATGGGGTTACTAGAAAAGGGAATAACAAGCCTAGAAACCAAGATAAGGATGGATGAAATAATGGATGGGATTACAAGGGGATTATATTGATGCTAAAAAGGGGATGAAGACCAAGGAAGAATGGACCAGGGTTCACCAATGACCTCATCATGAAGGAACCAATTATATAATTGCCTAAATGTCCATTAGGGGATATGCCAATATGATTCTAGAATATTTCCAAGACATCTTCCATTCCATTAAAAAGGTCAAAACTAGAAGAAAAGGACATAATAATAGGATGTAAAACACAATAAATAGATAATTAATACAAGGATACATGGAGGTGTTAGAGGTACAATCACTTAAATGGGGGTGAATCAATGAGCCCAGATAATATAAATTCAATTACAAATCTCTTAAACTCTTGATAAATAAATACATTCATTCATAAAGTATACACATCATTCATAAGAGAGACAATGCAAGATCAAGAACATAACACATGACATAGGTGGGAAAACCTCTTGGGGGAGGAAAACCACTAGAACCTACAATTATACTACTATCCTATAATAAAAATAACCAATTTAGACCAACTATAACTCATCCAAGAACTACCATTCTTGATTTTAGTGAGACTACAATCTCACAAGGAGATACTACACCTGTCTAGTTGAGCTACCACAACAACTATACCTTTAGCAAGTTTTACCTTTAAATGTTGTTTTAACCCCATTATATTTTGAGCTATAACAATAACACCTATGAACACATCCACCTTTGAAATGATGTCTTCAACACCTGATGATGGATCTCTGATTATCACTCTTCACTGTCACTCATACTTAATATACAAGAGAACTATTAAGATAATAGAATTATGACCTATAGGTCTTAAAAATAGTCCTAAATATGTTATTCCATTCAAATCATTCACTAGGTACAAACAACCTTCACCTTGCCTTCACTCACCATACACACTCTCTCAAACAACCTCTTGAGTATACTCACTCATTCTATCTCTTCTAGGCTTATTAGGTCTAATAACATATGTGATCATCTTCATCACATTAATCATACAATCATGCCTAATATTATTCACTCTCTACTGGTATTAATTTAATTATACCTTATCTTTTAAAGGTTCTCTCCTTCACTTGGATCTGCATCCATACAACCACTTACTAGTCTCAAAATAAACTTCTTTGATTTCACTATTTATAAAACATTCATGATGATGAATAACTTAGTCAGACATTAGGTATGACATAACCCATATATAATATATAATATGAATAAACATCTCAATAAAATCTTCATAGGTCAGCCATAACATCTATGGGTCACCCTTAAGCAGCTACACCTTTCAATTAGGCCCTTATAGCTCTTATAGGTCTCATGGAGAACATAGGAACAATTTAAAATACATGTTTACACTCCTTATGTACCTTTTTACATCTTTAAATGATCACAATCATCTTTTTTCACCTCTGTGTATGCTCAAACAACTCAAACACTGACTTGGTACATAGGGACATTATGAACAAACACATAGTCAAATTCTTAAGATTTTTTCATACTACATATTATTGATCAAACCTTAATAATCTAAAAATATGGTCCTCATATATTAAAAAACACTCCCTAATATCCAATTCATTAAGAGATATATAAACAACATCAAAACAAGCTCAGACAATCTTCTCAGGTCACTTACAAAACACAGTTAAACACACAGTCAAATTTGGACCTCAATATATTTGAAAATACACACTTTTAGGTATTTATATATATATATATACATACATACATATATATATATATATATATATATATATAGATGTGAATTTAATTCTTCTACATCTTTGTTTTTACACCATGAGCAAATTTTATATAGATCAAAAGATATGGCCCAAAAACTAGACACTAGTCTTTCCTTTGCAAATTCAAATATGAATGGTCATAGTTAAACCTCGATCACTTTGATTGCATATCATGATATCATTACTTATATTAAATATGAACCATATAAATTATTTTAATTATCTTTAACTTTACCTTTTATCTCTCACTTTTGTATCATCATGTTGACTATTTGACTTAAAGTGCTCTGTTAATCTCTTGTACATAACTTGATCTTTATCTATGTTAAACATTGGAAACTTTGAAATCATCTCGATAAATGCACAACAATATCTATTTTTATGAAGATACACTCACAATATATCCTCTGAAGTATCTTTATATTTATGTCTTCTCAACATTAAACATCAAACACTTGTCCTCATCTCGCTGCATCCTGACATCTTGGAATAAACATGTTCCATTGATCCTTTTGTAAGGAGCTTGATCTTTAACTTCATTAACCAATTAAAAATTTGGCCCATTTGACTAAATACACACCATATATATGTATGTATGATCTCCCATGAACCTTGTATCTTCATTTTGTCTTGATATTTAACATCATATAAAATAGACTATGGGGACCGTTACTTATCTACCTAGAAGGCCAACTTTGCACCTCCATATCTTTTTATTCACTTAAGTGCATGTTCTAAAATTTAAACCATATGATCTCCTCACATATGATAATCCAAAATTTTATTAATAATCTCTTGAAACCTTTTCATGTGTGATATATAAATCCATTAAAATGCTCACTCAGTTTTTTTTTTGCCATAGAGCCAACTATGTCAAAAACTTGCCTGAAAGGCCAACTTACACATGCATAAATTTTGATGATTATTATTTATAGATATAATTTTTTTCATATAAAATAAGCATTAAAATGAACAAACCCATAAGATCACCTTCTCTTCAAACATCCACACATTTGATATATTTCAACATCTAAATGGCTACTTAGCTTTTCTTTCCACATTACAAATTTAGCTAAGTATGGGGAAACATTATCAAAATTCTTGAGAGATCAAATTTTAACTTGCATATATTTTATCATACTTCATCACTAGAATTTAGAATTTTCACATAGAAACTAGGGAATAATGTGATCACAACCATATGACTAACTCCCCCTGACTCATCCACACATGGTAATGGTGACATCAACAAACTACCTACTTAGATTTTATGCTACTTGACCCAAAAGGTATAAATGAAAACTATGGACTATCAATCGAATCTAAATAATACACAAAATTAATAAAAGTATTATTAGCTTTTGATAGTACCCCTTTCACATGCTCAAATCACCATACTAATCCCTAAACATCTCTAACCATGCCAAAACTGAAGATTAACCAAGGAAACTTCAATCACACTAGGACAAGCACATTTCACACTTTATCATTATCACATAGGCTATCAAATCACTTAATACACTAACCAAGATACCTCCATTACATCACCATGACATCATTGATATTTGGGAATAATGGACAAGGGGATGGGATATATAAGTGATGTAGATGAATGTGAGAAGGGATGGGTTTTACCTCCAAGTGTCGAGGTACCATGTGGATAATAAATTATTTTAACATGATATCAAAAACTAGTTTTCATCATGGTACTTACCTAAGGTTCCAAAAGACTAGTTTTCACCATTGGATGAATGATTTTTATTTTATTTTTTTATTTTTTAGTTTGTTTCTAGCATCTCAATTTATTATAGGTAGGTGAGATGTAATATGCAGACATTTTTATGATCTTAAGACAACACCTATTCTAGAGATATATGATGCTAGGATCATGTTACCACTACTAGATGTATTAATTTCCTTATGGCCTTCATTTAATATTGATTGAGACCCCTCAAAACATATATAACAAGTGTCTTCATCACCCCTATGATATAACTTACTACCCATGAAGGTGATGTGAGGTATGGATTGGATTAGATCTTGATTATAATGTGGGTGTATTGGACTTGAATGGATGATAGTACCATGATGGGTGAGTGAGGTGTGGAAATAATATTCACACACATCATTGAACATGTCATATGTTCTCAGTTTGATTGGTAATAATTGATAAAGGATTATAGGAGATCCAAGATGCTTTGACTTTGAAGTTCATCTTTGATCTAATTATTTAAAGGATTATCAATTGTGGTGATAGTGCTTTCAACATTATTTTGATTTTATAACTTAATTATTTCTTGATTACCCCTAGTGCTTGAAATTTGGCTTCACTATAGGATATTGATATTTGAATTGATAGATGAAGATTATTTTTCACTTTGATTGTCCCCTAGTTCCTCAAAAGGGGTTTTTACTAGGAGAAAACACTTTTTGATTAGGTTGATGAGTTGAATTTTCTTGATTTTGACTTGTTGGATCAAAGGTGATTTAATTATCTTGTATTAATTTTTGAATATGATCTTGGACCTCTACATTTTTAGTACTTATTATGTTTCTCAAGGGAGGGTTCACAATGTATGTTACTATTCATATTTATGGAGGGAGGTGATAAACTGATCATTGATAGAAAGAAAGGGGTCTATGATGGATGATGGTGGGATAAATGGTATGATGAGGTCTATGAGTGATGATGGGATAGTATGATCCTCATAGGGGTTCTTAGGAGACCCATTTTTGACATTAGATAAAATTCTATTATGACTTCATCATCTTGTTTAGGATTAAAAGATATACCTAATGATTGATTGTCATATGAATTAGAGATATCATTAAAAGATCAAGCATAGTCATAATATATTGCTATATCTATGAGGGATGATGTTTTTGATGAGTAATCTAATTTTAATATTGGTTTATAATATGATCCCAATGAAGATAACACTTGTATTGACCCTAATTTTGAATTTGATGTATAAGATGTGATGCTGCTAGTACAAGATTTATTTTCCATAAGTGACCTATCATTATGGGGAATTTAATATGATGGGTGAGAGGAGGATGATTGAAGGACAATAGATTTTCCAAAGATAGGTCCATATAATAAATATTCATTAGATAAGGAGGACTAGGTTTAAGGGGGACTAGGTTCATTGGGAATGGACTTGTCTTCAATGGAGGATTGTTAAAGATGTGTGGACCATGGAATATGGATGTGATGTCTTGACCTTTGATTATAAAGAGAGGGGATTGATCATGACCAGGAATGGAACTTAACATTCTTCTTTTTTTTCACCCATGGATGTAGACTCATCTACTTCATTCTTGATTTCTATGTCACCATGATAGATGATTTATTAGACATAATTTTGGAAATTATGACATTGATTAATGATATTCCTTTAGATTGGGTGATATAAATAGTAGTGGTTAGAATTATACCAAAAGAGATTTGGATTGGTAGGATTAAGATGTCATATGGTGGATAAACCATCATGTCATTAGCAACAAGCTAGTGGAAAAGGGCTTCTATGGATATAGGAAAATTAGTATAT
This sequence comes from Torreya grandis, assembly GCA_037957365.1. Taxonomy (NCBI): domain Eukaryota; kingdom Viridiplantae; phylum Streptophyta; class Pinopsida; order Cupressales; family Taxaceae; genus Torreya; species Torreya grandis. The sequence goes on along the minus strand of JARHVA010002146.1, from coordinate 662,505 downwards.
GGCCTCTCTTCACTTCATCACTCAGATGTGGAAGCATTATATTTTGGATCATATGATTATTGATACAATTGGGTGGGTCAATTAGTAGTAGATAAGGTGTCCAGGATAGGGTTCCCTTCGCTAGATATGATGGTATAAATGACTAACTATGGCTAACAGATGGAGGATTTGAATGGGATTAGATAGTGTGAATACTAGGAGTTGACCAATGTATATGGATGAAGACTAGAGGTAATTTTGGGTGGACAGGATCAAAGTATACTAGATGTGGAGTGTTCATCTCAAGGAGGCAAAAAAAGAGCATATCCCTATTAGTTATGAGGCATTAGTTAATTAGGGTATTGGCCAAATATATTTTAGATGCCATGGATAAAGACATGATAAAGTATGGATGATGTGGTTTATTGAACCTAATCAATAGGTGTGAGGAATTGAATTAAAATATTACGGGATAAAGAGGGGATGTATGGAACAAATTTAGACAAAAGATTACTTTAGTCTGATCTCAAGTTTGACTATATGTTTGATGTGAAAAGATCGAGGGGACAAAATCAAGACATGAGATATCTTTGATGATTTTTACTAGATTTGACTAGGTTAGCTATGAAAATATCTAATATTTTATAGGGGGCTATACTAGCTTGAAAGACTAATTTAGACTAAGGATTGATTGGATTAAGACTAGCTCAAGACTAAGGTGTGTAGACATCAAAAATTTGCACACCATGATTCTAATGTCAAAATACCCCTTGATAGCCTTGGGACCCTCTTGGGACCAATATAACCCTCTGAACCCTACCCAAACCTAAACCATAGTTAGTTTGAGTAAACTAGCTTAAACCTAGCTTTTACCCTTCACCCTTGATCATCGATGGTCAGGTCGACTGTCGATGATCACCTTGACCATTGATGGTTAGGATGCACCTCCTTAACCACCAACATGTAAACTTATCCACCTTGATTTTCTAAAAATAACTTGTCCTTATCTATGTGTAAGCCATTGCATGAGAGAGTTAAAATTAGGAAGCCTAGTTCACATCTTGTAATAACTCTCTTACCTTATTTATAAGAAAAGAGGAGTAAGAAGGTGAGATCATTTGCAATTTTTATCAGGGGCTTATATATCCATAATTTTGTTTTTTATAGGTCAATCATCATCAACAATCTAGTGAACTAGCTACAACATCAGAGAGCCAACTTGCCACCTTAGCTTCACTAAAGTGCTAAGTATAGTTACTCTATCAAAATCATACCAGAATCCATCAATGAGTCAAATACCTTTACAATCCACCTGATCCACCTTATACAAGATAAGTATTTGGTTTCTAGTATTCCATCACTTTATTTTATTTTCACACTTAGCCCAAGATCAACCCATCTTCCAGAATCTCACTTTCTAATCCCATCAATCAACCTATTATCAAACTTAGATCTATCAATAATAACCTTTGATGGTTACCTTAGCCACCAATGGTCACCTTAACCACTGATGGTCAGCCCAACCACCGATGGTCACTATGGTAGTAAAAACCAACAATCTATTTTCACTTACCTACCCCTAACCAAATATGATTTTTTATATTCCTACTATTCACAGACCCCTTTTTAATTTTTTAAAGCACACTCCAATCATCTATCACTAGTATTGATTAGCTAATTGTAATTTTTAATCATTTCTAGTCTATTTTTTAAGCAAACATTCTTGTGTTTAATTTAAGTACCTTTTGATTATTGATGCAAGTACTTTATTTTTTGTTTATAAACTTGATTGTTTAAAATGTGTGGATTGGCAATCCCTAAGGAGGCTCTTTCTTTTAAGATCTATCTATCATTAGGAAATAAACTAAAATATCTATCTAACAAATAAATTATCTTTAGTGATTTCTTATCTATAGGTCATCCTCCCAATCCAAATAGGAGCTCTTCATTATTTTCTAGTTCAATGCGTGCAAAATCAAATAGGTTTTTCAACCATACCCATATTTAGTTTTTTCTTTTCCCTTTTCAAAATAATAAGCATAAATTTACTGAAATAAGATGATCGATTCAAATATGATGAAATGATTTAATTGATAGGTTGATAGGATTTTGATTACAACTCAAACTTGATTAGACACAAGCAAGCTTATTATGAGGACCCTGAGATGACAAGAATGTTTTGCCAATGTGGATGAAGACCAAAGTATGACTATAGAATTGATGAGAAGACTAGTATGGACAAGGGAATGAGTTAGGTGGGACTATGATTAGGACTAGGTTAATAATATGGTGGATAAGGTGACTAGGCAAGACAAGATCAAGATAAATGATTGGTTATGGATAAGGTAGACTTAGTCAAAGTTTTAATATGATAAGGATAAGGGGTATGGCCAATGATTGGTGGATGAGATTAGGATAATAGGATGGTGGGAGAGATGATAAGATGTAAGATGAGATAGGCTTAAAAAGATATACATAAATGTACAAAGAAAATATACAAGAGGATAATATGATGATGAGACAAGGATATAAAAGATGATTGATGATGAGAAAAGGATATGGTAATATGTGAAATATACCTAGATAGGCAATAATAGGTTTGGGTGAAAGGCTAACTTGGCTCACAAATAACATGGGTCAAGCATGACACTCACCAAATTAATTAGATCAAAAACCTAAGATTAGTAAATTGATTGGGATTGTAAATCAATGACTACACCATATAATAGCTTTGTAAGTGAGGCTATAGGACATTGACCTATTATATAATCTCTTGAACCCTCTTAACACCATATGTACATGATAGTCACTTGGGATATGATACTAACTCTAACATCTAGTCACCTATTACAATCGATAGTATTATGCTAGGTTAAATGGGCTCTCTAAGGGCATCCTTGATATATGCTAGGTACAATGGATCTCAAGTCTATGTGTGGCACTATCTAATGCATATTTTAGAGAGTTAAATCTTCCCCTTCATGTAAGACCTATGAGGAGGAAATTACTAGGCCTAAAAACAACTATCCTTGATGTTTATTCTTTAATAAAACATAGAGTGTATATTAGTGCATAGTGGTGAAATCCATAAATACTATCCCCCTTAATACTATGGCAAGTGCATGGGTGTTAATTTCATGTCATGTTACCCCTAAAAAAATGGTAGGGTTTGTTAATGGTTTTTTATCCTCCAAGAATCACTGTAAGGATGTAAGGAGGAGATCATAAACCACTGTAGCCCTTAGGTGACATTAAAGTAGGAAAAAAATATTAACTAATATATACAATATGATTTTTCAAAATACCAAAATATCTCTGACAAGTGACCCACAAATAAATCAATTAGTAGTTTCAATTGGTAATCTTGGAGGGCAACCTACAAGACAAGACATTAAACAAAAATATGACCTATAAGAGAAGATGTTAGCAAGCTAAAATTTCCACTAGATTTACCCCTATAATAAACACAATGTTAGTCCAATAAGCCTTAATAAAAACACTAATTTTTTTTATTATTTTCACTATAAATTCTTTTTATGAGGGGTCACAATATTGGGGTTTGAGGGAGGCAGCTCCCAATAGGGTTAAAGGGTAGTGCCCCTTGTGGGGTTTGGGAGTAGCACCCGAGACACCAAAATAAATTTAGAACTTTTAGGACCCTTAAAATGAATAAAAAATAACTAAAAATATTCTAAAAATAAACACTCAATAAAGACAATTTTTGAAGGAAAATAAAGAGCAAAATTGCAATTGGCTTTTTCAAAACCATAGATATGTAGTAAGTATTAATCAAAATCACTTCTAGAATATACAAAATTAAAACTAATAGGCAATACCATAACTTCAAAATATTATATTTTGTTGGCTATTAGTTAACCTTAACCATACAATTAAGCAAAACCAGTTATGGTTAATGCAATACCATAACTTTAAGTCACAATTCACAATATGTAGTTTTGCCACTTAGGCAAAAACACATTAGGGTTTAACATAAAAAAAAAATGTAGATGATGATTAAAAATAATTATAGAATGCTCATGATATGCTTAAAATCACTAAAACCAAAATTATATTTAGAAAAATACATTATTTGACCTACTTAACTTCAAATCGTCTATAAGTATGCAAAACTGACTCTAAATTACAATACCACTCTTTTCCACCTATGGTTTTATATGAAATAATTGTAACAATAGGTTAAGTTTTTTTATATAATGATTAAAATTATTTATTAAATGGTTAAGTATTTACATAATGATAAAATTTATTTTCAGGTTACACTAAATTTTAACTAGATCAATGTATTATTTAAATTATCTAAGTTAAAACCATCTGTCCATGTGTAAAATTGATCATGGATTAAAAAAAATGACTTTCATAAAATGTGGTATTGCACCAAGTAGTCAAAGGGAGTATTTTAGATGTTTGATGTTTATCTGGGCAACACTCCCCCTTGCCTACAAACAAAACCCAACCAAACCGAGACAATGAAGTCATTAAAAAGCAAAAACCATAGGCTTAGGATAGTAGTTTTTTGTCTTTATCAAAATTACATGTTTTAGAGGTAAAATCATGTTTATGAGCCAAAAATACATGTATTAAATGTAAAACCACATATATCAGATGCAAAACTACATATTATGAGACTTGGTTTTAAAAAAGGTTAGAAAACTACCATAATAACATTTAAGGTTAGTGATTAGGGTTGGCAGTTAAGAAAAACCATAACTAGATTTTGTAAAACCACCTCTACAATATCACAACTTGTAGAGAAATGTCATACTTCACTTGGAAATTGAAAATTTTGAGATTTTGAGCCATAATCCACTTTAATATAACTTGAAACCTTAAGCAAATACACTCAAAGCATAAAATGTCAACCTAAGTAGAGGGCTCCCACTATGGTCACCAAAATGTAGGATGAAAGTTTGATCAATGAGATTTGGATGTGTAAATTAACCAAAATCACTCAAAACATCCATCTACCATTAAAATATAAAGCCATTTAGGAATAAAATGCCATAACAAATGAAACACTTATACTTGCATTATATCCTAAAATCTAAGTTCTCTAGATCAAGATCAAAATAATAAATTGATTAGTTGACTATGTATTACTTACCAAAGACTCAAATTTTTAGCACGATGTTTTCTTGATTAATATGACATGGATTCATGGACTCAATTATTGTATGAAGACTTAGATATCTTATGATAATGTTGATTCATGTGTATGCCAATTAGTTTGGCCTTGGAGGGATGGCATGTTTAAATAGAAGGAAGGAGGGAAGATCAATGACCATTATTCAAACTTGGGATGAAGAGGATAAATGGTGGAGGATTATCCAAGGAATTAAAAATTACTTGGAAGCCTCTAGAATAGAGGCTTCTAGAGAGGAAGGGATAAGATAGAGATTATTATAGAATTGGATAATTTTAAAATCCATTAGGCGGGATAAGCAAGATTAGTAAGTGGTTAAATAGGTGATTAGGGACTAGGGATGTAGGAGAGACTAGGAATAGGCTAGGGTAGATGTGATTAGAATTTCAAATTGCAATATAATGGTTAAGTGGGGTTAGGATAAGATTAAGACATGATTAAAATAATTAATAGATTAGCGGGAATAATATAAGGTTAGTGGATGAAGAATTAAGGAGGATGTTAGATAAATTATTATAAGGGGTAATTTTCGGATAGAATTAGAAGAGATAAATGATATTAGATGAGATAAGGAAAATTAGTGTCGGCTAATAGTAATATTAGTGATGATAAATTAAAAAAACAAATTTAGATGTATACAATATCTATATAAGTAGATGTTTTTTAAGTAAATTAAAAAAGATAATAAGTTATCCTATAAGTTTATGGTCCTTATTAGATCCTAAAAAAATGGTAGTATGTAGTAAAATCTATAATTTCCCTTGTCCACTCACCATACATCAAGTATTCCATGTCTCTTACCTGAGAAAGGTAATTGGACACAAAGTTTTTACTTAGACCGAGTTACCTAAATTGGATAAATAATGCCTAGTCATTTTGGAGTTAGAAGATATCCTTCACACGTTTTCTAAAAAAATGTGGAACAAAGTGATTAAGGAAAATTTGACCAAATGGAATAATCTACATTTTAAATATGAAACATGGGAGGATGAATATTCCTGCAACAACATCCTATTTTTATTCAATTTTCAGGATAATGTTGTTTTAAAGGGGACGAGTATGCTATGCCATTAATCTTTGGCATGTCTAGGGATATGTGTGGCTAAGTTGTGGCTTACGTACCTCTTATATAATCTTGTCTCATATCTCTATGTTATTAATAAAGTTAGCTATGGAATAATTATGGTTAAGTAGAGTATATATAGGAGGTAGTGGTTAATATTTAATCATCATATTGTAAATTCTGCTCTTATTTAATTATTATGGAGGTTTCCCCATTGAAGTAGTTTAACTATATTTATCAAGTGTTTTGTTCCTCTATCAATTATTGTTATGGATTTATATGTTTTATTATTATTTATATGATATAATATTTTATTATAAAAATATATAAGTAATTTTAGACAATATTTTGTGATTATATAATACCTTAGTCTTGTACATTTGGAAAACTCAAACCTTGGTCGTTCTTCTTAGTTCTCTACATACATTGCCTTTAAAGCCTCACAAATGCTCTATATTGTGCCCCTTGTCATATATCTTAGTCTGACCAGCCTTATGTTGTTGACACAAACATCCCACCTTCTCGAAAATGCTTAAAATGTACTTATCTTACACCACTACAAGTTTTGAGCCTATTCCTTCTCTCCTTCTCCCTGGACACTAACATCTTAGATAGATAGTAACATCGACATTACTATCCTACCTTGATTTAAGTGTCCAGTAACCTAAAGTCATTCAACTTGCAAATGAAAAATATTTCAATGGTCAGCCTAAGTGATTTGATATAAGTTATCTCCTAATATGATTGGTATAAATAAAATATCAACCCTTATTTATTCACCATCTAGTGATCAAAATAAAAGTTCATTCAAGAAGCACTCAAGTTATCAAGATATTTCTTATTTTATCTTATTATGATATAAGTCAAAGGAACAACCTAGTTACAGGTCTAAATACTAAAGGATTAGTCATAAGGTTTTATTTTCCAAGTTACAAGATAGGTCACTATTTTACTTACTTTACACACATTACATGATTCACACACAAGACAACATGTAGGGGAGAACTACATGGGTCTAAGGACCTCTTATAGAGTATAAGATATGTAGGTAGTGCCTTTTTATAGTGGGGTCATTATGGGTTAGCTCAAAACTATGTGTCCACTAACCCATTTTTCCCCAAGGTCATATTGAATATAGAAATCTAAGGTTTCTCGATTTCACCATGAGTGATAGTCCATGACCTAGATCTAAATACACCAGAGTGAAGGTGAAGCCAAACCTAAAATCATCTAATTCATCACATCATTTTTTAGATAATATTGTGTACAAGTCACTAGTGTCAGAATTAGACATTAGTATTGACATAACCATCTAATGATGATGTAACTATCTAGAGAGCCAAAGACACTAGGTCTAGAATCTGACAACTATTCCAAAACTATCTTCCTATCTACTTTATACCTATTCTAGATCCAACACTGTGTTAGCATAAAATCCAACTAAGTACCTTATTTTATGTCATTTATATATCTATCATAGTTTTAATTTCCATTAATTACTTATCTTAGTTTAATAAATTTAGTATATGGTACATCATAGTTTAGCACATTAATTAGCCTACTGTAGATTTGATATTCACCCTTATGCCCTATTATTTTTATTATCTTAACCATATATACTTAAATAAGATATACATCTAAATTAGGGTTTAAAATTTGGTGAACCATATCTTTGAACATCAAAACCTAGGCTAGCTAGGGTTTTTTGATTTATTTTCATGTTGTTCATCCTTGAGTGATAAATCTCGTAATCATGTTTACCATGGACATATCTATAAATTATTTCATGGTCTAATACTTTATATTTAATATTATTTACTACATTAGTTTCGTTTTTAAATATAATTTATCCATATGGGATTCAAACCCTACATTCTTGTATACTCCTTGTTCTAATGTTTACAATGAGAATACTTATCCTAACCACAAGGAGGGTAATAACTATCATCCATCTAACCAGGTTCATACTATAAAATCTTCATAGGGAAAGGGGGATAATATTATTTTTCCAAAATTGGGTAACCATCAAACACTTCCAACATCCATTAATGGTACACATATAAATGTTTAATTTAAAATACCTAGGAATTGTACTTGCAAAACCCTAAAATATCCACTAACAAATATGACAAAGCTACTACATGAATTATAAAATCAAAATCAATATTTAGACTCGAAGATCACTTTATTTCAAAAATAGATTATTTCATTATAAAAACATAAGCATATTATATGCAATCATCCTACCTTGAAGAAAATACATCATACCATACACTTTTAATTGGGGACACATTTGTTAAGCAAAAGCATGACCAATATAGGGATTTGAGAGACCTAATTAGGGGATCTATTACCACAATACACCATGTTATTGAGGGTTTCAAAGACTTCAATCAAACATAATCATAGAATGCTCCTAAGGGAGTTTCATGTTTTGATATTTAACTAAACTAATAACAAGTAAAGTAAATATAATCTAGTGCTCACCAAAGCTTGTGGCATCATATGAGGGGTTAGTAAACAATCAAAACATGCATACGATAATATCAATTAAGTTATGTATGAGTAAGACCATAATACATTTAATAAAGGGAGTAATCTTATTCTAAGCCAATACTTATGCTACTTATATCTACTAAAGAGAGGAGCAAAGTTAGGAAATACTTGCCTAGATGATGAAGCTGTTGAGACTCAATCTCTTCCTTAGAAAAAAGGGATTTTAAAGATGTTTTTGTGGTTTGTAAGGATTAATAAGAAAGGCCAAAGAATCCAATACTTCTCCACAAGATTAAATTATTCAAGTAGAAACCCTATGCTAGGAATCCTCAAGTAGAATGATGGTATAGGAGATTGTAAATAAGTGCAAGTGAATAATAAATCTTGATTTCATATTGAAAGAATGATGAAATGATATTATATATACATATATTTAATCCTCAACCCTTTCAAAAATATCATCTGATAGGGTTGACCCAGTCGACCTAACATAATTTTGGGTAATTATTCACTAGGTCATGAGTTAGGTTAGCCAAGAGCTAAACTAATTCCTAAGTGAAAATCACACAAAACTATATAGGGTCAACCTAGTTGACCTAGTAAAGTTGAGTGTCAAAATGGACTTAAGGTGAGGAAAATGAGGAATGGAGAGTGGAAAAGATTGGAGGAGTGTGTAAAAGAGGATTAATAGCTTAAGGAATAGTTTTTAAGAGTTGTTCAAATTGGTAATAAGTGGTAAAAAAGGACAACAATCCTATGAAGCACTAATGGTCTACCCACCCCTTTCCTAGTGCACCCCTTAAGGCATGCACTCAAAGAGATTGAGGCTTAATGGGTTCTTAAAATATGTAAAGCATCAGTATTTGATAAAAGTTTGAAAATATTATATGTATTCATATGCCTCTCTTGAATCTCATCACATGTCACTAAAGTTGAATAGGGGATGGTTCTTTGATAAAGAACATAAGAGAACATAATGTTGATGCTTAAAAAATTGTAGTATTTTAAAGCATAAAACAACTAAAATTATATGACTAAAAAAATAACTAAAAAGTAATTATGATGTGTACCTTAACTTACCTTTATCATTGGATGGTTGTCTACTATATTTTTAGTTTTGATTGTTTAGGGTGCAAAGACTGATTTTTATAAACCTAAGAATACAAAACTAAAGATCAAAAATAAACAAACATAAGAAAGCCAAAATAACTAGTACTATGTAGATAGGATGTACTTGGGAATTTGGCAAGATAGGGTGATAAGTGCTATGTTATATCAAATGACCAACTCAAAATCAAGAGTAAATTAGGTAATAAAAAAAGATAAAGATATTAAAGACTGAAAAACTTAAACAATTAATGTCTGGAAATTGTTGGTAGTGTCTTGTCATTGATGTCAATAGGCATGAATAATGGCAAAGTGGTGAGAGAGAATGCTCTTGGTCTAATCTTTAATGATCTTGTAAGGTTGAATGATAGTGGGAGTATTTTTTTCTATGGAGGCATGATTCAATAGCATGGAGCTTAGAGAGAGAGCATTTGACATGTTCTTGGTATAATCCTAGTAGGAGAAGTTTTCTCATATGGTCTTCATGTGGAGTTTTAATCATCCTACACCTTTTATGTTTGACCATTCTTGGCTGCATATGGAGGTAAGTGCAATATAACTTGTATGTCCATAGTACGTGATTCTAGTACTTGTATTGAGTACATTGAAGGTGTTTAAAGTGATTGGAGTTTAGAAAGAATGGTTTCCAAGTGTCTTCAAGTGGCTAGTAAATCTATTGGCTTTAGGCCTAGTAGGCTTGGTAAGTTAGTATGAGCAGTCATGAAGAAGATCCAGCTTGGTAGTGCTTGGTGTCTTTTGAATATATGTGTTAATAAAGTATATTTTTCTAAGAGGTCATTTAAGTTGGTTCCAAGTGATATCAAGAAGGTTACAGGTTAGTTTGGCTCTTGGCCTAGTTGGTCTAAGTGCCTAATGAGACCTATCAAGGGGGTCAAAGAGAGTTTTCAAGATGAATGAGCTGATATAAGCATGGTTGTTTATTAGATAGGTTTTTAAAAAGTTTTTGATCATGTTAGAAGTTATATATTGAGATAAAAATTCATAAAGTTAGTTTAGAAGATTTAAAGGATGCTAGAAATGAGTGCAAGGAGCCTGAGAAGAAGTTTCTCATGATTGTTGGTAAATGAAGGGTTTACAGGGAGGTTTAATTATTTGGAGTATTTTGGGAAGGTCCCTAATAATGTTTTCCAATCATTGGTTTAGGTGTTAATGGGTACATCTTTATGAATAATCATAAAGAAGCTAAGGGGGTTTTTGAGTACCAAAACCTTAGTCTTGAATCTAATTGGAGAGATATTACTTGTTGGTGTATAGTAAGATGGTTAAAGGTTATTATGATTATTGGAATTTGTAGAAGACTCTTCTAGGTTTTTTTGAATGTATTTTTGGTCTCTTGACTATGTGGTCCCTATAAAAAAGTGATTTTTAGCAGTATTTTTGATATAGAGGAAGGTTTATATAAGTGTCTAGGTGAATGAATGGGTGTTTTATGAATTTTTTTTTAATAAAATATACATGGAAAATTTCATATTTATTCATCATTCTATGTCAAAGTTATAGGTCTTCAAATTTGACTAGTCGTTAGAGTGAAAATAGAGCAAACAGTGAGAAAGACCAATTAGAGTGAGAAGATGAATTGGGAAGGTGATCAAGTGTTTATGGATGAATTTAATATATTGGTGGTGATTCAGGTGTTTTATTCACTCTATGAATTCATCTGAAGGGTTCTTATTCTTGAGTTATGATCAGGAAGTTGACTCAAAGTTGACCGTCTTGGTCCTTTTCAGTATGTGTGAGTTAGTGAAGTAAAAATGGCTTGTAGAAGAGTTTTTGATATTGAAGTCTATGATATAATTAAATGAGATTGATATAGGGTAAATTTAGGATATTTTTAATTCCTTGGAAGATATTATTGAATCCATTTGAGGTGAGATAAATTCATGTTTCCATGACTAGTTTTTGGAGTTTGCAGGAAGCCTGAAGTGGCCTATTTGGAGAGGCTAGTTTGAGTTGTTTTGAGTATATTTTGAGGTAATAGAGAGTTTTTTAATATTATATGAGTATAATAACTTTAATACATGGATTTTTTATTCATATTATTCCTCTATTTTTGTTGGATAAGTCAAAGTTCTTTGACTAAGTTTCTAATGTGTATGACCAGTTTGAGTAGGTCATTTAGAGTGAGTTAGTTTGGATTGTTCTAAGATGTGTGAAGGCGAAAAATTGACCTGGAGGTTTTTATTGAGTCATGAAATAATTTTTTAATGGATTATATCAGCTTTTAAAATGTAAAAATGAAGAGCATGCTTCAGTTCTTCTTGCCAATGTTTTCTAGGTGTTTGCAGGTCTTGGAGTGAGAGAGAGAATGGCTTGGATGGTGTAGTGGTTTGGAATTCAAAGTGGATTGGAAAATTGGGGAAGTGTGAAATGGTATTATGGGATCCATTATGATGTGTTTTATCCTTTTTTTAATCCCAAGGTGTTCATCTTGCTCAATGTGTGAGCAAGTGGTTTTAGGCCTATTAGGTCTATTATGTCTATTTAAGCCTAATGGTGAGTTTTAAGTATATTTGATGTATGGAAATTTTTGGGATATTGAAAAGATTTAAATTATATTATATTATATTATATAATTATTTATTATTCTTTGGTGATGGCTATTATTCATGGAGATGGTCATATGTGATAATGCCCTATAAGGGCTAATTGGGCCTAGTGTAGCCTAATAGTTGGATAGGTGCCATTTGAAGTATGGATGACCTATTGAGTGTTTGATTTTAATTTGTGGTGTGTAGAGGATATTTTATTTATCCTTATATAAAATATTGTACAAATAAGATGATATGAGGTTTGGAGAAATGTATATAAGCAAGATTAGTTGTCTTACTTATCTAAAGTAGAGGGTGTATGGACAAAAGCAAAGAAAGGAGATCAATCAAGGAGAAAAAATAGGTCATTGAGGACCATCAGATGGTGAAGGAGATCATTCATGTTTTTATTATTAGGTTCATGAGCTAACAAGTCATTATACCTAATAGTTTAAAAGGTGGCTTGGTTGAGTGAATGAGCTAGGAGTGTCTACCTAAAGAAGAGAAGTAGATTGCATGTGTATGAGCTTTAGGTGTTCCAAAATAAGGTGTAAAAGAGATAAAATTATTTTTTTAAATCATATATAAGGTGTTTTAGTGGGTTCTTAATCACCTAGGGGGTTGTAGCCTCCTTGCTAGTTGGAACTAGCTAAAGGTCTAGTACGTGTTGGACTAAATTGAGGGGTAGGTGCTCTTTGATTAGTTGGTAATGGTCTAAAGTCTCATTTTTTTGAAATATTTATAGTAATATAGTCCATATTGTATTATTGTGAGTGGTTTTTATTCCCCATGAGGTTTTCCCACATGGAAGAGTTATACTTGTGTTAAGTGCTCTTGATCTTGCGTATGTGTTGATTTATTTATGTTATTATTAAGTGTTTATTTCATTAGAATAAAATGGAATTGATTATGAGAAATTGAGAAAATAATTCACCCCCCCACTCTTAGTATATAATCCAATAAATGGTATCAGATCAGGTCCTTCTTGAGGCTTAATCAGCTTGGAAGGTGATCTTGTGAGTAGCTTAGTTGTTGGTGTCTACCTGGTCAATTTGCTAGTAGAGTTGATGGAGTTGGATGATAAATGTGGTTGTCTAGTTATTTAAAAGTTTATTCATGTTTCATATGATATTATTTCAATGTTTTATGAGATTTGATAGTTTCTTTGATAAGAATATGTATTTAAAGAGTTGGCTTGTTCTTCTCTCAAGAATAGGTGAGTCTATTGTTGTTGTAGGTCTACATGATAGATTGTGGGTTTTTCAAAGATTGCATATTGCAATGGAAAATAATTATGTTTAATCCAAATTAAAAATAAAGCTTATGTTTTAGTTCTAAATTTTCTTAGAGGAGATGTGACAGTTGATGTCTTTAGGATTAGGCCTTCTTGTGCTTTCTAGGCCTAAAAGAGTTTTTATGATGGAAGCGAGTTGCTTGATAAATGGTCAGGCTTGGTGTTCTTATTTCTCTATTTGAGCTTGTTCATATTTACATGTTATAAGTGCCATGTACCTAGGGATATGATATATTGATGTATATGGGTTGATGGAGATGCTGACATGTGGCACACATCCCCTTAGTTAGTTATATGGGTACAATATAGTAGGATAATAGAGTAACTTGTGGAAGTAGTACATTGGCTAATGGTCAGCCTACATTGGGATTATGAGGTTATCCATCCATGGGTTAGATAGATGTATATATATAGGAGATGATTATCATAGAAAGGATATCAAGTAAGCATTGACTCTTCTATTGTAAAAGGATATTGGAGGTTCTTCCCTCAAAGAGACATTGTGGATTTATTCCTTCCTAAAGGAGTATTATATGGTGTTTCCCTACCTTAAGGGTATTTTTTCATATATTTAATATCAATATCATTACAAGTGGTATCAGAGTTTCGATTTGGGCAATTTGTGGAGCAAAACCTTAGTTTTTTTTGAATCATCAATAACTTTGTATTGGGTGATAATTTTTCCATAAATTGTTTACTGGATATGGAGAATATTTCAAATAAGTCACAATAAAAAAATTGAGATTTTTTGATTCGTTTTGAGGGAGTTATTTCTATTTTAGGGTTTATAATAATTTCACTATATCTTCCAAAATATAACGAATTTTTATTCAAAAAATTTATTGGAGATGTAAGCAGATATAAGAGAAGCACAGTCAAAATTTTAGAATTTTTTGAGTTGTTTTAAGTGATTTGTTGTGATTTTATGGATCAGTTTTGACATTTTAGGGTTTCATGAACCTTAATTTTTTTTGTGGATCATGGAGTTGCAAAAATTTTTAGGGGAAGATGATGTTGATGCTAGAGAATGGTGGATCAATTTTAAGGAGAAGAATACTAAAATTTTTAATGGAAAATAGAATTATGTTTTTCTTTGTCTGGGCCTGCAAAACATTGGTGGACTAATGAATTGAGCTTTGCACAACAATATTCTTCATGGGAAGCAATGTAGAAAACCTTCCTAGATCGATGGGATACAAATGAAAAAGAGGATTTAGAAGAGGAACAAAATCATGATGATAAAGAAGAAGACGAAGAAGAAGAAGAAGAAGAAGAAGAAGAAGAAGAAGCAGAAAAAGAAGAAGAAGAAATAAAAGAATCAACAGAAGAACAAGAAGAAGAAGTAGAAGAAGCAATTAAAGAAGAAGAAGAAGAATAAAAGAAGAAGAAGAAGAAGAATTGGATGATAAGGGTTCAAATAATTTGGCTTCAAATAAATCTGAGTCAATTTTTCAATTTTAGGGATGCATTCAAAAGAAGAAGGTGGTTGTGTCCATAAACCCTACCATCAAGTATACCTTCATTAACATGAATGTGGCTAAGCATCTACATGTTCAAACAAATAATATCAAGGAGGTTCAAGTAGATGGTAATAATATTTCACTATTTAAAGATTTGAAGCTCATTATTGAAAAATATGTTTTGCATTCATATTTTTATGCTTTGGATATGGATGATATGGATATAGTTCTTAGATATCCATGGTTAGAGACTTTGGGAACAATTAATATTAATGTTAAAAAAAAGTTCATTAAGTTTTGGTACAGGAAAAAGAAGATTACTTTACAAGATATCATAGTGAAAAAGGCACCAATAACAATCCAAGTAGATCATGAGGATAAGATGGAAATAGGTGATGAAGAACATGATGAAGATTCAGATGATATAGATAAAGACACACTACAAATAAACACTTCATCTACTCAAGAGACAAAGAAGGAAAATGTGGAAGAGGTAGAAACAAACATGGATAAGGTCAAAGTATTGGAAAAGGTTGAGGTATATAGACACCCACATCATCATGAGAGGAAAAAATCATGGAACTAGGTGAGGAAGTGTCATAACAACAATCATTTTGTCTATACAGGAAATAAAATTTTCAATCATTATGGATATGCATGGAATCCAAAGAAAAAAATACTATGGCACATGGAATGAATGGGGAAATAATTATGACTATGCATGGAAGAATACCTACTATGGTCATGGTTGGAATCAGAGAAGCGCAATAGAATATGGTACATGGAATAAAAAGAGGAATAATTATGCTTAGACACCAAAGCAGTATAAATATGATCATGAACGAAATTAGAGGAACACAATGGATTTTAGACACAATCTTGGAGAGATATCACCTACTAAGATCACATATGGATGGTTAGATGATCGAGATTGGAGATAAGTGTGCAATGATTTGAAGCACACTCATTATTTGGTTTCTTCCTATGTTTTGAGGATGAAACATGTCAAAGAGGGAAGTAATGCTATGTACCTAGGGATATGATATATTGATGTATATGGGTTGATGGAGATGTTGACATGTGGCACACATCCCCTTAGTTATATGGGTATAATATATTAGGATAATAGAGTCACTTGTGGAAGAGGTATAATGGCTAATGGTCGGCCTACATTGGGATTATGAGGTTATCCATCCATGGGTTAGATAGATGTATATATAGGAGATGATTATCAAGGAAAGGATATCAAGTAAGCATTGAGTCTTCTATTGTAAGAGGATATTGGAGGTTGTCCCCTTAAAGAGACATTATGGAGTTATTCCTTCCTAAAGGAGTATTATATGGTGTTTCCCTACCTTAAGGGTATTTTTGCATATATTGAATATCAAGATCATTACAACACAATGTCTCTTCAAGGGGACAACCTCCAATATCCTCTTACAATAGAAGACTCAATGCTTACTTGATATCCTTACCATGATATTCATCTCCTATATATATACATCTATCTAACCCATGGATGGATAACCTCCTAATCTAATGTAGGCCGACCATTACCAAATGTATTACTTCCACAAGTTACTCTATTATCCTAATATATTGTACCCATATAACTAACTAAGGGGATGTGTGCCACATGTCAGCATCTCCATAAACCATCTATGATATCCCTAGGTACATAACATTACTTCCCTCTTTGACATGTTTCATCCTCAAAACATAGGAAGAAACCAAATAATGAGTGTGTTTCAAATCATTGCACACTTGTCTCCAATCTCGATCATCTAACCATCCATATGTGATCTTGGTAGGTGATATCTCTCCAAGCTTGTGTGTAAAATCCAATGTGCTCCTCTATTTGCGTTTATGATCATAATTATACTGCTTTGGTGTCCAAGCATAATTATTCCTCTTTTTATTCCATGTACCATATTCTACTATGCTACTCTAATTCCAACCATGACCATAGTAGGTATTCTTCCATGCATAGTCATAGTGATTCCCCCATTCATTCCATGTGACATAATATTTTTTCTTTGGATTCCATACATATCCATAATGATTGGAAATTTTATTTCCTATATAGACAAAATGATTGTTGTTATGATGCTTCCTCACCTGGTTCCATGATTTTTTTCTCTCATGATGATGTGGGTGTGTATATACCTCAACATTTTCCAATACTTTGACCTTATCCACATTTACTTCTACCTCTTCCACCTTTTCCTTTTTTTTCTCTTGAGTAGATGAAGTGCTCATTTGTAGTGTGTCTTTATCTATATCATTTGAATCTTCATCATGTTCTTCATCACCTATTTCCATCTTATCCTCATGATCTACCTAGATTGTTATTGGTGCCTTTTTCACTATGATATCTTGTAAAGTGATCTTTTTCCTATACCAAAACTTCATGAGATTTTTCTAAACATTAATATTCATTATTCTCAAAGTCTCTAACCATGGATATCCAAGAACTATATCCACATCATCCATATCCAAAGCATAAAAATCTGAATGCAAAACATATTTTTCCATAATGAGCTTTAGATCTTCAAACATTGAAATATTCTTACCATCTACTTGAACCTCTTTGATATTCTTTGCTTGAACATGTAGATGCTTAGACACATTCATCTTGATGAAGTTATACTTACTGGTAGGGTTTATGGACACAATAGCCCTTTTCTTTTGAATGCATCCATGAAATTGAAAAATTGACTCAGATTTCTTTGGAGACAAATAATTTGAACCTTTATCATCCAATTCTTCTTCTTCTTCTTCTTCTTCATCTGCTTCTTCTTCAATTGCTTCTTCTATTTCTTCTTCTTCTTGTTCTTCTACTGATTCTTCTATTTCTTCTTCTTCTTTTTCTACTACTTCTTCTACTGATTCTTCTTTTTATACTTCTTGTTTTATAGCCCATTGATCTAAAAAAATATATTCCATTTCTTTCCATGAAGAAAACTTTTTTGTACAGCTCAACTGATCAAACCAATCTAGTGCAGGCCTAGAGAAAAAATGAGTTAATCGTCTTTGCCCAAATTTTTTTGTAAAATGATTCTCTAAAAGGAGCCACCATTCTATAGAATTAATATCATCTTCCCATAAAAATATTTGCAACTCCATGATCCACAAAAAAATTAAGGTTCATGAAACCCTAAAATGTCAAAATTGATCCATAAAATTACAAAAAGTCACTCCAAACAACTCAAAAAATTCTAAATTTTTGACTATACTTTTATTATATCTGCTTATATCTCCAAAAAATATTTTGAATAAAAATTCCTCATATTTTGAAATATATAGAGAAATTATTATAAACCCTAAAATATAAATAACTCCCTCAAAATGAATCAAAAAATCTTGATTTTTTTACTGTGACTTATTTGAAATACTATCCATATCCAAGAAAACATTTGTGAATTTTTTTTCAACCAATCAAAAGTTATTGACGATTCAAAAAAAACTAGGGTTTTACTCCACAAATTGCCCAAATCAAAACTCTAATACCAATTGTAATGTTCTTGATATACAATATATGCAGAAATACCCTTAAGGTAGGGAAAAACCATATAATACTCCTTTAGGAAGGAATAACTCCATAATGTCTCTTCGAGGGGACAACCTCCAATATCCTCTTACAATAAAAGACTCAATGCTTACTTGATATCTTTACCATGATATTCATCCCATATATATATACATCTATCTAACCCATGGATGGGTAACCTCCTAATCCAATGTAGGCTGACCATTACCCAATGTACTACTTCCATAAGTTACTCTATTATCCTAATATATTATACCCATATAACTAAGGGGATGTGTGCCACATGTCAGTATCTCCATCAACCCATATATCATATACCTAGGTACATAACATTCATTACAATAAGTATACAAGGTCTGTAATATAGCTTTGGTGTTGTCCTTTGAGGGTTTGAGGTCTTCATGAGACATAATAGCAAGATAAGGACTAAATGTTGCTATAAGACCTAAGTGAGGGTTTGGTGAGTTTTGAGATTGCTTGAAAGTAGTTGAAGAATGTATCTCTGAGTGTTTTTTAGTTTTGAAATGGTTACAAGGGTTTTATGGTATTTGTTGACCAATTTTTGCCCGCAGGCAAAATTGTGGTCACCTTCTTCCCCTGCAGATTAAAGCCAGTCATTTTTGGGTTACAAGTCCATTATCAAGTTCAAGGCCGCTCGATTAAAATATCAGTTCAATAATGGTTGAACCAAACCATTGAACCAAATTTTGGTTCAATAGGCTTGGTTCAAGTCAAAATTTCAAGTGGCTTGGTTTAACAGTCAAAGGTTCAACGGATTCAGTTCAATGAAATGGTTCATCGGGCTTGGCATGGTTCATCAGCTTTTATGCCTTTTTGTTCATTGATGCACTTAGTTGGACCTTAAACCGTTGAACCATTTTTTTTTGGTTCAACACTTTGGTTCAAGGGTAGGCCCTTCACCGAAGGGCAGTCAAATGATCAAATTGCCCTTTTGGAGGGTGGGCACTTAGCTTTTGCATGGAATAATTCGGTGGACACTTCAAAGACTTTTCAAAGATTTGGGTGCAGTTCAAATGGTCAAGGATTGGTCGATTGGAATGTTCATGGACATTTTGTCTATGAGAATTGTCCAAGGACATTTTGTCTATAGAAATACATGATAAAGTAGCCCAATAATTAACTCGAGGAAATTGTTTGTAGATAATTTGCCCACAGGAGCCCAGGAGGGCAGTTCAAATATCAAAGTGCCCGCTGAAGTTCCCTGAAGGGTAGGTGCCCTTGTGCAGGACTTTTGATCAAGTCCAAGGACTTTTCAAAGGGACATGCACTAGTAAATTAGCAGAGAAGTGCTTGACTGACATGGAGAAGTGCCCGACTAGTGCCCAGATGCCACATGGCATTAGATCTGGCTGAGTTAGTGATGGACTCGATGACGTCCTGGAGGCCGTCAATATTAGCAAAATGGTATATCCATTGGTTTTCAAATCTTGACAGCTGGGTGGATGTCAAAATTTATTGAAGTAGATGGTTGTTTCATTTCAAGCTGAAAATGCATTATCAAGAGCTAGAAATGTAGTGACCTGTTGAAAGTTTGCCCCTGGGGGGCCAACTAAGCCAGAAGAGACAAGAAAGACAAGGGACAAATTGTAGATGACAAGCAAGGAGAAATGACATGGTGTAGAAGTGACAAGGTGGTCCAAGTGGTAGGAGAAGGTGATTTATTGCCTATTAATCCCCAAATGGCACAACAACAAGTAGCATGGCCCATGCATTTAAAAAAAGGGGACAAATTTCATCTATTGGTAGAAAAGAGGCACGACCCATGCTTCCATATTAAAGCTCAAATTCCAAAGTCAAATTTGGTGATTATACAACATGGTTCCAGCAGGCTTCTTCTAGAATGATGACAACACAATAGTGTTTTCCTCTTTCCAATGGGATGTGATATGCCAACTTGTCAAAGAAGCGCTAAGTTTTCTTTCTCCGTTCTTCTATATATTGTAACTTCTCATTTTTGAGAAAGATTGGTTCTTCCACTTTTTTAAAGGTGCAGCCCTAGCAAAATTTCACCTGAATCAAATAAAATGTAGTTTTTACCTCCATATGGATAGATATTTTTAGAGTATGTTTTGAGTGTTTATTTGTGTCCAGTCATTGTTTCTTGATGCTCTCATAGGTTCAACACCAGCAGACCTATTATCTACAAGGTGCAATTTTTATAGCTAAAAGGAGAAGAGTTGACATTTGAGAAGACTAGAACAGAAGGAGTTACTTACAGTGTGCATTTCATAGCACCTCAGTGATTTTTTGTCTCCTATGTTTTCATGAAAGCCTCCCTACCAGTCTTTTGTAGCCTAGTCCTTCTGCCAAATGTGTAGAGTATGTATTCATTTGTCTGATTTCAAGAGTGGATGTGTGGAGGCTGACCTATTTTAGTGCATCACCTCTTTGGAGTAGGTTTGTTTTCCTGTATCTTTCTCCCTTTTCACCCCCCCTTTTTATATACCTATATATATACCTATTAACTCTTTCTGGAAACAATACGATGCATCAAAGGGAGCTAACCCTTATCTAGAGGCTCTCTCCTCCAGCTTTGCCAGTCCCATAGGTGAGAGGAGAGTTTCCATGTTGTGAGGAGAAGGCAGGAACTTATTTTCCTGCCACTGGGTGCACTTTCTTGTATCAATAGTTTTGGCACGCCCGGTGGGACCCAAGTTTTCAATGAAGTAAAGTTTTAGGATTGATGCTAGTCTTGTTACAATAAATCAAATATTTTTTCTAGCATCTAGTGACTTTGAGTTAAATTAGCTGGTTAAGTAACCTGGTGCCATCAGAAATCATTTTTTTGTATGTATACTTCTTTTGTAAAAAGTCATGGGTTTTATTTTCCTTCATATATTTTCGATCAAACTCAAAATATTCAAAAAAATTCCCCAAGTAGCTTTCCTAGTCTTCCTCAACCCCCTTAGGTCACTGATCCTAATGGTAACCTCCTAACCTGGGGGGAAATAGTGGAATCATGGGGCAGAAAAGAGGAGAAAAAAGGTTTTGCTCAAAACCTTAAAAAAGCTAAAGCTGCTCCTACCCATGATTCCCATGACATCCAAGAGGCTATCATGAGCAACAACGAAGAAGAAATTATCATTGATGCTCCTTGTGAAGACCTCATCAGCAATGGAGAAGATGCAGGTCTTACATATATGCAGATGTTCCAGTAATTTAAAGAGGAACAAATGCATGGTAAGTTCTCTTCCCCTCTATTTGATGAACTTCCTTACTATTTTGATGATGAGGTCGACTACATTGAAGAGCTTGAGTTAGAGGAAAATTAAGAGGATATTTTTGAACATCTAGAGGTCCTAATTTTTGAGGAGGAAAAGGAGAGCTCTGTCTTCTAGGAGGAATGCCTTGAAGAAGTGAGCTTTAAATAGGGAAGTGAAGTTTTATGGGATGAGCAGTCATTTTGTGAGCCCATTTCATACATCACAGTAGTCACCCTTCTTTAAGAAGGCCAAGAGGAAGCAGAGGATGAGTTTGACAAGTTTTTCAATGAGGTATAAGAAAACAAATCAAACCATGATACATTGTAGAATAATTGCGCAGATCAAGAGGCTTATGGTAATGAGCCAGTAACCATTGATTTCTTGCTAAGGAGCACCTATATCAGGGACCAGCATTCAATAGGCTTCCAAGGACAAATAGAATACATATATGTCAGAGGCATGTTTGATTTTGATCCACTCAGATACTAGCCAATGTAGGTGACATGCAAGAATAGCAAGTCACCATTTCTTTTTTTCATTCAACTACTTGCCTAGCACCATAAGTCTTCTTGCCAGTTAAAGGACTCAAGAAATTTTCCTTTCGATCCAGGGGGGAGGCAAGCTTTCTTGGTTAGCTATATATAATAGTTTGTTTTTAGTTTTTTTCCTATTTTTCCTAAGTGTAGTTGCACAGGTAGTGTTTTTTTAGCCTTATGTGTTTCCCTTTGTGTGTGGGGTAAAGCTTCATGTTTGATTCTCGAATCTTTCAGGCTATTGATAATTATTTCATAGCTACATTTGACTCCGTACCCAATGGATTTTAAGGAAACTAGTTCTAAGCATAGAAGGCATGCTTCCCCTGTGAGTCACCATTTGTTGAGCAATTTTTGCTCACAGGCAAAATTGTGGTCACCTTCTTCCCCTACAGATTAAAGCCATTCATTTTCAGGTTGCAAGTCCATTTTCAAGTTTAAGGCCACTTGATTAAAATCTCGGTTCAACAATGGTTGAACCAAATCATTGAACCAAATTTTGGTTCAACAGGCTTGGTTCAAGTCAAAATTTCAAGTGGCTTGGTTCAACGGTCAAAGGTTCAACGGATTCGGTTCAATGAAATGGTTCATCAGCTTTTATGCATTTTTGTTCATCAGCATGCTCCATTGAACCTTGAACCATTTTTTTTGGTTTAACACTTTGGTTCAAGGGTAGGCCCTTTGCTAAAGGGCAGTCAAATGGTCAAATTGCCCTTTTGAAGGGTGGGCACTTAGCTTTTGCATGGAATAATCAGGGGGACACTTCAAAGACTTTTCAAAGATTTGGGCATAGTTCAAATGGTCAAGGATTGGTTGAAAAAAAAATTCATGAACATTTTGTCCACGAGAATTGTTTATAGACATTTTATCCATGGAAATACATGGTAAAGCAGCCCAAGAATTAACTCGGGGAAATTGTTTGCAGATAATTTGCCCGCGGGAGCCCGGGAGGGTAGTTCAAATATCAAAGGGCCTGCTGAAGTTCCCCAAAGGGTAGGTGCCCTTACAGGGGACTTTCAACCAAGTCCAAGGACTTTTCAAAGGGACGGGTGTTGATAAATTAGTAGAGAAGTGCCCGACTAGTGCCCAGATGCCATGTGGTGTTAGACCTGGCTGAGTCAGCGATGGACCCGATGACGTCTCAGAGGCCATCAATATTAGCAGAATGGTATATCCATTAGTTTTCAAAGCTTCATGGCCAGGTGGATTTTAAAATTTAGTGAAGCAAATGGCTATTTCATTTCAAGTTGAGAAAGCATTATCAGGAGCCAAAAATGCAGTGACCTGCTGAAAGTTCACCCCTGGGGGGCCAACTAAGCCAGAAGAGACAAGAAAGACAAGGGACAAATTGCAAATGACAAGCAAGGAGAAATGACATGGTGAAAAAGTGACAAGGTGGTCTAAGTGGCAAGAGAAGGTGATTTATTACCTATTAATCCCCAAATGGTTAAAAAAAGGGGACAAATTTCATCTATTGGTAGAAAAGAGGCATGACCCATGCTTCCACATCAAAGCTCGAATGCCAAAGTCAAATTTGGTGATTATATAGCATGGTTCTAGTAGGCTTCTTATAGAATGATGACAACACAATAGTCTTTTCCTCTTTCCAATGGGATGTGACATGCCCACTTGTCAGAGAAGTGCCAAGTTTCCTTTCTCCTTTCTTCTATATATTGTAACTTCTCATTTTTGAGAAAGATCGGTTCTTCCACTTTTGCAAAGGTGCAGCCCTGGCAAAATTTCACCTGAATCAAATAAAATGTAGTTTTTACCTCCATATGGATAGATATTTTTAGAGTATGTGTTGAGTGTTTGTCTATGTCCAGCCATTATTTCTTGATGCTCTCACAGGTTCAACACTAGTAGACCTGTTATCTACAAGGTGCCATTTTTGTAGCTAAAAGGAGAAGAGTTGATATTTGAGAAGACCATAATAGAAGGAGTTACTTATAGTGTGCATTTCACAACACCTTAGTGATATTTTGTCTCCTATGTTTTCATGAAAGCCTCCCTACCAGTCTTTTGTAGCCTGGTCCTTCTGTCAAATGTGTAGAGTATGTATTCATTTGTCTAATTTTGAGAGTGGATGTGTGAAGGCTGACCTATTTTGGTGCATCACCTCTTTGGAGTAGGTTTGTTTTCCTACATCTTTCTCCCTTTTCACCCCCCCTTTTTTATATACCTATTAACTCTTGCTGGAAACAACACAATGCATCAAAGGGAGATATCCCTTATGTAGAGACTCTCTCCTCCAACTTCGCTAGTCCCACAGGCGAGAGGAGAGTTTCCATGTTGCAAGGAGAAGGTAAGAACTTGTTATCCTACCACTGGGTGCACTTTCCTGCATCAACAGTATTTTAATATTCATAAAATATTCATTTGGGCTAGAGAAAAATGTAGTAAGCCTCTTGGAGACCTAAAAGGGTTTGGTGTTCTTTTGAAATTATTTGAATTTCTTCTAAATAAAAGTGAATGGTTTGAGTTCTTAAAGATGACATATTGGAGTATAAGTCGAAGATTTTGACTTATATAGATAATTTTTGGTGTATTAGAGGAGTGTTTATGTCAATAAGATTTCTTGAAGTGGACTATAAGTGGTGCTTAGGTTGGCTTATACAATCAAGGGTTTGAGTGCTTGATTGGTTTGCAAGACCAATGCTGTTTGTGAAGATTGAATCTCTTTGGTGCTCAAGAGTTATCTATTTAGTTTCAAGAGATCCATTTTATTGGAGTATGGTTCCATGAAGCAATTATATAGCCCTGGAAGTGGTCATGGGCTGTAGCATTACTTGAAGGTTGTTTACTTGAAGTAGATTGTTGTTTGGAGTTTCCTTTGTGATGTGTCTTGGTTTCTGGATCTAAAGGTATGTTTTTGAGTATCTTTATGGTAATTGTTACCTTGCTTGGAGTGTCTTGAATTTTTATCAGATTTATATTGATGGAGAAGGTCCTATAGCATATGATGGTGCTTGTCTCCTAGTTGAGAAGTATGATTTGGTGGTTCTTAAGAAATAATGCTTAAATGATTAGATGCTTCTTGAGTTGCTAGATGACCTCAAAGGTCATGAAGTAGTATGAAGTACTTTTACAGATGATAAAGAAGAGATTGGAAGTTTTCTATAGATGATTATACTACTATATCATATCATGTTGCTAGGAAGGATTGATCTTTGTTGTTCTTAAGAAGAGGATTATTGAGTAGTACTCTTTAGTGATTTTCATGAACACTTGATCTTCATGGTGTGATTAGTCTATCTGAAGGTGATTTAATTTTCATGATTATTATATCTTCAAGGTGGTTTAGGTTTAGTATTTGAATATAGTCCTATATTATCTCAATATGTTAGGTCTTTGAGTGAAGAAGTCTACTTTTATTGGTCTTGAGAAAGGTATGCTTCTGAGTTTTGGTTTCTAAGCTTGATGATGACCTCATAAGGTCACAATGTTGTTTGAATCTAGTTTTTATTGAGATAAAAAGTATCAAAAGATTCTGAAGATGGTGATGCTCTTATAACACATCATTTTCAGTGTTTCTTGTATAGAGGTATATGCCTTTGATGTTTCTTAAGAAGAGTGCTCTAGTGTTTTTTGAATTCATGAGTTGGTTGATGAACTTAGAAGGTCATAAGGTGGTATGAAGCCTTGTTTTAGTTGATTGATGGGAGAAGGACTAAAATATATAGGTGTTCATTTCTAAGTGTGATCAAGTCATCTTCTTGAATATGTGTATAGT
The DNA here is from genome assembly GCA_037957365.1 of Torreya grandis. NCBI lineage: Eukaryota > Viridiplantae > Streptophyta > Pinopsida > Cupressales > Taxaceae > Torreya > Torreya grandis. The sequence goes on along the minus strand of JARHVA010002146.1, from coordinate 636,356 downwards.
GTTCTTCCTTGGTTACTTAGTGTGGTTTTTTAGTATGGGTGAAGTGTTCCTTGGTTCTTAATTACATGATGATATTTTGCCTTGCCTTAGATATTTTAATTTTGCTTGAGAATATTTAGGTGTATGATCATATATTTTAAAGGAAGTGTGTTTCAATGTTGTCTAGGTCTCTTGGAGATTTAGAGGTTTGAGTTTAGTGTCTAACAAAGGGGGAGCTATCTGTAGTTTGAGATCATCTCTTGTTAAGGTCATAACATATTGTGAGGTCTACAAGCCTATGTATGAGATATTTTGAGAGTTGAATGATTAAAGAAGGCTTGAAGTGATTGTTGTGAGGGGGAGATGAGTTCTTTGTTTCTCAAGTCATAGTGGTCTGAGGGAGAGCTAGTGTGCTTTCCTAGGTAGTTAGGTCTAAGGATCTTGAAGGCCTATTTGATGAGTGAATTGAAGTGGTTTGAGAAAGGATATTAATCTAAGGGGGAGTTTTATGTTGTTCTAAGGCTTTTTTTGTTCTCTTTAGGTGGTTTTCTCCAAGTTTCAAAGAGTGAGGGAGATGAAGGTATGTGCTCTTGGTTTAGTTCTTGAAGATTTTTTGATTGAAGAGGAGAAGAGATTGTTGTTGATAGATGAATTCACTTTGTCATTTTGGAAAAAGGGGAGAGAAAAAAGAGTGTTTCCATCAATGATAAAGGGGGATATTATTAGGACATTGTTGGCAGTGTGTTATCATTGATGTCAATAGGCATGAATGATGACAAAGCAGTGAGAGAGAATGCTCTTGGTCTAATCTTCAATAATCTTATAAGGTTGGATGCTAGTGGGAGAAGTTTGAATAGTTGGTTCTATAGAGGTATGATTAGATATCATGGATATTAGATAGAGAATTTTACATGTTCTTAGTATGATCCTATTAGGATAAGTCTTCTCATATGGTCTTCATGTGGAGTTCCAGTCATCCTAGGCCTTGTATGTTTACCTTTCTTGGTTGCATATGGAGGTAAGTGTAGTATGACTTGTATGTCCTCAGTAGTTGGTTCTAGTGATTTTATTAAGTGAATTCAAGGTGTCTAGAGTTATTTAATTTTAGAAATAATGGTATCTAATTGTCTTCAAGTCGCTAGTAGGTTTATTGGCTTTAGGCCTAGTAGGCTTGGTAAGCTAGTATAAACAGTCATGAGGAAGATCCAACTTGGTAGTGCCTGGTGTCATTAGAATATGTGTGTTTAAAAAGTATATGATTCTAAGAGATCAAAAAAGATATTTACAAGTGATATTAAGAAGTTTATAGGTCAGTTTGGCTCTTGGTCTAGTTGGTTTAGGTGCCTGGTGAGACCTGTCAAGGGGGTCAAAGAGAGTTTTAAAGATGAATGAGATGATGTAATAATGGTGGTTGATTATATATATGTGGGAAAAGCTTTTTAACATGTCATAGGTTAGATATTTAGCTACAAAGTTATAAAGTTGGTTTAGAAGCTTTAAAGGGTGTTAAAAATGAGTGCAAGGAGCTTAAGAGGAAGTTTCTCATTCTTGTTGGCATGTGCAAGGTTTGGATGGGAAGATGAGATATTTGGAGTAGTTGAGGAAGGTACCTAAGAAGTTTTTAAAATAATTGGTATAGGAGTTAAGGTGCATAACTTTATGAATAATCATAAAGAAGCTAAGGAGGTTTTTGAGTACCCAAACCCTAGTCTTGAATCTGATTGGAGAGATATTTCTTGTTGGTGCCTAGTATGATGGTGAAATTTCAAGATGAATATTGGAGGTTTTATAGGACTCTTAAAAGTTTTTGTGAATGTATTTTTTTCTCTTACCTTTGTGTGGGCCCCATAAGAAAGTGATTTTTAGTAGTATTTTTGATATAGAGGATGTTTTATGAAAAATATCTAGGTAAATGAATGGGTGTTTGATGAAGCTTGTGTCTTGAATAAAATATACATGGAAATTTTTATATTTATTCATCCTTATATGTAAAATTTATAGGTCTTCAAAGTTGACTAGTCGCTAGAGTGGAAATGGAGCAAATAATGAGAAAGACCAGTTGGAGTGAGAAGATGAATTGGGAAGGTGATCAAGTGTTTAGGGATGAATTTGAGAGATTGGTGGTGATTATTTGGTTTTATTAAATATATAAATTCATCTTAATTTGTTCCTATTCTTTAGGTATGATTAGGGAGTTGACTAAAAGTTGACCTTCTTGGTCCTTTTGAGTCTGTGTGAGCTAGTGAAGTGAAAATTACTTGTAGAAGAGTTTTTGATATTGGATACTATTATATAATTTTAGGAGAGTGATATAGGTTAATTATAGGATATTTTTAATTCATTTAATATCTTATTTAATCCATTTTAGGTGAGATAAATTAATGTTTCCATGACTAGTTTTTGGATCTTGCAGGCAGCCTAAGGTGGCCTATTTAGAGAGGCTAGCTTTAGCTATTCTAAGAAGAGTTTGAGCTAAGTGAGAGATTGGTGATATTATATGAGTCTTAAAAATTCATTAAATTTATTTTTTATTCATATTTTTCCTCTATTTTTTTGTATCAATCAAAGTTATTTGACTAATTTTTTGATGTGCATGACCGTTTGAGTAGGTCATATGGAGTGAGTTAGTTTGGATGGTTATGAGATATGCGAAGGTGATAAATTTATTTTAAGGTTTTTATTGAGTTATTAAGTATATTTTAAGGGATTATATTAATTTTTAAAGATTAAAAATGAATAACATGCTTCAATTATTCTTGGCAGTGTTTTCTAGGTGTTTGTAGGTCTTGGAGTGAGAGAGAGAATGGCTTGGATGTAGTAGTGGTTTAGAATTATAGGTGGATTAGACACTAGGGAAAGTGTTAAATGGTATTATAGTATCCATTATTATTATTTTTATCCCTTTTTTTAATCCCAAGGAGTTCATCTTGTTCAATGTGTGAGCAAGTGGTTTTAGGTCTATTAGGTCTATGATGTCTATTTAAGCCTAATGGCGAGTTCTATGTATATTTGATGTATAGAAATTATTGGGAGATAAAAAAATGTTTAAATTAAATTTTATTATCTTATATAAGTATTTATTATTCTTTTGTGATTGCTATTATTCATGGAGATGGTCATATGTGATGAATGCCCTATAAGGGCTAATTGGGCCTAGTGTAGCCTAGTAGTTAGATATGTGCCATTTGAAGTATTGATGACCTATGGAGTGTTTGAGTTGCCTTTGTGGTGTGTATAATAGATGTTATTTATCCTTATATTTTATCTTGTTTTACCAAGATTATATTAGGTTTGGACAAAGGTATATAAGCAAGACTAGTTGTCTTGTTTATCTAGAGTAGAGGGTGTGTAGACAAAATCGAAGAAAAGAGCTCAATCAAGGAGCAAAGATAGGTAATTGAGGACCATTATAAGGTGAATATGATCAGTAATGTTTTATTTATTAGGTTCATGAGATAAAAAGTAATGATACCTAATAGTCTAAAGGGTGACTTGGTTGAGGGAATGAGCTAAGAGAGCCTACCTAAAGAAGAAAAGTAAATTATAGGTGTATGAGCTTCAGGTGTTAATCAGGTGTAGAAGAGATAAAAGTAGTGGTGTAAATAAAATATGATGTGTTTTAGTGGGTGATTAATCACCTAGTGGGTTGTATCCTCTTTGCTAGTTAGAGCTAGCTAAAGGTCTAGTAGGTGCTGGACTAAATTGAGGGGTGGGCATTCCTTGATCAGTTGGTGCTAGTCTAAAGTCTCATGTTTTTGATATATTTAAAGGAATTTAGTCCATATTGTAGTCTTGTGAGTGGGTTTTATTTCCCATGAGGGTTTCCCACATATATGAGGTATACTTATGTTAAGTGCTATTGATCTTGCTTATGTGTTGATTTGTTTATGTTATTCTTAAGTTTTTGTTTCATTGAAATAAAATGGAATTCATTATGAGATGTTGAGAAATTTATTCACCACCCATATTATTAGATAGTTAAAATAAGTACACCTTAGGTAATAAATTCAAACTCACCACATCAGGCTAAGGATACATGTCAAAAATATGGTAATCAAACATCAATGTAAAAGTAGTAATAATACTTAAACAAAGATGGAAAAGTGAAAAAAATGGTGAAACAACATTTATGAGTGAGTAGTAATACTCCTTATCTCACTAAATAATGGACAAATGCGGGGAATTAGGTGTTTGTAATATAAAAGTAGTAAAACAATGACAAATGGTAAAATTACAAGTAAAACAAGTCTATAAAAGTAAATCATAGTGTGAAGAAAGTAATACATAGTTGCTCAAACATATTATTTTGATCTAAGGATAGATAAAATTGAAATAAAGTAGTGTTATAATTTTTTAAAAATGTGAAGAAGAAGGAAGTATGGAAGAGGGGAAATAGATTTGAAATCATAATGTGCCTGTCAAGGGGGAAATGAAATGGGTGGAGGGGCGAATTAAGGAAAAACCAAGGGAGAGGAACTCTTTATCAAAGTCAAGACACTCAAATTAGGTTTGTCAAAACAAGAGGACTTTCAACCTTAAGGACTTTGAATAAAACCTCTTAACTCACAAGTCTTAAGTAAACAAATGAAGTATATATATCATCCCATGAGGGTTATATGAATGAAAAATAAAATAGACCTACCTTCCCACAATGTGTTCCCCATTCCTCAAGACCCCTTACAGAGTCATCAGTCTATTGTGAAGATTGGGTACTTGCATTAGAAATTAAGCAGCATTATAGATTTTTTTAAATTTTGCTATTCCAATCTATTGGCCTACTACACCCCAATAGACCTCAGCTCTATGTAAGGCCATATGTGGAGTTTGAGCTTTAATTAGAGATAGGAGATGTGCTTGTAATCACATATTTTGGTGTGATTTTGACTTTTAATATTTGTATGTTGCATTTTGTTTCAAATGATTAAGATTCTAACTTTATTGATGGATTTTTCAATTCCTCCTCCATGCAGATTTGGAAAACCAAACATGGGTGCTAAAGATGACTTTCATTTGAATACTTGAGACTTGGTTTCTAAGAGAGATAACTTCAAAGAGTATGGGGTCTAATATTCTCATAAATGTAAGTGAAATAAAGGTGATATCTTAACTTTTTCCCTTGTTTTATCCAATGAAGAAGGAAATGAAAGGAAATCAAGAGAAGTGACACATGGAGCAATTTGAATTACTTCAAATCGCACAAGAATGTGACAAAGGGTGAAAAAGGGATTCAATGATAGTAAATCATAGTTCCTTATCATAAGAATGAGGTAAATGGAGAAAAACATGATAACATATATTTTTATGCAAACTCCATCTATCAAAAGAAGCAAAAACAAACAAAGATAAAGTGCTTATAAAAATTTCAAAACATATTATAGAAAAGGAATGGAAATATGGTAATTTTAGGATGAGGGTCGGGTCCTATCCATGGTCTTACACTGTAACTCATAAAAGAGAAACCCATGAGGTTGCCAAAAAACATGTGAAAAATAAATGAGGTAGGAAAGGATGGTATTTGTGAGGAAGGCTAGGTCTTATCCATGGTCTTAAACAATAACTCATAAAAGATAAATCCAAAGGATATTAAAAACTGTGTAAAATAAAGAGTAGGAAAATAAAGAAGACTATGGTATATAATGAGGAAGATCAGGTTCTATCCATAGTTTTTACAATACAACTCATGTGAGAAAAGGGGAAACCAAAAGACCAAAAGGAAGGAGTAAGGTTTATAAAAATAGAGAAATACTATAGAGGGAGAGACTTATGTAATTAACCTACAAAAAATGTTAGATAGATGTAGATAAAAAGTATGAAAAGAAGGATATGTTTTAGGCAAAGTAATTTTTGAAGAATTATGCATTGGTGGTGGGCTCTTTTAAAACACAGATTTTATTGGTTTAAAGGTGATAGGTACTTGGACCAGGAATATATTTGACTAACTAGGGACCCCACCATTTCTAGGCATATTTATCTTATTTATCATGAGTGTAATATAGTTTAAAGATAAGATCACCAACATTAAATGTGTGGATTTTAACATGTTTTTTATGTTGTTTGGAAATATGGCCCTTGTATTGGTGATTATGTTGTAAAGAAAAAAGATAAAGTTCATCAAGGTGATCAAGAGCATGAAGGTGAGCTTCACATAATTATACATCAGTATGATACTATGAAGAGATACATAGAGAGAGGTAAAATTATAATTAAAGGATTGACTTAAAACCATAGACTATAGAGAATGGTGTTTCCCCAATGGTAGTATGTATGCTAGTCTGATAGGCCCAAAGAAAAATATAAAGATAAAGTTGATAATCTGTATAGGTTTCATGAATTATCTTTTAAAGAATTTTTTTAATAATTTTATTTATGGCCTCAACTTGGCCATTGCATTGCAGATGATAAGGTGTAGAAAATTTGTGATTAATCTTTAATTTAGCATAAATTTGTTTGATATCCTTATTTTAAAAGTTACCACCATAGTCTAAAATGATATTATGGGGAACACCAAAGTGGAAAATGATTTGATTAAGAATAAATTTAGAAATGGTGTTACTAGTGACATTAAAAAGGGGCATAACTTCAACCCATTTGGTAAAATATCTGGTAGTAGTGATGATAAAAACATGCCCATATTGGGAGAAAGGCAATTTGTTGATGAGATCTAATACCCACATGGAGAATGGCCAAGCAGATTTGATAGTTTTAAGCTCAACTAGATGTGAATGAATTAGATCTTCATGAAGTTGGCAAGGAGTACACTTTTTAGTGAATTTGATTGTATCATTTTCAAGATTAGGTCAAAAGTAACCCATAGGTAGGCATTTATGTGTTATAACATGTTTGCTATAGTAACCACTATAAATGCCCCTATGTTCTTGTTTAAGAAGAGGAGGGACCTCATCTTGCATCACATAATAAAGTAAGGTACCTTTAACATTGAGATAATAACATATGTCATATCAAAATACATACTTGAAAGCTTGTTTATGAATACGTGTCTTTTTGTGAGAGTCTAAGTTAGGAGGATAAGTTTGGTGTTCTAAAAATTGAATGGTGTCTCTATACCATGTGATTTGCCAAATAGTAACAACCTCAATGTGGAAGATAAGTGAATCTAATGGTTGAGTTGAGGACAAATATTTTATTATTTATATAAGAAAAGTAGCATCCGAAAGAACTTGGTGGGGATAAAAGAGAGATGTTGAAGAAGTGAGGGAATTAGTAATGGAATTTTGATCTTGAGGTATAGTTTCAATAGTGAAGGAAATGAAATATTAAGTGAGAGTGGTTGAAATTTGATGATAGTTAATGAGATTATTACTTTTGCATTGGTAATCACCATTGACTTGGTGGTAAATAAGCTGAGAGTCACCTAAGGCATGTAGGTATTGAATGTCTAGATCAAGAACAACTCTCATGCCTAAGATGAGGGATTCATACTCAGTGATATTTTTTGTGACATCAAAGGTTAAACAAAAAGCTAAAGGTATGATTTTACCAAGAGGACTTATAATAATGTAACCTACCCCAGCTCTTTGAAGGCATTTAACACCATCAAAATGAAGCGTCTAAGTATCTTCATGCAAATCTACATTAATTTTAGGAATCTCTTCAATGACTAACTTTGGTTTAGTAGTATCAAGATAAATACTGGATCCATTAAAATTATTTACTTCAAGATCAGTGGTAAAGTTATGAAAGTAATCTTTGAAATAGATATCTTGATTAAGGCCTTTAATATAGAGGATATTGTCATCTAGAAGGCTATCTTGAAGGTAATTGGTGTCTGTAATAGGAGTGGTGACAAGTTAATCATCTATGACTTGTCTTTTACAACTTTTTAAGCTACAATGTGGATATCAAATTCCAAAAGGATGACCATCCATTTGCCAATTCTATCTCCTGAAAGAAAGGCTTTGGAGAAGAAGTCATGAAGGGGGTCAAAATGAATAATGACATAAGTGGTTTGGTAAATCATGTAATGGTGAAGCTTTTTAGCTACAAAATAGATGGTGAGGCAATCATATTCAAATTTCATATAATTTTTCTCATAATCGATGAGGCCTCAACTAATATAGTAGATAAAATACTCTTTGCGAGTATCATCTTATTGGGCAAGCATTTCCCCAACTGATATAGGTGTGGAAGAAGTATATAGAATCAAGGGTTGATCATTAGAAGGAGGATGAAGTGTAGGTATGTTAATTAGTGACTATTTCATGTTATCAAAATATTTTTGATAAGGCATCATCCATTATAAGGCATTACCTTTCTTGAGAAGAGAAATGATGGAGTAGATATGATATGCCATTTTAGGGATGGATCATCAAATTTCCCCAAGTTTGCCTAATTAAGTAAGAATGTCAGGAATGTAATAAGGAATAGGCATGTGTATGATGGCACTAGTCTTAGTGGGTTCAACATCGATGTCAAAGAGAGAGACTAGGAATACTAACAATTTTCTAGATGTGACATCAAAGACACATTTACAAGGATTGAGTCTAATGTGGTATATAAGTAGTGATAAAAAATGATAGTAAGATATAATAGATGATTCATATGACTTTTAGATATAGCAATGAGGTCATCCACATAGTTTTCAATAATTTTATGGATAAGATCATGATATATATGAGACATTACTCTTTGGTAATTGGCTCTAAAATTTTTGAGATTGAAGGGAGTTTTAACATAGCAATATTTGCCCCATTCCATGGTGAAAGTGGTCTTATGTTGGTCCTTGGGGGTAATGTGAATCTGATTATAGCTTGAGAATCCATCCATAAGAGATAACATTTCATAACTAGCTATATAATCAATGATGGCATCTATCAAAGGTAAGGGGAAGTTGTCCTTGAGACAAGTGAGATTAAGATTGCAGAAATCAATATAGACATGAATGACCATAGTGACCTTTTCTGAATGAGAACTATGTTAGAAACCCATTCAAAATATTCCACTAGTTTGATAAACTTAGCATTGAGTAATTTTATTATTTCCTTATGACATAAGGTATAAACCTCATGTGTAAATTTCCTTTACATTTGATGCATAGGTTTGGCATCGGGATAAGTGATGATGTTATGCACCACAAATCTAGGGTCAATACTAGGCATGTCCTTATATGACCAAGCGAAGACCTCATGATATGTATCAAAGAATAAGCTCATATTATCATGATTGGTATGTGAGAATTCATAAGAGATAGTAATTGGTAGAGGAAAGGATGGAGTACCATATTTAATGTGAGTGGTTTCTTTGACAAGCATGACATTACTATTTTAGAAATGATATGGTATATTATGTAAGGAAAAGATTAGATTAGTATTGGGATCAATTATAGAAATGAACTTGTTGAAACAAGGGGATTTAGTTTTAAAATTCCCAAGTTTATGATGCTACAGAGGAAGTTAAGGTTCTCAAGCATGAAGTATTTCAAAAATTGCTTTGTCACTAGGCAAGGTTGGAAGAGGACCATAATACTCAACATGTACTATGAGATATAGAGTTTAATTACCATGGCAGCCATATTCATAATGTATCTGTGGACATTAGTAGCCTTGGCATCTAGTGTAATATTAGGAGTAGGAGAAGAAGATGGATTAGATGGGATTGTTATGTTGTTGGTTTCTATGATGAGGGAAGGATTAGATACAATAATGGGATCTGTAGATGGTAAAGAAGATGTAGAAATTGATAGAGTTTTGAAAGTTTAATTTTCACTACCACCCAAGGGGTATCTAGAAGCATAGAATTGGTAGGAAGCACATAACCTTTGGGGTCAAAGTTAAAATCCATGGAAATGGTAAGGACATCCTAGTTAAAATCATGGATTTGAGCTAAGGTTTTATAATAATACTGGACATCCAAGACTTGAGATTGATCTTGGGTCATTATGTAATTATCATATAAATTATACATGTTTGATATTCAATGGGAGTTTTAGAAAGTGAAATATCAATATTACTGAATGTATAAGGACACATGATGAGAGGATCTTGAAATAATTTGGCCACTCCAAAATCATTGCAAGTGAAGGCATCTTCTGGTAAAAAAGGTTCTTGAGCATTGTAAGGAGGGGAAATCAGTGATATCATCATTAAGATGAATAGTATGGTCCCTAGGTAATAAAGAAGGAGGAAGCCACTCCAAAATGTAGGGAGGTAGCTTGGTGGTATTGTAAGTATGTTGTAAATTATTAGGTTCATCATCATCAAAATCCACAAGAGTGACTTGTAAATTAGGATTCACATTGATGAACTTAGGTAAAGGAATACTATTGATCTTAGGAATGGTAGGAATATGATACTAAGATTTGGGATTATGAACTTGAATGCTCTAAGGGTTGAGATCAACCTCATGCTTATATCATTTCCCATTGTGCAATAATTTAATGCATTGGTTATTGAAAGAAGTAATAACCCTCATTCAATGGGTCCAAAGATGACCCAGGAGTATGTTATAAGGGTAAATCAAGGGCCATAAGATTAGTTCAAATGATTTTATGTCCAATTGTTAATGGAAGCTAAATGCAACCAAGTGGATTTTAATTAGTCTTATCAGAACCACAATAGGTAATATGGGTTTGCTTAAGATGATCCTTATTATAATCAATTTATTGAATAAGCCAAAAATATGTCACATTAATACCAAAGGCTTCATCAAATATAAATTTATGGATAAGGGTAGTATTAATGTCTATTTTGATAAAAGTGCAAAATCATCAAGATAAAAAAGAATTTCATCATTGATCATGTCCTCTTTAAAAAATTCAATAGAAGGCTTGGAAGAAGGACACATAGTTTCAATGGCATGCACAGAGGTAGATTGAGGTTCCATAAAAGGTGGTTTGTCATCTATATAGGATGGATCTTGAATTTCTTAGAGTTTTCACATAAAGAACTTGCAATGATAAGTGGAAGTATGAAGTAACTCCATAAGTGGAATCTTACAAGGCATAGAGTTAAGTTCTTCAAGAAAGTTCCAATGAGATTTAGAAGAAGAATTAGCATGAGGTTTATGAGGAAAATTATATTTTGAAGGGATAGATGTGGTTGAAGGTTTGGAAGGAGGAAGTGGTTCTTGATGGGCACCACTTCCACCAAACACAAGAAAATACAAAATAGTTGGTGTTATGAGGATGGAACATACTTGGTCAATTTGTCAATTTGAGGTGATAGGTGTTATGTTATAATAAATAACCAAGTAAAATAACAAAAGTAAATTAGGTAACCAAAAAGCTAAGGCTAGTATAGACCAAAAAATTCAAACAAACTATCCTTAAGTAAAAAAGGCAAACTCGCCAAGTCAAACCAAGGATACATGCCAAATAGGATGGTAAATAGAATAAATCAATGGTAAAAGAAGAAATAAAATGGTAAAACAACATTTATGAGTGAGAAGTAACAATCCACATCCCACTTAATAATGGAAAAGGTGCATGAAAAGTAAAACAACATTGATGAGTGAGAAGTAACAAGCTAACCTCACTCAATAATGGAAAAAGGTACATAAAAAGGAAAACAACATTATTGAGTGAGAAGTAACAATCCAACCTCACTCAATAATGGAAAAAGGGTATGAGCTCAGGTGTCTATAAAAATAAGATAGTAAAATAATGACTAATGGTAAAAGGAAAGTAAAGTAAGTGTAGGAATGTAAAATTGTGGTGAAAAAGAAAGAATAAATCCATATTTGTTCAAACATGTTGTTTCACTCTAAGGATAGATAAAACTAAAACAAATTAGTGCTAGCATATTTTTAAGATATTAGGAAATAGGAATTAAAATAAGAAGGGAAAATAAATTTGGAATCATAATTTGGCTATCAAGGGGGGAAATGAAATTGGTAGAGCAGAAAATGAAGGAAAAACCAAGGTAGAGTAAGTCTTTATCGAAGTCAAGACACTCAAATTAGGTTTGTCAAAATAAGAGGACTTTCAACCTTAAAGACTATGAAGAACTTCTCTTAGCTACACAAGGCTTAGGTCAATAAATGGAGTATATAGATCATCCCATGAAGGCTATACGCATGAAAAGTAAAATGGACCTACCTCCCCACAACATGTTCCCCATTCCTTAGGACCCCTTATAGGGTCATCGGTCTACTACGAAGATTGGGTGCATGTGTGAGAAAGTAGGTAGCAACACAGAGTTTTTTAAATTCTACTATTCCAATCTACTAGGCTATCACACCACAGTGGACCTTGACTCTATGTGAGGCCAAATTTTTAGTTTGATCTTCAATTAGAGATAGGATATGTGCTTGGAATCACATCTTTTAGTGTGAATTTGAATTTTGATATTTTTATGTTTCCTTTTAGATATCATTACCTTTTGTTTTAAATGATTTGGCTTTTAACTTTTTGGAAGGATTTTTTATTCCTCTTCTATATAGATTTGGAAGACCAAACATGGGTGCTAAATATGACATTAATTTGAATACTTGGGACAAGGTTGATAATATAGAGAAACTTCAAAGAGCATAGGGTTTAAGATTCTAATCAATCTATGTGAAATAAAAGTGCTATCTTAACTTTGACCTTGTTTTATCTAATGGGGAGTGAAACAATGGGGAAATCAAGAGGAATGACACTAAATAATTTAAATTGTTTCAAATCAAAAAAAATGTGATAAAGGGCAAAGAGGGATATAATGACAGTAAAGTGTGATTCCTTATCATAAGAAAGAGGGAAATGGAGGAAAACATTGTAACATGAATTATTGTGCATATTTCATCTAACTAAAGAAGTAAAAGCTAAATTTTAAGAACAAGGATCAAGAACATTAAAAGAGGGTAAGTTTATGAGGATGTATAGGTCCTATCCATGGCTTACACCATAACTTCATAAAATAAGAAAAATATAAATCAAAGAGATGGTAGTTTTGTGAGGGACTAAGGGTCTTATCCATGGTCTTACAAATCAATTCACAAAATAAAAACCCAAGGGATGCCAAAATAAAATTTGTAAGAAAAAATTATGTGAGAAAAACAAGCAAAAGATGGTGGTTTTGTGAGGAATTCTAGGTCCTATGTGTGGTCTTGAAAATAAACTCACAAAAGAAAAACCCAAGGGGTGAAAAAAATACAAGAAGATAAAGAAAACTATGGTACATCAAGAAACCAAAAGACTAAAAGGGAGGACTAAATGTTTTTGAAAGGAAGGAACTTACTATAGAGGGAGAAACCTAGGCTTAAGTAACCTACACAAAGTGTTAGATAGATATAGATATAAAGCATGAAAAGGAGGAAATGTTTAGGCAAAGTGATTTTTGAGTAATTGTGTGTTGGTGGGCTTATTTGAAAACATGGTCTTCATTGGTTTAAAGGTGGTAGATGCTTGGACTAAGAATATATTTAAATAAATATGGGCGCCACCATTTTTTGGTGTATTTACCTTATTTTTCATGTGTGTAGTCTAATGTAAGGACAAGATCACCAACATTAAAAGTGTATACTTTAACACATTTGTTATGTTGTTTAGCAATGTGAGCCTTTTATTGGCAGTTATGTTGTAAGTTAGAAAGATGATGTTCATCAAGAAGATCAAGGGAATGAATGTGAGCTTATTGAAATTGTTCATCAAGAATAATACCATGAAGAGATATACAAAGAGAAGGAAGATCAATTTCTAAAAGAAGGACCAACTCAAAACTATAGACTAGAGAAAATATTCTTGCCCTAGTGGTAATATGTCTACTAGTCTAATAAGCCCAAAGTGTAGGGTAAAGATGAAGATGTCAATATATGTGGGTTTCAAAAATTATCTTTTGGAGAATTTTGTTTATAATTTTATTAGTGGCCTCAGCTTGATCATTACATTATGGATGATAAGGTGTGGAAAATTTAGGATTGATCTTGAATTTATTATAACTTTGTTTAACAAATTTATTTTTGAAATTACCACCATTATTTGAAATGATGGTATGAGGAACACCAAATAAATGAATGATTTGATTAAGAAGAAATTTCAAAATGGTAGGATTGGTGATGTTAACAAGGGGCATGGATTCAACCCACTTGGTAAAAATTTAGTAGTGGTGATGATAAAGACATGTCCATCATGAGAGTGAGGAATTTTACCAATGAGATTAAATCCCCATGTGGAAAATGGCCAAAGAGATTAACTAGTTTGAAGTTTAGCTAGAGGTGAATGGATTAGATCATTGTGAAGCTTGTTGTTCCCAAAATCTGTCACTTGTTTTTGTGGATAACATGTCAACCATTTCAGTCCTACAGGCCAAAATGGTCTCTTTCTTTCTAAAAATGTTCTGAGCAGTCAAGTTATTCAATTGCAAAAGCCTTTTTAGCTAAGGAAATTGTAGGTTCAAAAGGCGGGCTTTCACAAGGAAAAATCTCAAAACACTTAAACCATTTCCTAAAAAATTATAAGGATGGTTCAACACCAAGGTTCAATCAAAGGTTCAAAAGTGGGGTTCAATAATATGGAATGAACCATTGAACCATTAAACCATTGAACTCTACCTTTGAAATGTTTAAAGAGTTCAAAGGTTCAATGAGTTCAAAGCTTCAACGCATTCAAAGGGTTTAAAGATTTAAAGTTCAAAGTTTGAGTGAATGGTTCAAATAAAAGATTCCAAAACAAGGTTCAACTAAATAGTTCAATCAAATGGTTCAAAAACTTGGTTTAATGATACATTGAAATCCTAAAGAAGACTAAGTGAATGTGGCTCTTTATAAAACACTAAACTGCTGAACTATTGAACCATTGAACCGATGAACTCTGAAAGGTTCAAAGGTTCAAGGTTCAAAATGGTTAAAGTGACCAATGACATCCCCATGGATGTCAAATTTAGGGTAGTCAAATAACCATTGATTTTCAAATAACACATACCTAAGGACAAACTCAGTGACTAGCCAATGAAGGAGCTGAAGGAACCAGTAGAAAGTGAGAAGATAGCCCCGAGAGCTCGAATCAGTAGGAAGAGACAAAATATAGAAAGGAAAGAGGGAATAAAACAAAGAATCTAGAAATATCTATAGGAGAGTTATTCCAGTAGGTGGAGCAGTCTGCCAGAGGGACCTCAGAGAGTGCAAACATTCAATGGCATGACCAATTTTTCTTCATTGAGTAAAGGTGAATGGATAGCTGTGTAAACATCATAAAGAAGACCAGGCAACCCATGCTTCAGAGGAGACATTTGAGATGATTTAGAATGCCAAAAGTTAAGGCTAATAACCTATTCTAGCATGGCCCCTTCATAGAATTCCCAATGCATTCAATGCAACATGGGCCATTTCATGAAAACAAGTGCCAAAGTCTTTCTTTGGATGTTATATATTGTAATCTCTTAGTTTTTAGAAAGGAGGGATCTCTCTATTATTAGAAGTGAAACTCTACCCAAATTGAAAGGCATTCCTCAGACTTTGAGCTTAGAATGTTAATCATATTTTATCAAGTGAATGAGAAAGCAAGTGATCTTTTAGACTTTGTGTTGAAATAGCTTGTGTTATCTAGGAAATTATTCTTATGTCTTTTTCCTAAATATAGTCTTGTACATTTAATCAAATAAGTAGAACAAGTGGAAATAATCTGAAAGATGTCTTGAATTCAACTGTGGGAGACTTTGTGCTATCATAATTGTCTTTAGTCTGTGTGTTTTATATTTCAAGATATTAGAGAGACTTTGAACTCCCCTTATCCTTCAGAATCTTTTACTCTGTTGTAGTTTTGTGGAGACTTTATGCTGAAATTCATTCTACTATGTTACTTTGTCTTAAATTAGTAGGATAAATAATGAAAGACTTTGTGCTTTCATGGGTTTCTTGTGGATCTAGTTACTACCTAGGAAGAATTCCTATTGTTTGTTGAATATTATTTATGAAAGAAGAGAAATGCCTTCAGTAATTACACATGAATTCTCCTTTATTTTGTAAATATCATCTCTAAAAAAAGAGAGATGGATGGTATGATTTCACCTCTAAGTCTATTTTCAATCTATATTAGTATATTATAGTTTATAGGGAACCTCCCCTTACTGAAAGGAGAGACTTATCTCATTGTGCTATGGTTGATATACCCATTTTGCTATCAATTAGTTGATGACAAAATATTCACCCAACAAAGCTAATAAGGATTACACTTTTTAGCATATTTAATATCATCCTTTTTGAGAGTAGGCCAAAATTAACCCATACATAGGCATTTGCATGTTATAACATGTCTACTATAGTGACCATCAAAAATGACCCCATGTGCTTGTTTAAGAAGATGAGGGACCTCATATTACATAACACAATGGATCAATGTATCTTTAACATTATGATAATAAAGGATATTGTGTCAAAATACATACTTGAAAGCTTGTTTATGAATGCATGTCTTTTCATGAGAATTTAACTTAGGAGGATAAGTTTGATATTCTAAAAAATGAATGATATCTTGGTACATGGGCTTTGTCGAATGGTAACATCTTCAATATGGAAAATAAGTAAATCTAGTGGTTGAGTAGAAGATGGGGATTTTATTATTTGTATAAGAAAAGAAGGATAAAAAAGGACTTGTTATGGATGAATGAGAGATGATGATGAGGCAAGAGAAGCAAAAATAGAGTTTTGATATCTAGGAATAGGGTCAATAGTGAAAGAGATAAAATACTTAGCAAGAGTGGTTACAATTTGATGATAGGTAACAAGGTTCTCACTTTTACATTGATAATCACCACTAAATTGATGAAAAATAAGTTGAGAATCACATAAATCATGAAGATATTAAATGTGTAAATCAGGAGCAGCTCTCATGCCTAAAATAAGAGCTTTGTATTTAACCATTCAGAATAATCCACTGGTTTTATAAATTTAGCATCAAGTAATTTGATGATTTCCTTATAACATAAATTTAAAACTTTGGGTGGAAATTTTCTTTGATTTTGATTCATAGTTTGGCATTAGGATAAGTAATGATGTTATGAACCATAATGTTAGGGTTAATGCCAGACATGTCCTTGTAGGACCAAGCAAAATCCTCATGATATTTTTCAAAGAATAAGCTGAAACTATCATGTTCAGTGGTGAAAGCTATCAAGAAACTATAATTGGTCGAGGACAAGATGGAGTACCATATTCAATGTGAGTGATTTTTTTGATAAGCATGGAATTGCCATCTTGAAAGTGATATGGTACATTGGGTAAGGAAAAAATTAGATTTGTGTTAAGATCAATGCTAGTAATGAAGTTATTGAAGCAAGGAGTTTTAGTCTTAAAATTTATGAGTTTGTGATGATTTCAAAGAAGTTGAGGTTATCGGGCATAAAGAAACTTAAGGATAGATTTGTCACTAGGCAAGGTAGTAAGAGGACCATAATACTCAACATATACTTCAAGATCTAAATTTTTTTTGCCATGGCGATCAAACTCATAATGTATTTGATGAACATCAGTGGCCTTAGCATCAATTATAATTTTTGGAGTATAAAAAGTAGATGGAGTAGAAGAGATTGGTGTGTTAGTGGATTTGGTGATGGGAGAAGAATCATATATAATTATTAGATCTAAAGGTGGTAAAGGAGGTGTAATAAATTCTAGAGATTCAGAAGGCATAATTTTTTCTACCACCCAAGGAGTATTGATAAGAAGAGAATTAACAGGAGTTATATGACCCTTAGGATCTAAGTTATGATCCATAGAAATGGTATGAACATTAAAATTAAAATCATGAATTTGGGATAAGGTTTTATGATAATGCTAGGCATCCAAGTCTCTAGATTGAGCTTGGGTCATTATATAGTTATCATCATATGCTAGAGATATCATACATGATTAAGAATCTAGGTGTGTTTTAGAAGATGAAATCCCAATATTACTAAATGTATGAGGAGATATGATGAGAAGATCTTGAAATAGTTTAGCCACTCTAAAATCATTGTAAGTGAAGACATCTTCTAGTAGAGAAGTCTCCTGAGCATTGCATGGAGGGGGAAAATCAGTAATCTCATCCATGAGAGAAATAGTATAGTCTTTTGGTAAGAGAGAAGGAGGAAGCCATTGTGAAATATATAGAGGTAACTTGGTGGTATTACAAGTATGTTGCAACTCATTGGGCTCATCATCATTAGAATCTGAGTAAGTTGTAAATTAGTATTCATGTTGATGAACTTGGGTAAAGGAGAACTATTGATCTTAGGAATTGTAGGAACATGATATTATGATTTAGGATTAGGTAGTTAGATACTCTATGGGTTATGATCAGCTTCATGCTTATACCATTTTCCATTTAGCAAGAATTTAATACATTAACTACCATAAGAAGTAATGGCCCTCATTCGATGAGTCCATGGATGAACAAGGAGTATGGTAAAAGATAAAGAAAGATCAAGGACCATAAGCTTAGTTTGACCTATTTTAGGTCCAATGGTTAATGTAAACCAAATATAACTAAGTGGATTTTGATTAGTCTAATCAAAACTATGATAAGTAAGACAAGTTTTCTTGAGATGATCCTTATTATAACCAAGTTGTTGTATAAGCCATAAAGATGTCACATTAATACTAGAGCCTTCATCAGCTAGAACTTTTGGAATAAGAGTGGTATTAATCAATACTCTAATAAAGAGTGGTGGATCATCGACATAAAAAATAATTTCATCATTGATCATGTACTCTTTAAGGAATTCAATAGAGGACTTGTAAGGACACATAGTTTCAGTGCTATTTAAGCTGCTAGGCTGAGATTCAATAGAAGGTGGTTCTTCATCTATGAAAGATGGATCTTCAATCTCTTGAAGTTTTTACATAAGAAATATATGATGATAGGGTGAAGTGTGAACCAAATCTATAAGTGGAATTTTACAAGGCATAGACTTGAGTTCTTCAAGAAAGTTCCAATGAGATTTAGAAAAACTAGCATGAGGTTTAGGAGGTAAATTAGACTTTGAAAGAATAGATGTGTTTGGAGGATTAGAAGGAACAAGTTGTTCCTCAGGTGCTTCTAAATCAAGATGAGCGGTGGTGGTATATTTAAGAAGTTATTCCTCCAAAGATGGATTTTTAAGCTTAGTAACATGATCTTTATAAGCCAGTTTGTGATGATAGTTGACCTTAGTAGTGTTGACATATTGAGAATTGTTAAAGTGTTGGTCATAATCAACATTAATGGAAAAAACATCCTTATAATTTTATTGATTATTTGAAGATTATTTTTTATTATTAAAGGTATAAGATTTAGAAGTTTATCATTTTTGGAAAGAAATAGAGTACTCTTGATGATGAAGATTGATCATAGCTTCATGGTTGAATGAATTACCAAGTATATAAGAGACAATAAATTTAGTGAGCCATATATAAGATTCATGAGAATTCCTAATGTTGGCATGGAAACAAAAAAATTGATTAGGATCGTACCACTTAGGAGGATAATTAGGATAGATGAAGGGTTTTGAGGGTGGTAAAAATTATTTCAATTGATGAAACCATGATAGGTGTATGAGAAGGTGAAAAAATATCAGTTATGGAAACTCCTTTATTTGGTTTGGAGAGTATTACTAGTGATAGAATTAGATCTTTGGAAATATAATTTAATAATTTTAAGATTAGGTTTGAATTGCTTCATAAGAAAGTCTTGATTCTTAGCTTGATCAAGAGCTTCATTAAGTGTTTGGGGAGTAAAGGTTTGAACCTTAGATTGGAGAGTGGGAGTCAAAATGGTGATAAATATTTTGAATAAGTTATCATTAGTCATTTTAATGGTCAGTTTTATGAGCTAAATATTTCCATCTTTTGATAAATTCATGAGTTGATTTAGTTAGAGATTACTTAGCATGATGAAGTGGCTAAGGCAATTTTTGGGGAGATCATTGTGTTGAAACTCTTTAACTAAAGGATTAACCAAATCTTCAAGTTGCCAAATATAATATTGGGGTAGTTGATTATACCATTGTAATACATCACTGGTAAATTTTTTCACCAAGAGTTTAGTTGTAGAAAAGGTATTAATTTGGATCCACTTCTTGTAAAGGTTGCCAAAGGCTTTAATAAATGAAGCAAGGTCTTTAGTACCATTGTATTTGATAGTTGGAGATATATTACCAATATCAATGGCTATAATAAAGGGGGTTAAAGGCTCATTTTGAATATTTTTATGCATCTTGTTAGTCATTATGGGTTGAGGAATAACATTTATTGAGGTGTCCCAAAGATGTGGAGGAATGAAATTAGGATTATCTTGAGGATGCATAGTTAGAGGTTGATTAGCCACATTGATTAGATGTTGTTGAAGTTTCATCATTTGATGGGTGTTAGAATTTTACATAATGTTCATTTGTTGGATAACTTGGGCTAAAAGTTGGGTTGTATCAGGAGGTGGGTTAGTGTTGGTAGAAGAAATGCCCAAATTAGTATTAGGGGGAGGATTATTAGAAGAAGGATTAATAGTGGGATTGTTAAGTAAACTTGTATCAATCACTCACACATTAGTTTGAAGATTTTGAAGATGAGAAGTTTCTTGAGAAGTGTAGAAAGGACTAGATCCATTGACTTCATCTTTAGGTGTTATTTGTACCATTTTATAGGTCATTAATGAAGAAGGATAAGAGGTGACCCAAGAGTGATGGTCCTTTTAGGAGGAAAAAATAAGAAGAAATGAACATCCCATATAGTATCTAAATGGATTCAAGATATCCAAGAAGATTATAATAGGAGATTTCATTCTGACTAAATAAAGATGAATAAAATGCAAAATTGGAGAAATAGGGAACTAGATTGATGAATATGGAAATCAAAAAATAGTATAGGGTCAACTAGGCTGACCTAGTACAAAAATAAGGCCTAAAAACTATACAGGGTCGACTTGGTTGATCTAGTACAATGTAAGACATAGGAAAAAGAGATAAAAGGGGCTACAAATAGTATAAGGTCAACTAGGTCGATCTTATATAGTGAATAGAGGCTGGAAAAAGGTATAGGGTTGATTAGGTTGACCTGGTACATCAGACAAGGAAAAAGAAAAGGTTGAGAAAAAGTTATGAACTAAAACAAGACAATTTTTGTAGCTAATCTAAGAAAGTATGAACTAAAGGAAAATAAATAATCAATTGGATCAACATTGGCCAATCCAATTGAATAACATTATACAAAACCTTACACTAATGCTAGATAATGCAAGTTTTTGCATGCATAATTAAGTAAAGATCAAGTAATCAACTTGAAAAGTAATAAGCTAACTAATTGGTAAACTTAAGATTTTTTATTAGATTATTGAGAAAGGATTATAAATGTGATGGGAAGTTGGCTATAAAGTAAGGAACTAGATATCAATCTAAATATGGTTTTAGGTAGTTTGGGATGAAAGGAAGTGTAGTGGTAATGATATAGTCTTGGTATTGGGGCCTACTCCCTCACTTCACACATCATAGTGATAAGGGTGTTTGGTGCTTAATAAGAATATACATTTAACAATGCTTTATACTTGACCAGAGTATCAAGTCAGCTTCCCCTTTGGTGATGAAATCCAAGTAGGTTAAACTTGGGTATAAAAATGTTAAAATGCTTATTTATTTATGTGATTTAGCTATGTGTGCATAAAATAAAAATAGTGAAACTAAATAGTTAATTAAAAACCCCATAATTAGACTATGTGAAGTATTCTAAGCATGCAAGCAACAAGAAAGAAAATGTACAAACTAATTAATAGCATATAGAGATTAATTCTAACTTGAAACAAGGTATAGTGTTGATTCTACATGCAAAAAATATAGAATAGGGTTGATAGGGTCAAACTTGTACTATGGAAACAAGATCTAAAAATGAATAGGGTCAGCCAAGGTCAACTTAGTTATTCAAACAACACATAGAACATAGAATTGGGTTGATAGGGTTGATCCAATTGACTATGTAGGGGGAATTTTGAAGACTAAAAACTATGAAATGAAAAATAGAAGAGAAAGAGATAGAGAGATAGAAAGGAACCTTGATAGATCAGATATGATGAGAATGAAGATTGTTAGTCAAGAACCCTAGAATATGCTTGAAAACTTTGCTAACTGGGTTGATTGGGTTGATTAAGCTTTATAGACTCCTGATATTGAGTGACTTAAATGTATAGGGTTGATCAGGGTTGACCTAGTAGTTTAATAGGATGCTTAAAAATGTACAGGGCCAACTGGGTTGACCTAGTAGTCTGAATTGGAAAAACTTATGCACATAGATTTGAATCGAGTTAGCAGAGTTGATCCAGTATGATAAATATATGATAAATTTAATGCTAAAAAGAATGAAATAAATATTTCAAGGGTTAGTTTTACATTAAGGTCACTAGAATTTATGTAATTAGAAATGCATCATGTCTATAAATTAATCTTGGATTAAATAAGATAGAGTATACTGTTTCATGTAATTTTTGCTTTAGTTCTAAAGAAAGAGAGAAAATAAACTCGATATGGGTATGGTTGAAAACACTTTTTGGTTTTGCACACATTGAATTAGAAGATTGTGAAGAGCTCCTCTTTGGCTTGGGAGGAAGACTTTTAGATAATAAATTAATAAAGAAAACTTGTTTGTTAGACAGATAGTTGGGTGGATTTTCTAGTGATAGCTAGATCCTGAAAGTGAGATCTTCCTTAGGGAATGTCAATCCACATGTTTTAAATAATCAAGTTCACAAAACTAAAAATAAGGTACTTACATCAATTAAATAAGATTACTAAAATTGAACACAAGAAAGCTTATAAATAAAATAGACTAGAAATGATCAAATTAGTGATAAACTAATTAATAATAGCACTAGAGGGTTTGGGTATGCTTCAAAAAATCTAAAAAAGGTCTGTGAGTGGTAAAAAACATAGAAAAATGGTTTGATTGGGTGTAGGTGGGTGAAAATAGGTTTCTAGTTTTTACTACCATAGGTGACTATCGATGGTTGGGGTGACCATTGGTGGTTATGCCTGACCATTAGTGGTTGGGGTCTGATCATTAGTAGTTGACTATATATTTTTGGGTTTGATGAATAACTGAATGATGGGATTCCATAGGTGAATTTTAGGAGTTGGGTAAAGGCTAGGCTGATTGTGAAATGAAATAAAAGTACATGAATAGTAATAAAGAAGCAATTATCTTATTAGAAGTTGGTTGGGTGGGTGGTTGATGTAGTTAGCCTGTTGGTGGAATATGACTTAATTCTAGTGGAGTAATGATACCTAAGAGTTTGGTTGAGAGGCAATGACAAGTTATCTCTCAATAAGATGGTTTGATAATGCTGATGTTGTTGATTGACCTAATTGACCTATAAAAGAAAAGTCCTAGATACTTGAGCTCCTAATAATTATTGTAGATGTATTTAACATCCTAGGCCTCTCTTTCTTATAAGCACAAGTAAGAGGTGGAAGTGAAGGTGTAAGTGGGTCATCTAAATATAATTTTTGCATGTAAAGGCTTGTAATATAAAATAGACAAGGTTATATTTAGGAATGGGTTGGTGGAGCTTATATGCTCTTGGCTAAAAGGTAGATCTTAACTATCGACAGTCAGGGGTTCCCAAAGCTGACTATCAATAGTCACCCTGACTGCCGATGGTTAGGGTCCATAAGAATAAGATCCTAAAGGTCAAGGTTATTTAGTTAGGTGAAACCAAGTGTAGATTGGTTGGTTTAGGACTGATAGGTGTAGG
Organism: Torreya grandis; assembly: GCA_037957365.1. Taxonomy (NCBI): domain Eukaryota; kingdom Viridiplantae; phylum Streptophyta; class Pinopsida; order Cupressales; family Taxaceae; genus Torreya; species Torreya grandis. Next base: position 612,760 of record JARHVA010002146.1, on the reverse strand, counting down.
TTGGTCCCAAGGGGGTCCTAGGGTAGGTCTACAGGTATTTTGACATTTAGAAGTGTAAGTGTGTAGATTTTTGGTTTCTACACTTTGCCTCTTTTGGTTATGTAGCTTGCGTGAAGGAGTTATAAAACAAAAATAAAGTATGGGTCAAGGGTATGGTTGCCTTAAGAGTGGGAGAAGGAATTCCTACTCAAATAAAAATTTGGTGAGGTGAAGATGAAATAGGTATGGGTTTGACAAGTTGTAGATGGTGAGTTATGAGGTGGTGACATGAAGTCAAGCATTAGAGATAAAAATTTAGGCACAAAATGAAATAAAAGGTGTGATAGCCAAGATTGCATAAAGACTAAAAGTGCCAATTTTGATAAAAATAAGGGTTGATGCTAAGAAGGATAAGGGGCAAGTGAACTACATGACTGCCTATAAGCATGGTGGTTGGGAACACTCATAAATATAATTCTCTTAAGAAATTTTTATGTTTCTACTAGTATATAAGGTAGGAAGTGCTCCCAAGAAAAACATAAATAGGTCAAATGTCATAGTTATCCAAGGTAAGAACTGCTCCCAATGAGACACAAGTGGGTCAGTATGTGTGAGATGGTACAAAATTCAAAATGGGTCAACATGTAAATATTATTGCTATGGTTAAAGGACCAAGAAATAAGTGTCACTAAATAATGCATTAAATGGGCCAAAATAGACCAATAAGGAGGTGGTTGGGTTGGTGGGAGAAAGGAATCTTCAAAGTAGGTAAGAGTTTAGTGTAGTTATGTTAGGATTTGGTAGGTTGTAGGTAAAATATAAAATTGGGGGTTTAAATGGTTTCTTGACCATTGATGATTAGGGTCCCTATAAGGTCACCATCAATGGTTACCTTCATCGTCGATGGTTAGGGGAACCCTAAAAATCTAGGTGTAAAAGTAAAAAGCAAAAGTCATTTTGTCATTATTACTATTTCACTGTGTTTGATTGAGCTCTATTAATTTTGGCATTTTTTGAGGAAGTTATTTGCTAAGGTGGGTGTTTCTCTTTAGATAGAGGCATGTGGGTGATTATGTGGGTCTAGGATACAGGGAGCATGAGGATGCGACTAGGCACCTACTCATGGGCTCAAATCATAGAGGGGCCACATAATGAAGAAGGGGGTGTAATTAAATTAGTAGTGTAGTTTAATTTTTCTATTTTGAATTTACTTGGGTTGGGTAGGTGTGAAAATTGTTATTTTGGCCTATATGCCCTAGGTAGGGTTTATGGAGCTTTTGGTTAAAATGGTGGGTAAAGTGTCAAATTGATAGGGTGGGTAGGGTAATTAGGTAGCATATTAGATGGGTAGGGTGCTTAGGTTAGTTTATTTAAATTTTATTTACTATTTTGGGCCTTTGGGGTTTTAGGCATTATAGCCATGGAATGCCCATAGGTGACCATCAATGATTAGGTCTAACAATCAATAGTTGATGCCCTAGAAAATGCAGGTCCCCAACTGTCGGTGGTTAGCATGACCACTAGTGGTTAGCTAGGATAGGGTAAGGTTTTAAAAAGTGTTTAGGGCTTAAGTATGATATTAAGGTTTAAATTTTGATGGTTAGGGTTAAGATAAGTCATCAGGCTTGAAGTTTGATCAAATAGGTTGGGTACAAGGGGTAAATGGGTTATGGTTATGGTTAGGTCAAATAGGTTAGGGTTAGGGGCACATTTAAAAGATAGGGTAGATGAGACCAGTTAGGGTTTAAGTGAAGCTTTTTATTTGGTACAGGCTTGAGAGTAGATCTAAATGTGTGATCATGTGTTGCACATCTTCCCTACACTTTTTGAGGGGATGATTATGGATGATTTGGTGTATATAGAGGAGGTAGGGCTAGGAGTGATGAGACACTACCAACATGTGCCTAAGGATGGTGTTTCTACTCATTTTTTTACTTTTACATTTAGAAGAAATAAGAAACTAAGGGTTAATGGTCAAGGGTTTGTACGTACTCAGATGAAGTTTGCGCACCATATCCAAATGATTAAAGGAGCTCCTCTTTGGCTATGGAGGATGACACCTGTAGATAAGAATAAAACTTAACAAAAAAAATGTTAGAGATAGATATGGTGGACTGCCAAGTGATATGCTCGGTCCCAGAAGTGCAAAGACTTCCTAAAGGGATGACAGTCCACTAGTTGATAAAGGGAATGTTGTAATGGAAAGAAATAATGAAAGACTTAAAGAAGGAGAAATAGATAATGCATACCTAAATCTTGCAATCAGTCTTCCACAGTCACTGACATCAGTAGTTCTACCGACATCGATTTGTCAATGATGTCGACATCAGTTATGCTATCGATGTCAGTAGGGGTAATGGTTGATGTCAGTCAGGGAAATGGCCTTGGGTGAGTTTTGGATAGGTTTATGGTTGATAGAGGGGTTTAGAAGGTTTGTAGGAGTTGTGCAAGGATGCAGAACAGTGGATAGAGTCTTAGGAAGGACAAAAGTAGGGGACATGTTGTTAAAATAGGTCAAGATAAAAAGAAGACTTTTTAGCCTTTTTGGGAGGAAACCCAAATTTGGTCTCAACAGTACTCAGAAATAGCCAATTGAATAATTACCAATGCATTTAAAAATACTGAAATATAAACCAAAAGAATACTTAGCTCTTGGTGGAGAACCAGAAGTGTAGAAGACTTGTTTCTATTATGGCTGATGTAGGAGACTTCGTACAATGTTTCAATCTGATGTGGAGTGACTGATGCAAAGTTTCTTAGCTTGGAGAGTGATGATAGAATGCTGATGACTATAAAGAGTCAAGGATTAAGAGAATTTAGATCCTGGAGTAAGAGAATTTGCATTTGGGTGAAATCGATTTAGGAGAATTCAGGGTTAGAATTTCATTTTAAGCAATCAACATCAGCAATTTTGCCAGTGTCAATCGATGGGTAATTGATGTCGGGGGCTAGAAGATGGGTAAAAAGGCTATTTTTAGCCTTCTACAAATTCTTTCATCTACCAAGTTTAGCTGCCATTGGTAAACAGTCCAAAGGGTGGGTTTAATAGGTGCGAGGATTAGCGGGGGAGTTAAAATAGGTCTTAGGTAATTATGATTTGTCATAGGTGATAAATGGTCTAAGAGCTAAGAATCCAAGGTGAGGGGTCTAAGGGGGATGATTAATTTAAAATAAGTATTTTAAATTAATAAAGTATAGGTTAGGGATGTTGAAGTTAGAAAGGGACCAATGGGGGGTTGCACTATTTTGGTGTCTACATTTGCCCCTTTTTGTCTTGTTGGTTGTTCTGACAAACTACAAGATAAAAATAGGAGTAATTTGCCCTAGGTATGGGATGAGGTGTTCCCCCTCAAAGTGGGATTTGAGGGAAGGTAACCTGATATCAAGTGCTAATTTAATAGGCAGTGGATGGGTATGGTGAAGTTGGAGTGTAAACGCTGCAATAGTTGGGATTATGCGTATACCACTTCACATGATAGCTAGGTCAAATTATCATAGTCAAAGGTTGAGGAGTGCTAAAATTGAAATAAATGAGCCCCAGCATTTAGTCATAGCTTATTGGGTTATTTGATCCAAGCTATAACTCCAATGGTCATCATGTTCTAAGTATCTCAGGCTCAGGAAGTGCTCTTGGAAAACACAAAAATGTCACAAGTAGTGGGGATCAACTGGAGCGCGATCTAATACTTATGAGGTTTGTGATATGTGTTGCATACAATTTTTCTAACTATTCATGAGGTAGGATACATGCAATCAAAACAACCAAGGCAAAGTTGTCTCAGAAGTGGTCGTGGGCTAAGGAGATAGTTGTGATCTCTAAGGTCATTGGTTGAGTCAGGTTGAGATATAAGTGATCTCAAGAGTTGTGTGTGGTGGTCAGGGAGACATATGTGATCTCCAATGTGCCCCATGAGAAATATAAGGTGACTTCTACAGTGTTAGGGCTGGTTGTTTGGTCATGATTTTGGGTTGGTAGAGATAGTTGGTCCATTAGATAGATGGACGAAGGAATGGCCGAGCTAACCTCAGAGGACCCCATGTTAATTGAGTGCTGCCTACATAGCCCTTGTTGGAAGGGCCTCAGGCCAATGTAGTTCTCCCCAAAAGGGAGGAAGGAGTCGAGGTTATGGACTAAGTTTTGACTAGGTTAAGTCATGGTTAAAGGTGAAATAACTTGTCCATTAGGTAGATGAACAAATGGATGGCCGAGCTAACCTCAGAAGACATCATGTCAACTAAGTGCTACTTACATAGCCCCTGTTTGAAGGGCCTCAGGCCAATGTAGTTCTCCCTAAAAGGGAGGAGGAGGTCAAAGAGGTTGATAACTGGTTTGGTCATGTTGATGGTTTAGCACTTCCCATATGTTTGATGGTATATGCTTGAAATGATGAGGATGATGAAGATGTTACAGCCTTTTCCATATTATAGGGTGGTGTATTCTGTAACATAGGTTATGTAGTTTTTTCATCCCTAGAAAATTTTCATATTGGTGATGGTGTATGCTAAAAATGAAATGAGATATTTATGCTTCAACAAGTAATGGTTTATGCTTGACATAAATCATGTTTGGTTGATATTTTCCATGTGTATTGTTTTCCATAAAAACTAGTGTGAATGATGACGTCATGTTAGAAAATGTCTGGGTTATGTGACCAAAGTGTGTAAGAAGTGAAAGGTGCATTGCTCTTTCATTGATAAGGACCATAATGATAGCATAGATAAGGTTTTTGTAAACAAAAGCCCCATTCATGCATTGCGTCATTGACCATTGCTTGTGTTAGAAAAGTATTCAAATCACTCGATGTTAAGTGAGCTCAAAATCCCTTGGGTATGTTGGGGTAATAGGTTTGATTATGTGAGGTGTGAGGATAGCGTAACCCTTTTTTAGTAAGGATAACTTTGCCCCTTTTATAGGTGACCCTGAGAATGACTATAGGCAAGTCCATGACTTAATAGCTTGTCAGATTTTTTTTTAGTAGACTGATCGATGCGGGAAGTCTACGTGGGGATGTTTTTTTGTTTTGTGGTCATATGTGAAGCTGATCGATGTGGGAAGCTTCAGAGAGAGTGTTGTTTGTAGCAAGATTTAGGCATAGCCATCCTTCGAGGGATTGGTCTATATTTTTCTTTCTATGGTTGAATGTCTTTGAATAGCTATCCTTCAAGGGAGCAGTCTATCAATTACAGCATTGATGTAGCTGTCCTTCGAGGGAGCAGTCTACATTTATAGTTTTATGACCTTTGAATAGGCATCCTGATTTTTTTTTTTTTGACTAGACTTTTGGTCATGGACTTGGCTATAGAGGTTTGGAGGTTTCCTTTTTTATTAAGACAAAGCATTAATGCCACAAGGGTTAACTAATTTAAGGGGGTTGAAAGGAATAGGTATGTGGATGATGAGGGTTGCTGAAGGGATGAGCTCAAGTTAAATATCAAGTGAGTGATTACTTGATTAACAGTAGAATGGTCATAGATGCAAGGCATTAAGGTGCTCAGGTTTTGGCTAGCCTTCAAGAGAAGATAGATGATAAGTCCCTGATCCATACTTGTGTGTTATGATATAAGGTCTGAGCCAATTAGGAGCAAACTTGCCTCGTTTACTTCTTTCCATATTGGTCATGTGTTGGTTTTCTTTGAGGACAAGATCTCTGATTTTGAAATCTTGTTTCCTCAGAGTTTTGTTATAGGCACATTGGATGTGATTTTGGTAGATATGGAGATGGTTGAGGGCAGCAAGGTGACGTTCATCAAGTAACTCAAGTTGAGCCAACTGATCTTGATGAAAGTCATCATTAGAAAGGATTTCATGTAAAGAGATGCATAGAGAAGGTATCTGTATTTCAAGAGGTAGGACAACCTCTGTTCCATACACTAGAGAGAAAGGTGTAGCACTCATAGGGGTTTGAATGCTAGTGTGGTAGGCCCACAAAGTGAAGGGAATGTGAATGTGCCAATCCCTTCCAGTATCATTGACCACATTCATTAGAATTTTGGTTAAGATTTTGTTGGAAGCCTTGGCCTACCCATTTGCTTGTGGGTAGTAAGGTAAGGAGAAGCTGAGCTTGATGCCAAATGAGTCACAAAGTTTTTGGATAGTTTTGTTTTTGAATGATTTGCCGTTATCAATGATGATCTTGTGGGGTATACTGAAACAATAGATGATATGGGTGTTGATGAGGTCAATAATTTTGTCAGCTTTAGTGGAGACGAGAGGAATAACTTCCACCCATTTAGTGAAGTATTCAGTTGTGGTGATGATGGACTGATGTCGAAGAGATGAATGAGGGTTAATCTCATTGATTAGATCTAAGCCTCATTGTGAAAAAGGCCAAAAATCCTTAGCAACTTGAAGAGCATGGCTAGGAATATGAAGTAAGTTAACGTGTTGTTGGCATTTGATACAATGCTAAACATAGTCACTGTAGTCTTGATAAAGAGTGGGCCAATAATAACCTAGGCGAAGGATGCACTTTGTAACCGAGTTACCACTTAAGTGTCCTCTGCAAATCCCATCATGGACTTGTTTGATAGCATGAGATGTTTTAGTGGAGGTTAGACATCGAAGAAGGAGGCCATCAAAACCTCGTTTATAGAGAAGACCCCCTTGCATAGTATATCAAGCTGTGCTTTTGATAAAAGCCCATCGCACATTGTTAGAGAGATCAAGGGGAATAATAGAATGAGTTAAGTAGTCCACAAGTTGTTTATACCAAACATCCTATGGACTAGAGTCAATGGTGTTGACGAGGTTGATGTTAGTGGAGATATATGAAGGTAATGCCAAATGATGTACTGTAACATAAATTCTTGAGGAAGATGATGAGGATGGAATGCGTGAGATGAGAGAAGCCATAGTATTAACAAACTTATTCGTAGATCGAGGAATAGTTTGTAAGAGGTAATGGTCAAAATATTTTAGCAAGGTGTCAACACGGTGTTTGTACCTTTGCAAAACTTCATTTTTACAAAGATATGAACCATTGATTTGATTGACGACTAGTTGTGAGTCACCAAATATGTTGATGGTCTTGATGCCTAGGAAAAGGGTGGTTTAAAGTCCCAAAATTAAGGCTTCATATTTAGCCATGTTGTTGGTACATTCAAAGTCAAGTTTGAAAGATAGGGGCATGGGCTCACCCTCATGAGGGATGAGAATGGCCCCTACACACCCATCGTGTTGACATTTAGACCCATCAAAGAACATTGTCATTTGATAGAAAATGTCATTGATGGAAAGTGTGGTGACTGATTCGTCAGGGAATTCATAGTGAGAAGGTTGGTTGTCAGGTAGAGGGGCATCTGCTAGTTGGTCAGTGATTATTTTCCCCTGTATAGATTTTTGTTGGATGAATTCTAAATCGAACTTAGCAAGAAGCATGAGCCAACGAGCCATACATTGATTTTGGTATGGTTTGGAATGTATGTATTTTAGAGGGTCAGTGTCGGTGATGACATAATTTTTGTGATTGAGAAGATAATGACGGAGTTTGGTAGCGGCAAAGGCTAATGCCAAGCAAAGTTTTTCAATATGAGTATACCAAGTTTCATAGTCAATGAGCATTTGGCTGATATAATAAACTACTTACTCATGATGTTGTTCATCTCGGTGTGCGATCATGGCACCTAAAGAATGATTTGTTGCTGAGATGTAAAGATAGAAGGGTTGATCTTATTTAGGTGGAATAAAGACTGGTAGAGAGACAAGATAACACTTAAGAGCCTCAAAATCCTCTTGGTAGTCCTTATCCCAATTAAAGGAGACATCCTTCTTGAGGAGGTGATGAAAGGGTTGACATTAGTTAGAAAGTTGTGAGATGAAGCGACAGATAGATTGAAGCTTCCCTTGTAGGCTGCAAAGTTGCTTTAGATTGGTAGGTGGTGGCATCTCGAGTATAGCTCAAATCTTAGCGGGATCAATCTCAATGCCATGAAGGGAAATGATGAAGCCTAAAAGCTTCCCAGAGATAACCCCAAAGATGCATTTCTTGGGGTTGAGTCAAACATTATATTGGAAGAGGTGAGTGAATATTATTTTAAGGATGGTTAAATGGTCACGACAAAGTTTAGATTTGCCTAGTAGGTCATCCACATAGTCCTCCATGATTTTGTGGAGGAGATCATGAAAGATGTAGGTCATGGCATGTTGATATGTGGCACCTACATTTTTTAGGCCAAAAGGCATGACCTTATAGCAAAAAGTCCCCCATGGGGTGATGAAGGTGGTCTTTTGTTGATCTTCTAGTGTAATCAAGATTTGGTTATATCCTAAAAACCTGTCCATGATTGATAGCATCTCATGACCGACTGTAAGATCAACAAGTTGGTCAAAGTTGGGTAGAGAAAAATCATCCTTTGGGTAAGCCAGGTTAAGGTCACGATAGTCATTACAAATTTGAATCCCCTAGTTGCTTTGGTGATAGGGATGATGTTTGACACCCATTGTAGATAATTAATGGGTTGGATGAAGGATACAAAAAGAAGACATTGAAGCTCCTCTTTGACAAGTAGTGTAATGTGAGGATGCATTTTACGAAGCTTTTGCCTGATAAGCTTAGCTTCTGGGTTTGTGATGATGTTATGGATGATGATGTTAGGGTCGATGCTAGGCATATTACTGTAGGTCCAAGCAAAGGCTTTGCTATGATATAAAAGGAATTTGGTATAGTTAATTTGTTCCTAGGCATCCAAAGATTGACCAATCTTTAAAATGTGAGGAACATCAAAAGATGGAAGGTTAATGTCAATGGTCGATTCATTTAACATAACCTGCATTTTTGAAGGAAGTAATCGTTGGATGAAAGAGTCATTTGCACCCATGTAGGTGGGAATGACATCATCATCTATGCATTAGACAATGTTGATGGTAGCAGATTCATCAACTATCATGTTTGGATAAATGAGAGGTAGAGACCTGGATACCCCACTTAGTTGATAGGTTAGGGGTTCCAAGTGAATGGCGCTTATGTAAAGAAAAAACTAGGAGAGATGGAAACCACCGACTTCATAGGTGAAGATGGGGGAATAGACAAGTTTGGAGGTGATTGTTCTATGATAGGTTTGGGGCGAGGGTTTTTAGACATTCTTGGCCATGTCGCTTCTTGGCATTCTTTATGGCCTCATCATTTGGTGGTTCGATGGGTTGGTGGGAGCCTTGTTCATAGTGCCCAAAGCCAAAGCCCTTCCATGCACACCTATAAAGATAGGTATGAGCAAATTTTGGGTTGCCAAGAAAAGAGAAGTCAGACATAAATAGTTGGGGTGATGAAAGAGGATTCTCATCAGTGGGAGCTCGATCTAGCCCTCCATAGATGAGATTTGTTTGAAGATTGGGAGGACCATAAGGGGTGACCATTTCGATACGATGGTCATAGCTAGGATTGTGATGAAGTTTTCCATACTCTTGAGGAGTCTGGAATATATCCAAGGTGGGTAAATGATACTCCCCAAGTGAAAGACATTGGAAGGTATCTTCCATAGGGTTTTTTGTTGTCACTTGAGGAGGTGGTGTAGGTGTAACCACCATTTGCATACTTGTTGAAGCTTCTAGGGGTGGAGGCAGTGTTTGGGTCGATGTCTTGAAAGGAATGAGAACATCATTGGGTTGATAAGTTGTGATGCATGTCTTGAAAGGGGAGGGGTCTATGGGAATGACATGGACTTGACCATCGTGTTCAAATTTGACACAACGGTGTAATGTAGAAGGGACACATGCCATGACATGGATCCAAGGTCATCCTAATAACATGTTGTATTGGAACTCTCCCTTGATGATGTAGAAGAGCTCTAGGATTGTTCGTGGGCCAGCATGAATATGTAAGATGATGGTGCCAACGGTAGTGACGGTGGTGTCATTAAAAGATCAAAGAATTGTGTCAGTTTTTGACACAATTCTTTGAGAGGGCTAATTGGTCATAGGCATGGGTGGAAATGATATTGATGCTAGCGCCCCCATCAATCATAACTCACTTAATGCGAGTTTGATCAATGTAGGCTGTGATGAAAATGGTAGCATCCTGATCTTCCAAGTTGGAGGTAGGAATTTTAGAATCACTAAAGGTAATAGAGGTGACAGTGGGTAATGATTGGACTAAGGTAGCTAGTGGTTGGGGGTCCTCAGGTTAGACCTCCATTGCCTATAAAGATTTGATTAAAAATTGATGATGTTGTGGAGAGCTTTGAATGAGGTCATATAAAGTCATTTTTACCAGAGTTTGGTGAAGTTGTTTCACCATAGAATCACAGATTGCCTCTGAAGAAGTTGGTTGGGATGTACCCAAGATAGAAATCTTGGGTTTTGGTGGTTGAGCAGGTTTGACAAATGGGTAGGTCTAAGGAATAGCAACTTTCTCTTTTGCTTTATCCTTTAAAGTTTGTGACCTAGTGGCCACATTGATGGTGTTAATCTCAAACAAAGGGGGCAAAGGAGGTAAAGGGACCATAGTCTAATGATGGGATCCTGATGAAGGTCGAGAGGTTGGGGAGACATTAGACGGTGTTGGAGATTTGTTGATAGTATCCTCAATAAGAAGGGTGTCTTTCTCAAAGTATTGGTGAATAACAACCTTGAGGGCACAACAATTCTCAGTATCATGTCTCGGTGAGCGATGATATAGGCAGATTTTAGTGTCATCGAACCAAGACGGTTTTGGTTCGAGAGGTTGAAATGGTTTAATAAGTGGAAGAGTGATGTTAGAAGTTTGTAAAATTTGGTGTAGTATCAAAGCATATGAACCCACTAAGGGGTCCGTGCTTGTTGATGCACTAGGTGTTGATGACTTTTGTTTGGGAGTTGTTGAGGGAGATTTCCATACCACCTTTTGGGTTGGTGGTGTGGCCACTCGTGTAGACAACACTTTCTTTGTGAGGGGTGCTGAATTTTTTAAAGGAGGTATGTTTTTGGTGGGTAAAGGGAGTAATGGAGGCAACTTGTTTTTGTTAGGTGTTGGAGTAGGGAGCACTCTTATTAAGGTAGAAGGATGTGGGCCCAAAATGGAGGGCAATGATGATGGTGGGGGAGGAGTTCTCCAACATGGTTTAGTGGCCTTATGTAGTTTGGTGTGAGGACTACTATTGTGGGGGGTGAGATTCAAATCTACCTTCACTTGTGGGTGAGTGAGGTTAGATATGGGGTGAACACCGAGGGATTTAACTGGTTTTGGTATGGTGGATGTTTGTGAGGGTTTAGGTTCAAATGCGAATGGTTGAGCTTCTAAATATTTAGAAGTAGAAGCCTGGTCCTCGTTGGAGATTTTGGGAGATTTTGTTGAAGGAGGGTCATTAGTACGAGATGAGATGGGATGTGTAAGATAAGGAGCTTTGAGTCACTCCCATAGTGCCTCATGTTCTAAGTTCCTCAAATGGAGAAATCTTAAGTTTTCAGCCAGTCGAGAGAATGGTTTAGAAGTTGTTGCGTGAGGCTTTATAATTGGTTTTTTAGAAGATTTGGGTGGTTGTGAGAGTGGGAATGTGTTAGATGTGGAAATATCATGCCAACGGTGTGAGAGAGCCATTATTAGATTGTCTTCAATCTAAGTAGGTGGAGAGACAAGTTCCTCTCTTGGTGGAGAAAGAATTAGAGAATGTGACTCCTCAAGAGGATAGAGGGTAGGGATGATTGTCCCTTTTACTTGTGGTTGAAGAGTAGGAAATCTATGGTCCTCCATTGGTAGTAGGAAGGATGAAGGTGGGGCTAGTGGTATTGGTATGGTCAAAGCATCCTCCAATATAAGAGAGGTCGATGGAGAACTAATAGGAGAAGAAGGTTCTTCCACTTGTGGAGGAAAAATAAGAGAAGAAGGCTCTTCTACTTGTGGTGGACAAATAGGTTGACTAACCTCTACAGACTGTGGGAGAGGTTGGTTAGGCATAAAAGGAGAGACCGTGTTGACCGTGCATATATTACGCTCTTGGGAGTCATCGGCCATGGTCTGAATGTTATTTTGACTAGGGGGATGGTTAGGGAAAGGTTGTCGAAATATGTATATGTTTTGGTTAGGTGGCACGTTTGGGTTGTCCAAGACAAGATCACCTTTATCTAACATGTCTTGAATGATATTCTTGAGGGTTTTATAATTGTCTGTGTCATGGCCTTTGACACGGTGATAATTATTAAAGTCATTCTCCCTATACCATGCAGGGATGGCATGTGAAGGATCAAATTGAGGTGGTGGTCGAATTTAGGGGAGATTGAGGACTCCCTATTTGACTAGTTTATCCAACACAGATGCATATGATTCTCCTATTAGAGTATATTGATGCTATACGTATCGTTGTTAGAATTATCATGTGATGTATTCTAATGTTGAAGGTTGAGGTTGGTTGGTTGTTGTTGAAGATGATGGTCTAAGTACCACAACATTTGCTGATCCCTTAGACTTGGGATTGGAAGAAGAAGATTTGGATGAAGGGTCATTTGATTTTGCATTAGTATTTTTACTACGTAGTTTGACTTTATTTTCTTTGACAGCATGGAGTTCAAGCTTCCTAGCCATGGTGAAAGCTTCGTCAAATGTGCAGAATGTTTGGACCCACAAAGTAGATGAGATGTGTTTGGCACATGCTTGTGAAAAGAGCTCAATGAGCTTAGGTTGAGGTAAAAAAAGGAGAGTTGGTTGATTAAACCTCTCCAACGGGTAATGAAATTAGCTATTGATTCATCATCGAATTGTCTGATAGAATATAGGTCCATGATGGAGACCTTTTTAGTTATTTTAATTGAAAAGTGGTCAAGAAATAGTTGAGCTAGTTGTGTGAAGGTAAAAAGAGATTGACTGGTAATAGAACTATACCAATCAAGGGTAGCACCAAAAAGTGACATGGGAAATGTACATAGTAATAATGCATCATCATGTGCTATATGGTAACAAGCATGTCTAAACACTCGTAGATGTTGCTATGTGTCTTCCTTACTCTGAAAGCGAGTAAACTTGGGAAGTTCCCACTGACTAGGATATGGTTAGATTGGGACTGAAGGATGAATATGTTCATTATAGATTTGTTCATATGAGAGAACATTTCTTAAACCTAAAATGGATGTCTCAAGATTAGACACCTTATCCATCAACATCTTGATTAGATCAGTTGATGAATTTGTAGGTGGGGCACCCCCTAGGTTGTAAGGCACTTGGAAGGTGTTAGATAGAGCATATGACATAGTTGGTTATGTTTATATAGGCACAACATATTGGTAACTAGTCATAGGGACTGATGTTGAAGTCAAGGGTGGTTGTGTCATAAAGCTAGAGGGTACAACTTCAATTGATGTCACCAAAGGTGGTTGGATGGTGGAAACACTAGCCAAAGGATAAGTAGTCACTCTTGTATTTATGGGTGCAAGAGTAGGTGGGATGGAGATAATTAATTTCTAGAATGGTGTAGAACTTTGTTGAATGGTTTCTGGTTGAGGGGGTATAGAAACCCCAAAGGAGGTAGGTCCAGAAATAGAAGGAAAGGCCACACTTTGAAGATTGGTCATGGTCGGGTTGTTAGTTGAGGCAATGGCCTAGGTGACCATGGGTTGGGTTACAGAGGCTATTGATATGATTGCCGCTTCAACTAATGAATTTGGCATCCCATAAATTGGGTTGCCTGAAGGATCTCACGTTTGACTTTTCGTGAGATAGTGTTGAAGAGCCTTGACATTGAGGTCAAGGAACCTTTCAAAGTCTTGGTCCCCTTTGGGAACAATAGGGGGTTGAGTTGGGGTTGGTTGGATAGGAGTACATTCAGTTTCTGAATTATACTCCATTAGAGGACTTAATATAGTAGGCGAAGGTGGGAGTGGTTGTTGCCTTGTGTGGTCAACAAGATTTTTGGCTTGACTACGTGTCAAAACCATTCACGGCAAAATTTGTTTAGGTTCTAAAAACTATATGTTTTAGCCTCAGAAAACCAAAATTTGTTCTTAATAGCAAAAAGGTCAAGTTTTTAGCTTGGTATTTGAGAAGAAAGATTTGCTGACAGTGACTGACGTCGGTATAAAAATTGATGTCAGTGAAGAAAGTTGTCGATGTCAATCAAATAACTGATGTCAGTGAAATTAGTTATCGATATCGGTGGAAAAACTAATGTCAGTTACTATGTATTTCTAAAAACTCAAAAAATTGAAAGTTTTTGGAAAAAAGAAGAAAGTCTGAGTTATTTTTAGATCTCAGAATGTGACCTCACCAGCTCAAAAAATTAGATACAGACAGAAAAATAGATGATGGCAAGCAACCACTAAACGTTAATTCTGAAGAATAAGTTTTAGAGTCTTGTTGGATTATGCCTTAGAAGAGTGTGTTTGGGAAGTTGGGATTTTAGAATAGGTACTAAAAGAGGTAGTCTAAGGTTGGTTTTGGGTTGAGTTTTGGTGGTCAAAATCTATATTAGGTTCTGTACGTGGCCTGGTGCTAGGAGCTTGCTCCCCTCACTTCACGAGCCTAGAGACAAGCTGGGTCGCTTAGCCAATATATACCTCCCCTAGAGTTTATACTCTGTGTCATGTCCCCTTTTCAGTTGACATGTTCTGAGTTCATGGTTAGCCTATTATGCAACCCTCATAGGCTGATAGGATGGTTAGAGGGTCTTGATGGAGATTGGCGTGGCTTTGTTTAGCAGAATTTTGCCTGTTGGCTTTTGTTTGGGCTCGATTGGACATGTATTGAGGGAGATATTAATATTTGATTGATTTAATCAAATATTAATTATTTGGTCTAATTTTAATTTAGAAACCCTAATTCTAATTTAAGAAAACCCTAATTATGGCAAGCATATCTTTTGAGGGTATAAGGGTTTCTCATGGAGGCCATTATTGATTATGCATAGATTATTGATTTTTGATATTGAAGAATTTTTCTGTGAAGACTGAGCCAAGGGTTTCAGGATTCCATTTGCATTGGAGAACATCAACTCTTCAGTGTGTGTGATTCAGAGGCTGTGAAATATTAGCTGATCTATTGCCAAATTGAGAGATAGCTTCATACAAAAGTTATCACAGAGGTTTATAGATTTGAGAGATAACTTCATACAAAAGTTATCACAGTTTTCTAGGTATTTCTTTATTTAGTTTTTGGATTGAATAAATTATATAGATAGAGATGTTCTATATTAGAGCCATATATTTTCAGATCAGGGGTTGAAAATAGACAGGTTGTGCTCAATTGGCAGCCGTACGAAGTCCGTACAGGTCCGTACAAATCCAAGCAAGTACCAACCTCAACAAGTAGAGATCCATAGTGACCGACATCGGTCGACTGAAGACCGACATTGGCAAGAAAGGGCTAACAGAGACTGACGTCGGTAGTATATCGACCGATGACGATGACTGTGTGTTCGTCACAGAAGGCCGAGATGCCCAAAAATCAGCTTTCATTTCTATATTTTAATATTCTTTTATTTATATGAGAGAAGACTTTAATTGTAATTATCTAAACAAGTGATAAGATATTTGATTGGTAGATAAGAAATTTACTATGGTTTATTGTTTATCTGAATTTATTTTGCAAGATTGTATCTTTGTTTAGAACTGTTTGTGTCTCTATATTCCCTGTTTGAAGGGGATATTACAGTGGTACCAGAGTTTTATTGCTATATATTAGAGTTTTGCTAGAGAAAAAAGAGCCCCTAAGTAAGGGACATCACACTCTGCCAGAGAACAGAGTGGGTTCTCCCCTTGGTAGTGAAGTCCAAGTAGGATTACCAGGAAGGGTAAGGTATCTGCTAGGTGATGAAATCCTAGTCGGGCCTTGTCTCAGGTATGTTCAGATGTTTAGTTGTGAAAGTGGTCTAGTCGTGTAACATATGTGCACTACAATTTATTCATAATGTGCTTCTAATTGCTAGATGAGCTAAAAATGCATTCAAGCAGGAATGAGATGCAATATATTTTTGAAAGAGAAAGAAAGAAGAAGGATGCAAGAAGAGAAATTTTCCTAATGCACCTATATGAAAGTTTGTTTTAGAAGAAATGAACCCAAGGAAAACTCCAGGGTCCCACTGGGCGTGTCAGAATGTTTCTACTTATTTTTTTGCTTTTACATTAAGAAGAAATAAGAAACTAAGGGTTAATGGTTAGGGGTTTGTACGTACCCAAATGAATTTTGCGCACCGTATCTAGACGATTGAAGGAGCTCCTTTTTGGATGTGGAGGATGACACCTGTAGATAAGAAAAAAACTTAATAAAAAAAAGTTAGAGACAAATATGGTGGATTGCCAAGTGATATGCTCGGTCTCAGAAGCACAAAGACTTCTTAAAGGGATGATAGTCCACTAGTTGATAAAGAGAATGTCGTAATGGAAAGAAATAATGAAAGACTTAAAGAAGGAGAAATAGATAATGCGTACCTAAATCTTGCAATCAGTCTTCCATAGTTTCCAATGTTGGTAGTCCTACCAGTGTCAGTTTGTCAATGATACTGATGTCAGTTATGCTACCAATGTTGGTAGGGGCAATGGTCAATGTAAATTAGGGCAATGGCCTTGGGTGAGTTTTGGATAGGTTTATGGTCGACAAAGGGGTCTGTAAGGTTTGTAGGAGTTGTGTAGGGATGCAGAACAGTGGATAGAGTCTTAGGAAGGACAAAAGTAGGGGACATGTTGTTAAAATGGGTCAGGATAAAAGGAAGGCTTGTTAGCCTTTCTGGGAGGAAAGCCAGATTTGGTCTCAATAGTACTCAAAAATAGCCAATGGACTAATTACCAATGCATTTAAAAATACTGAAATATAAACCAAAACAACACTTAGCTCTTGGTGGAGAACCAAAAGTGTAGAAGACTTGTTTCTGTTATGGTTGATGTAGGAGACTTCGTGCAATGTTTCAATCTAGTGTGGAGTGACTGATGCAGAGTTTCTTAGCCTAGAGAGTGATGATAGAATGTTGATTCCTGCAAAGAGTTGAGGAGTAAGAGAATTTGGATCTTGGAGCAAGAGAATTTGCATTCGAGTGAAATCGATCCAAGAGAATTTGGGGTTAGAATTTAGTTTTAAGCAACTGACATCAGTGATTTTGTTGGCATCAGCCAATGGGTAACCGATGTGGGCGGCTAGAAGATGGGTAAAAAGGCTATTTTTAGCCTTTTTCTCATTCCTCTATTTGATAAGTTTAGCTGCCATTGGCGAACAGTCCAAAGGGCAGGTTTAATAGGTATGAGGATTAGTGGGGGAGTTGAAATAGGTCTTAGGTAAATATGATTTTTCATAGGTGATAAATGGTCTAAGAGCTAGGAATCCAAGGTGAGGGGTCTAAGGGGGATGATTAATTTAAAATAAGTATTTTAAATTAATAAAGTATAGGTTAGGCATGTTGAATTTAGAAAGGGACCAAGGGGGTTGACACTATTTTGGTGTCTACAGATGGATCAATGATAGTAACACTCATTGAGAGATGGGATCCTATTATTAATACCTTATTATTGCTAATTGGGAGATGAATATTCTCCTAGAAGATATATAGAAGATCACTCAACTCCCACTACATGATAAGGTGATTTACCAGATAGAGTAAGAAGAACGAGATGAGTATGTTGAGTATCGTTATGGAGATGATAGCCACCAAGTCTAGTGGAATTCTGGAGGGTTTAGATACATAATATTATATGAGAAGGCCCCCAAGGAGAGGAGACTTATGATGATGCTAATGATCATAGTTACTTTTTTCAGGCTCCTGGTTTCTAGTAGCGAGAGATTTATTTATGTATTACTGGTTGTTTTGGTGGAGTTATTGCTTGGAAAGATAAAGTTTGGTTGGGTCCCAATTTTTTTAGTCTAGATTTATAGAGAGATATGGGGATTTAGACACCACATGAGATATGGTATCAATATGGGCCTGGTTATTCATTTCTAGGATTATGAGCACATCCACATTTTGATACTGATGAGATTACCATGAGTAGGGTACACACAACTTGAGTTCCCTATCAGATTCATGAGATGGAGAGATGATGTGGCTACATCAGGGGTAAGAGGTGGAGCACATGATTTAAATTGGTACAAAAGTGTGATAGGTGCATTGGTACCTACAAACATCACTTAGAGATCATATCCATAGTTTGCCCTCTAGCCAAGCTATAGGAGACATACCCTTGCTATACAAAGTTACAAGTGGATAGTGGGCCATCGAGAGGGTGAGGTTTAGTTGATTCCATTCAATTAAGTGTAGTGCTAGTTGGATTACTACAAGGTGTACCAAGTCCACATCCCCAATATATTAGTTACAACTCATAAGTTTAGTTGCTAGTGCTCTAACCTACTTAGATAGTTTTAGATGGTGGTTTTGAGGAAATTCCTACTAGGGACCCTATGGGTGATGTAGGTTATGTAAATGGTTATATGGCTTGGTACTAGCCAATCTATGTAGTGATATATGTGGGTGGAGATGATAGAAGGGTGAGGCTAATGAATATAGATCTAGCTGACTAGGATGGATATACAAGGGCAATATTCACTATGGCTAAGCTCAAATATAAGTGTTATAGGGATAAGTAGCCACACTAGAGGGATGAAGTAGATACAAAAATAGGAGGGCCACTAGATATAGTGTCATGATCATGGTACCTAGCCATTGTATAGGTGCTTAAATACTATGAGGTGATGGTGCTAGACTAGTTACCCTAGGCCATGAGATATGCAGAGTATAGATCTAATTTGGCTAGTGGGCCCTTGATAACTACTCCAAGTCAGTGGGATGATACAATGGGTTTGGGAAGGGTCCCACAGGGACCACCACTAGTTATGGGTTCAGGCACAAATAGGGCCAGTGGTAGTGTGTAGGCCCATGATTATGTTTAGATGTTTTATTATGATGTAATATTTTGATATTAGCTTGCATGCTAATGTAACGAGATGTCCATTTTTTTGAGAGAGTTGATACATTGTTACATGTATTTTTTTTATGATATGATGTATATGATGTATGGTTTTTAATGTTATATATGATGGATGCTTTTGGTTCATGTGGTGCTCATGCTTATGATTATGGTTATGGCTTATGGTTCCTAACTTGTGGTTATGATGTTGGTGTTTTAGTTAGTAGCTTAGGCATGTGATGTTAGAAAGATAGTTATGATGTTCTAATTTTGTTCATGGATATGATAAAATGTGTTATTGATAGATGTATATTATATGATAATAAAATGGTTTTATTTATGATCATATGGATGGAATGGTAAATGGTATATGTTATGATGTCTTGCTCATTGATTTGGTTTATGCTTATATTGGTGTAATGATATGCTTATAAGTTCATATTATGTGATAATTATAGATTGATAGGTTTATGTTTGTGGTTTATTGTGAGATGCATACATTGTATTTGGTGCATAGAAGATAGATGGTGTTGTTTGTTGACACAGTTGATAATGTTCATGATTTTGTTGTGATGTTTGTTATTCATGATCAGATATGGAGAATGTGAATATGGGTAAATAAAAGATACATGAAGTAGGTAACAAACTAGATGTGTAGGAAAACTATAGCAATCATGAGAGCTATATCCACATGAACTGATAAAAGATATGAAAAAGAACATAATGCCTTTTCACTGGTAAGGATCAACATGAAACCCAAAGTTGGATTGGCTTAATGAAAATAAGTCATTCAGATGCTTAACATTAGCATGCTTAGTTTGTTAAATAGGTATCTTGATCATAATGTGTCAAGTAAGCTTATAGTCCTGTGCATATGA
This sequence comes from Torreya grandis, assembly GCA_037957365.1. Lineage (NCBI taxonomy): Eukaryota > Viridiplantae > Streptophyta > Pinopsida > Cupressales > Taxaceae > Torreya > Torreya grandis. Next base: position 593,119 of record JARHVA010002146.1, on the reverse strand, counting down.
TATGTGGAACGAGAATGGGTGAAATTGGAACTATTAGTGAGACTAGTATGCCTTTTCTATAAGTTTCCAAAGTAGTATAAATAAATCTATACTTATATATAAAGTGTAGACTGATAGATGAAAAAAGTCTACTAAGGAGAGTCTCTTGTGGTTTTCCAATATTATTGCATTTATGAGAGCTAATTATGGCTTTTAAAATTATTTTATTTTTGTTTGGGGGTTTTTACTATTTTAGTTTTATTTTAGGGTTGGGGAAGATGATTGATGTGGAGAAATTGCTAGCTTTGACAAATTATTTACTCAACCATCCTTCAAGGGAGTGGTCAAAGTTTATGTGCATAGTTCAAATGCTTTTACTATCTATCCTTCAATGGAGCAGTACTCTTTATGTTTGGTAAATTTAGATGATTTTTCAATAGATATCCTTTAAGGGAGCAGTCTATGGATGCTAAGAATGGCCCATAGGTTATTTATGACTTTTGATATTATTTTTTCTTGACATAGAATTGATTATACATACTCAAGGGATTACCTTTATGAAGGTAAAACTAGGTTGGCACGAAGGTCCAATCAGTGAAAAAGGGGTATAGGTGGAAAGGACCATAGGAATTGATTTAAATGAGATGGGAAACACTATGAGAATAATGCCATGATAGGCCTATGGTACCCATAGTTCAATATTAGGATATAATTATAATTTATAATCACATTATTTAGTTTTAGTTAGTTGTCCCTAAAAATTGGGAAGTGAATGTGGTTGTAAGGGATGAGCTTAAGTTAGACAAATGATGATTGTGATCCCTATTTAACAATAAAAGGAATGCAAATGTGAAGCATTAAGAGGCTCATGTTTTGGATCGACTTCAAGATAATACAAATGATAATATCCTGATCCATACTTATGGGTTATGATGTAAGGTTTAATCCAATTGAAAGCAAATTTTCCCCTTTTTCTTTTTTCCATATTAGTTACATGTTGATTTTCCTTGAGAACAAGATCTCCAATATTGAATTCTCAAACTTTCAAGTGTTTTTGATTCATTCTTAATAGACATGGATATGGGAAAGGGTGACCAAATGATGTTCATCAAGTAACTCAAGTTGAGCTAAATGTTCCTGATGATATTCATTTTCTAAAATAAGATCATGTAAAGATATGTGAAGAGAAGGTATTTGGTATTCAAGAGGCAATATAGCCTAGGCTCCAAACATAAGAGAAAAAGGTGTAGCACTTGTAGGGGTTAGAATGATATTATGGTATGCCCATAAGGTGAAAGGGATGTGAAAGTGCCAATCCCAACTTGAGGCATTAACCATTTTGGTAAGCATGTTGTTAAAGGTTTTGTTAGAGGCTTCAGCTTATTTGTTTGCTTGTGGGTGATAAGGTGATGAAAAGATAAGTTTAATACTAAATATGTCACAAAGGACATAGACTTGTTTATTTTTGAAGGATTTACCATTATCAATGATGATCTTATGGGGCACATCGAAAAGGTAGATGATATGGTGGTTGATAAATTTGATACTATTTTCAGATTTTATCAATATAAGAGGAATAACTTCCATACATTTGGTAAAATATTCAGTCATGATAATGATAGAATGATGCCATTGTGAAGCATGGGGGTTTATTTCACCAATAAGGTTGAGACCCCATTATGAAAAGGGCCAAAAATCTATGGAAATGCAAAGGGTATTACTAGGTGTATGATGTAAATTAGTGTGTTATTAACACTTGACACACTTTTTCATATAATCACAATAGTCTTAGTTAAGGGTGGGATAATTATAACCCAAGTGGAGGATGTGCTTAGCCATAATGAGTCCACTAAAGTGGCCCTCACAGATACGCTCATGTGTCTCTTTGATAGTGTGATAGGCTTCTAGACCATGAATGCAACAAAATAGGAGGCCATCAAAACCACATTTGTAAAGAATTCCTCCCATAATGGTGTAATGGGAGGTGGTCTAAATAAATTCTCAACAGACATTCCTAGGGAGGCCAAAGGGAATTATGCCAAGGAGAAGGTAGTTGAAGGTTTATTGATACCAAAAGTTAGGCATAATCTCTTCCACACTAAAGATGGTTAGATTGTCTAATTTGGTTTAAGAAGGTTTGGTGAGGTGATAGAAAATGACTAATAGTTTAGAGTCTAAGGGTGCTAATGGGATCTAAGAGGAAAGAGAAGCCATGGTATCAGTAAACTTGTTGTAAGATCACATGATGGTTCAAATATGGTATTGAATGATGCTAGGAGTTATGTAAGTTGTTGTCAATGTAGTTGCATTGTTTCATTCTTACAATGGTAAATTCCATTGACTTGGTTGACCACAAGTTGGGAGTCACCAAAGATATTGATTATTATAACTCCTAAGGCTAATTTAGTTTCCAAAACAATTACTAGGGCTTCATATTTGGCCACATTGTTGGTATATTCAAAGTCAAGTTTAAATTACAAAGGAAGTGATTCACTGATAAGGGGGTAAGGATGATATTGGCTCCCCCACCATGTTGACATTTAGAACAAAAAAAATGCAGTTACTTGATTGGTGCGATCCACTTGAGATAGGATTGCAATAGACTCATCTATAAACTCAAGAGGAAGAGGTTAGTTGTTTATTAGAATGCGTCATCCAATTGGTCGGTAATGACTTTATCTTTAATCAACTTTTATTGGAAGAACTCAAGGTCAAAATTAGCTAAAATCATGAGCCACTTGTCCATACGCTAGTTTTGGTATGGTTTGGAGTGCATGTACTTGTAAAGGTTAGTATTAGTTATGAAAAAAGTTTTGTGGTTAAGAATGTAGTGGTGAAGTTTGGTGGCTATGAAGACTAGATCCAAGCACAATTTTGTGGTATGTGTGTATTGAGTGTCATACTTGACAAGTGTGCAATAGATGGATTGTTATTTACATTATTCATCCTAATGGGCAAGTATTTACCCTAGGGAATGGTCAGTGGTAGAGATATAAAGGTAGAAAGGTTACTCATCATAAGGAGGTGTGAGGATAGGTGGAGATAGAAGGTATTCTTTAAGTGAATCAAAGGCCTTTTGATAATCAACATTCCACTTAAAAGAGATGTCATTTTTCAAGATGTGGTGTAAGGGTTAACACTGATCAAAGAGCTAGGAAATGAAGTGGTAAATGGATTGGAGCTTCTCCTAAAAACTATAGAGTTGTTTAGGATTGGTTGGAAGTAGCATCTCAAGGATGGCTTTGGTCTTGGCTGGGTCAACCTTGATTCCTTGAATTGAAATGATGAAGCCTAGAATTTTGCTTGATAAAACCTAAAAAATACACTTATTAGGATTGAGTTGGACATGATAATGGATAATTCACTCAAAGAAAATATTGAGAATGGTTAATGGTCTTTGCAAAGTTTAGACTTCCTAAGAAGGTCATCCACATAGTCTTCGATGATTATATGGATACGGTCATGGAAAATATAGGTCATGACACATTGGTAGGTTGCACCAATATTATTAAGATCAAAGGGCATGAATCTATAATATAAAGTCCCCCATGGGGTGATAAAGGTAGTTTTGTGCTAATCTTTAGGGGCAATCAAAATATGATTATAACCTAATAATTTATCCATGAGTGACAATATCTCATCATCTATTGTGAGATCAACAAGTTAGTTGATGCTAGGTAGAGGAAAGTCATCCTTTGGGTAGGTGAGGTTAAGGTCAAGAAAGTCCACACATATACATAATCCCCTTGTGGCTTTAGTGATAGGTATGATTTTCAAAACCCACTGAGGATAATCAATAGGTTGAATGAAATAGATAGAAAGGAGGAATTGGAGCTCTTCTTTGATAAGGAGAACTATGCAAGGATGTGCTATGGAATTTTTATCTAAAAAAATTGGAATCATGATTAGTCACAATGTTGGGGGTGGAAATGATAGGGTCAATATTGGGCATATCAGCATATTACCATGTGAATGCAATACTGTGGTCCTAGAGGAAGGTATCTTGGAGGAAGGTAGAGAAGTCATGTAGTTCCTCAAGCGTGAGAGTTTGGCCTAATTTGATAATGTGGGAGTTTTATGGAGTGCATATGTAAATATTCATTTTGGGTTAATTCAATATGGTTAATTTCTCTTGAGGTAGGGGTTTGTGGATGGACAAATCATGTGTACCAATGTAGGCAAGAGTAGAATCATCATCTTGGTATTAGATAATGTGAATGGTAGAAGAGTCTTCTACTAGTTCAAGATAGACTAGTGGGATAGATACAAGTGCCTCTTACTTTTGATAAGTTATGGGGCCAAGGGTAATCATGTTTATGAATAAAAAAATTTAAGTCAGATGATGTCCTCATCCTCACCCATAGGTGGAGGGGGTGTTGTGAGGAAGACGTCTCTTCTTCAAAAATGGTCGGGGTAGTTTGTTTGTATTTATTGTTATTGGTTAGAATAAATACAAGGCCATGCTTCTTATGAGGATTTTGGGTCTCAATTAAGATCAATGTGTATGGTCCATGCTTGTATCACCATAAGTTGAATCCTTTCTAGGCACTTCTATGGAGGTATACTTTGGTGAAGTTCAGGTTATCGAAGTAAAAGAATGTAGAGGTGAATGGTTGAGGTGAATAAGGGATGGTAGAATTACTAAGGGGATTGTCAATTCCCCCATAGATAAAATGGGTTTGATAGCTTAAAGGCCCCAAGGGGGTAATGGCTCCAATGTTGGGGTCATAGCCTAGCTGGTGGTTGAGCCTTCCATATTATTGGGGAGTTTCGAAGGGTTTAGGGGTGAGGAGGCAATATTATCCAAGGGTAAAGCATTGAAAGGTGGGTTCTAAAGGATCAGTGATGGGTATCTAGTACATGGGGATAGATTAACTAGTAGATGCCTCAGTGGAAGGGGGAGAAATGGCTTCAACTTCTATGGGTGAGGGCTTGTTGGTATTTGTTTGTAGTGCTTTGGATGGATGTAAGAGAATGTCATTAGGTCATTATGACATATTACATGTTGTAAAAGGGATAGGGTTATCTTTTATGGTAAGAAATTGACCTTCATGTTCAAACTTGACACAATGATGGAGGGTGAAAGGCACATAACCCATGGCATAGATCTAAGGTCTCCCTAGTAAAACATTGTACTGGAATTCACCTTTGACCACATAAAAGAGTTTAGGGATCTTATGAGGTCCTATCCAAATGTGAAAGATGATGGTTCCTAAGGTAGTGGTCATAGTGTCATTAAAGGATCTAAGGATGGTTGAATTTTTGGACATGACATTGTCTGGTAGCTTGAGTTACTCATAGGCATAGGAAAAGATGATGTTGATACTAGCTCCCTCATCGATCATAAATTATTTGATGTCGGTTTGGTTGATGTGGGTTGTAATAAAAAGAGGGGGAGCTAGGTCCTTAGGATGGATAGAGGGTATCTCTAAGTCCTTGAATGTAATAAGGGTGGAGAGTTGGAGAGCACCTATGAAGGCCTCTATAGGTTGAAAATCCCTTGGTCTGACTTTAATGGTTGGCATACCCTTGATCATGGTCTAAAAATGGTGAGGTGAGGTGGAAATGAGCTCATACAGGCTCATCTTAGTTGGGGTCTAGTGAAGTTGTTTAAGAATGACCCTCCTAATGGATTCAAAGGGGTTAGCCTCTGAGGTGCCTAAGATGGTAACTTTGGGCTTAGCTATAGACATGGAGGTTTTGGTCTGGTTTGGTTTAGCATGAGTTGGTGGGTATGTTCATGGAATGGACATTTTAGCTTTCCCTTTATCCTTTTGTTGTGATCATGTGACCACATTAATAGCATGGATAGAGGGGAAAGGTGGGATATGAGGTTGGGTAGGCTCTTGGTCACTTTGAGGTGAGAGTGGAGGATTAGGTGTTCATTGGTGAATGATTATTAGGTGAGTTGGTAGAGGAATGAATGGAATCTCATCTAGTAAAAGATCATTCTCATCATAAAATTAGTGGATAATGGCTTGAAGAGCTTTTTAATAATCCATGTCATGCCTAGGTGTCTTGTGATAGGAGTAGATTTGATGGTCATCATACTAGGATGACTTTAAACCAAGAGGATCAAAAGGTTTGATAGGAGGTAATGTGAGGTAGGAGGTTTACAATAATATTTAAAGAATGGTCATATAGGATTTTCCTATAGGTAAGAAAGGTTTAGGGATCATGATTTGGTTTGGTAAGATAAGCATGTTAATGACAAGAGGTTTGGTGAGAGATGGCTTAGGTAAGGTGGTGTTTTGAGTTGATGGTTTTGGTCTAAGTATATTGGTAGTTGGGGTGATCGCGTTTAATGGTCTGACTATTAGCAATATTAAAATAACCAACATATTAGATAACAAGTGTGTTAGTGTAATCAACATTATTGGATGACATATGTTAAAAGAGGGTTAATTTTTAAGCAAAGTGGAAGGTGAGGCCCTAAGATAGAGGGAAAGGTAGAGGGAGGTAGAGTATTAATCATGAAGCCCTTCAATGTTTTTGTCCCCTTGGTTGGTTTGGGTTCAAACCTAGGTATAGGCTTGGGTGAGGTTAAGTCTACTTTTAAGGATGGGTGAACCAAACTCTGAGTAGGGAAGACACTAAAAGTTTTAAAAGGTCTGGCTAGTAATGTGGTCATTAGAGAGCTAGTTGTGTTGGTTGACTAAGAAGGTGAGGGGTTGGTAGAAGTTTTGATTGGTTTGAGAGGTGGTGTGGAAATGATGGAATGGTTGGTTAGAGGTGTGATATAAGGTTTAGGTTTGTTGATGTAGGGAAGTCCTAACTATTTATAGAAAGTGGTTTGATCCATGTATGTTTTTGTAACCATGCCTAAATTTTGAACGACTTTGGAAAAAGGTTTGTATACTAGTTTGGCCTTTTGGATAATGAGTGCTAAAGAAACACCTATGGGTTTATGAGGAGGGTTGATATCCTCATTCATTTCCTCAAGAAAGGGAGGTAAGTTTGGGTTGGGTGGTTGCTCCATGAGGTGTGTTTGTGAAAATGATTCTCCCTTGGGCATGATTTCCATAATTGTGGCTTGGTCTATAGTTAGAGGAGATGGTGGGTTAGGATGGTTGTCTATTTAGGTTGGATATCCAATGGTGTGTTTGATGATTTTAAAGCCTTTATGAATGAAGCTAAGTAAAAATGAACCCCCTCATTTTGTGCCTCTGAAGGAAGGGAAAGTGACTCCATCACCTCAATAGATGAAGTGGGGGAACAACAAGTAGGTTGGATGATAGGTGTATCAAGGACCATATTGACCATATAAGCATAATGACAATATTTAGCATGTTTGTCCTCAGCTTTGAGAGGGTCATGGTTGGGAAAAGGTTTCCTAAAGATGTCAAGAGCTTGATTTTGAGGGGTATTAGGATTATCCAACATGAGTTCCCCTTTATCGATAAGACTCTGAACAACATTATTGAAAGTATTACATTGGTTGACATCATGTCCAATTACTTGATGAATATCACAAAGGTCATTCTCATTAAACCAAGTAGGTGCTAGACAAGAAGAATCAAACTACTAGGAAGGTTTGATGGGTGAAAGTTGTATAAGGTTAAATTTTAGTAGCTTATCTATAACTAAGGTATAAGATTCTCTAAGTGAAGTGAATTGGTTTTGGTTACATCAGTTTGGGTTCCTTATATTTTTGTTGGAGGTAATGGGAGAATTATGTTGATTAACACTGGGTGGAGGGGTGGTTTTAAAGATGATGGCGTTCATGGTTTCGTTGGTCTTAGTTCTAGTATTGGCTTAGTTTCCTTGTTTAGAAGAAGAGGGTTTTTTGGTCTTGAAGGTAGAGTTCTTATTTTGTAATTTTAATTTACCCTCATTTATGGCTCAATTTTCTAGCTTATGTGCCATGGTAAAAGCCTCATCAAAAGTTTTGAAGCTTTAGACACATAGTGTATAAGATATATGTTTGGCATAGGCTTGAGTGAAAAGTTTTATAAGTTTAGGTTGAGGTAGGGAATATGAAAGCTAATTAATCAAGCTTCTCCAATAAGTGACAAAATTGGTAATAGACTCATCATCAAATTACCTAATAAAATAGAGGTATGTGATAGAGACCTTCTTGAAAATGTTAATGGAAAAGTGATCTAATAAGACTTGTGCAAGTTAGGTGAAAGATAAGATGGAATGATTGGTGAGGGAACTATATCAGTCGAGTAATTGGTTGTATAAAGATATGGTGAAGGTTCTAAGGAGAAGGGCATCATTTTAAGCAATCATGTAACATGCATGCCTAAAATCCCTAAGGTGTTGTTGGGGGTCTTCTTTGCTTTGAAATTTGGTAAATTTTTTAAGGTCCCATTAAGGAGGGTAATACCTAATGGGGATAAAAGGATGAATAGGTTCATTATAAATCTAATAATAGGATATGATGTTATGAGCCCCTAAAATGGATGACTCAAGGTTGGTCATCTTGTCCATGAACATTTTCATTAGGTTAGTTTGAGGTGGTGCACTAAATAGATTGTAAGACTAATATTGTGGTTGAGGTTGGGCAACATATTGGTAATTATTTGTTAGTTGAGAGGCTACCACCTATGGGAATGTGTATGTTATAAGTTGGGTAGTGTAGGTGGATGATGGTGGTTGGGTAGTGGTTACATACCATTATGGGTTAGGAATGTATCTTATATTGGGTACAATAGGTAACTACAGAGGAGTCCCTATGGATTGGGCATGGGTGGTAGTTAGGTTGGTGACAAGAGGTGAGGTAGTGACCTTTGTGATAATGGGTGGTGAATTAGAAGGGATAAATACCCCTAAGCTTAGTAAAGAGGTATTGATCGATGGGTTAGGTTTGATATAGGGGAGGTTGGTAGTGATGGTGGTGGGTCCTCCAATAACAAGTGGATCATGATGGGTTAATGTTTGGGTTGTCCCCAAGGTAGAGGAGTCATTAATAGGGGTGGAATGTGTAAGGGTAGTGGTTAGTTGGATAGTTTGGTTTTTAGCTATAGCATCAAAGTGGTTAGTAGACAAAGATGCATGGGTGGTCAAAGGTTGGGTGGTGATCATGATAATAGGGATACACTTCATAAGGTGGGATGGCATGCCATAAGGAGGATTCTAAGGTGGATTTTAAACTAGGATAAGGTGAAGGGAGGTGTTAAGATAGTGCTGAAGGGAAACTAGATTATTATCTTAAAAAAGTGGTAAAATCCATGTTTCCTTGGGGAAATACCCAAGGAAAAGTAGGGTTTCCCAGTGGATGAGGTGAATCTTCTACCTTAGAGATGTACTCCATAGATGAGGAGGTAGAAGAGGTTAACTAAAGTGATGGGTTCTTCTCTACTAGGTCTCTTCATTGTCGATGAGTGAGAACCATATAAAAAAGGGGAGAGAAAATAAGAACAATCTCACCACTCAAACAATAAGATAAGAAAATTATTAAGGCAATCAAGACACACACTATGAATTATGTTAAGCCTAGAGGTTAGTTTTAATCTCACTTTTGGCTTATGCCTTAGTTTATGAGAGTGTGTGATAGAATTTGGCTTATAGATCAGGTAATATAGAAGCACTCTATGGTTGATTTTGGGTTGTTTAGGTGCTTAAAATAATATATATTGGAATCAATACATGGCTTGGTATTGGGGCCTACACCATCACTTTATGGTCATGCAATGATAAGAGTGTCAGGTGCTTAGCCAATATATATTTATATCCAAAGTTTATACTCAACTAGAGAGCTGAGTTGGTTCTCCCTTTGGTAATGAAATCTAAGTAGGATTGTTGGGAATGGGTAAGGTGACCGCTAGGTGATGAAATACTAATCAAGCTTTGTCTCAAATTGTTTTGATGTTTGATTGATGAAAGTGGTATGGTTAGTGTGTGTAATAAAAGTGATGCTATGATAATATTATTGTGCCTTAATTTAAAGTGAACTAATGTTAAAGCAAGAAATAGATAGAGAGAAGAACATACAAATTCAAATAAAATATGAGTAAAGAGTCTAGGTCCCACCGGATATGCCAAAATGTTTAATAAATTTTTTTTCTTAAGTTTTAAAGAAAGAGAGAAAAGAAAATTGATATGGGAATGGTAAAAAAACTTATTTGGTTATGTGCACATTAAATAAAAAGATTGTGAAGAGCTCTTCTTTGTCTTGGGAAGAAGACCTATAGATAAGAAAGTACTAAAGTAAATTTGTTTATTAGATAAATAGTTGGGTGAATTGCCTAGCAATAGCCAGATCCTAGAAGTGAGAGCTTCTTTAGGGGATGTAAATCCATATGTTTAAAATAGTCAATTTAGAAAAACCTAAAATAAGGTACCTTCATCAATTAAAGAATATTAATAAAATTGAACACAAGAATGCTTGTTAAGAAAATAGACTAGAAATGATCAAATTAGTGATAAGCTAATTAATACTAGTGCTAGGCATTGGGGTATACTTCAAAAAATTTGAAAGAGGTTTGTGAGTGGTCTAAACCATAGAAAACTAGATTTTATTAGGTATACTGGGTGAAAATAGGTTGCTATTTTTTATTGCCATAGGTGACCATCGATGGTTATGCCTAACCATCGATGGTTGGGGTCTGACCATTGGTGGTTGACTATGTATTTTTGGGTTTGATAAATAGCTAAAAGATGGGATTACATAGGTGAATTACAAGAGTTGGGAAGAGGGTAGGTTGATTGTGAAATGGAATAAAAGTATGTGAATAGTAACAAACAAGCACTTGTCTTACCATAAGTTAGTTGGTTTGGTGGTTGATACAATTAGCTTTTTGGTGGAATCTAGCTTGATTTCGATAGAGTAATGGTACCTAAGAGCTTGGTTGAGAGGTGAAAATAATTCATGTATACATAATATGGTTTGATGATGCTTGATAATGTTAATGATACTGATTGCCTTTATTGACTTGTAAAAGAAAACTCCTAGATACCTAAGCCCCTGATAATTATTGTAGATGGATTTAACCTCCCAGGCCTCTCTCTCTTATAGGCACAAGCAAGAGGTGAAAGTGAAGGTGTAATTGGGTCATGTAAATATAATTTATGTATGAAAAGGCTTGAAATACAAATTAGACAAGGTTATATTTAGAAATGGGTCAATGGAGCTTACATGCTTTTAGCTAAAAGGTGGATCCTGACCATTGATTGTCAGGTGTTCTTAAAGCTAACTATAGATGGTCAACCTGATCGATGATGGGTAGGGTCCGCAAGAATCCTAAAGGTCAAGGTTATTTAGTTAGGTGAAACTAAGTACAGATTGGTTAGTTTAAGCTTGATAGGTGTAAGTTGGTCCCAAGGGGGTCTTAGGGTAGGTCTAGCGGTATTTCGACATTTGAAAGCATGGGTGTGTGGATTCTTGGTGTTTATACATGCCTATACTTCCAATTTGGAATATATCTATTAATCAAGAGCATGACTAATATGGGGATCGACTAGACCTGATTAGGTGATGACTTGTCACAATACACCATGTGAGGTAGGGTTCCAAAGCCTACAGTCTAACATAATCATGCAACAAGTCTAAAAGAGTCCTAAGGTTTGATATTTCACTTATGTTAATAATAAAAAAGAAAATCTAATCTAGTGTACATCAAATCTTATGGCATAATAAAGGGGTTAGTAAAGCAATAAAATCATATATAAGAGAATCTCAATTAAGCTAAGTATGAGCTAGACCCTAATACATGGAATATGAAGAGTAATATTATTTGAGTCAACACTTATAATACTTCTATCTACTAAAGAGAAGAGAATAAAGTTCAAACATACTTACCTAAATATGAACCTATCAAGACTAAATCTCTCCCTTGGCAAAAGGGGATTCACAAGAGCTTATTGTGGTTTGTAAGGATAAATAAAATAGGCCAAATCATCCAAGAATTATCCACAGTACTAGATTCTCTAAGTAGAAACCCTAAGCTAAGACTCCTGAAGTAGAATGGTGGAAGAGCAGATTGTGAAGAAGTGCAAACACATAATCACTTTTGAATGCATATTTTAATAATGATGGAAATGATATTATATATATATGTGGATATTTCCCTAAATACTCCCAAAAACATTGGTTATACGGGGTCAACCATGGTCGACCCTATATATTTTTAGGGATAATTCACTAGGTTTTAGTTAGGTTGGCAGAAAGGCTAAAAAATCCCAAAAGTGAAAAATACCTAAATTTATAGGGTTGACCATAGTTGACCTAGTACAACCAACAATCCAAAAGGGAATTAATGAAATAAAAGGAGGATAGAAAGAGGAAAAATATTGGGGGAGTGTGCAAGGGAGGAGTAATAGCTTAAGTAATGGTTTTAAGATCTAATTGGATATGTAATAATGTGGTAATAAGGGATAAAAATCCTATGAATCACCAAAGGTTTGCCCACCCCTTTCTCTATACACCCCTTAGGGTGTGCACTTAGAGATATTGAGTCTCGATGGGTTCTTTTAAGATGTGAAACATTAGTATATGATAAAAGTTGAAAATATTATGTATATACAATTGTTAGATGTTTGAAAAGATCCTTTTAAAAATTTAGGATTAGATTTGAATTTATTCATGATAAAGTCTTGATGTTTAGATTGATAAAGAGATTTATTAAGTGTTTGGGGAGAAAAATTTCAAACCTTATATTGAAGAGAAGGAGTCAGAGTAGTGATAAATAATTTGAACAAGTTATCATCTGTCATGTTATGGTCAGCTTTATGGGCCAATTATTTCCATATTTTGATAAAGTCATGAGCTGATTTAGTGGGAGATTGCTTAACATTGATGAAGTGGCTAAGATAATTTTTGGGTAGATCATTGTGTTGAAACTCTTTAATTAAAGGATTTACCAAATATTTAAGTTGCCAAATGTAATGTTGGGGTAATTTATTATACCAATCTAAGACATCACCAGTAAAGGTTTTGAATAAGAGTTTAGTTTTAACAAAGGTATTAGTTTGGATTCACTCTTTGTAAAGGTTACCAAAGGATTTGAGAAATGAGGTAGGGTCTTTAGTCCCATCATACTTGATAGTTGGAGATATGTTGCCAATATAAATGGATACAATGAAGGGAGATTAAGGCTCATTCTAAATAGTTTGAATCATCTTGTTATTTATTAGGGGTTGTTGAGGTGGAGGAATATATTTTGGATTATCTTGAGGATGGATAGAAGGAGGTTGATTAATCATTATAACAAAATGATGTTGGAGTTACATAATTTTATTGGTGTTAGAGTTTTGTATTATGTTAATTTGCTAGATAACTTGGGAAATAAGTTGAGTTGTATCAATAGCTAGGTTTGTGTTGGTAGGAGTGATCCCCAAATTATTATTAGGGGGAGGGTTATTAGAAGAAGGATTATTAGTGGGATTATTGATTAAACTTTTATCGATTGCTCCCACATTAGTTTGATGATTTTGAAGATAATAAGTGTCTTGGTAGGTATAGAAAGGATAAAACTCATCAAATTCATCTTGAGGTGTGATTTCTGTGATCTAGGAATTTGACTCAAAATAGGATGGTTAGTATGGTGTTCGTTCCAAAATGAAAACAAAAAGAAAGAAACACACTAACTAGCATAACATCTCTAGGCCTAGACACTAAGGAGAGCTTAGTTAATAAACATGAATAAAACACACAAATAAAATGTGAAATAAACCTTCTTTTACCTCCCTTAGATGATCCGAAATGCTTATTATAGTGGCTTTCTTAGCTTATGCTCATGAAATCCTTGTCAGTGGAAGTTTAGCTACCTCCATCTCTCTTTGGCACCTTTGGCTTTGGCTTGGACTGGCTTAGAATCAATTTGACATGATAATAGCAGTTACATGAAGCTTTGAGAATCAATTCTATAGTATAACTTGGGATAATCATGTCTAAAAAATGATGTTCATGGCCTCTCTATTTATAGATTTTTGAGAATGTCTAGAATCAACGTGATCCATCCATCTGGAGATTGAGATGTGTGGTTGAGGATTAATTCAATTTTTGGAATTAAGTTTATAATTATCCTTATCATGACATTGGAATAAGGAGAAATTAACAGGCATGGAGGGAATCATGGAAGGTATTGGTGAGGCATGGAGGGCATGACTCTTGATATTTGTGGCATTTATGCCCTAGGGATGTCTTCCAAAGAAATGAGGTCCCCTGATGATGTAGTTATTAAATATTCATTTCCAAATCAAATTATTCAATAGGTTTCCATGGATTTATTGATTAGGATCTAATTTGTTTTAATTAGATCTTAAGCATGATTAAGCACTTTGTGTATAAATTACCCAAATTGATCAGAATGTCTTGCTATTGGTCCAAAATTCCATTGGATTGGAATTGGAAGGCAATGTCAGATGCATTATATCCATTATCTCATTTAGGATGTTACTAATAACAAATAAGAAAGTCACATGTCTTGTGTAAGAGATTTGATAAGAAAGAAATTTAGAGCACCTAGGTGTAAAATTAGCATTTTGACTTAGAATGATCTAATTAAAGTTAGTTGGCCCATAAATTGCATTGTCCCATTTAGAGATACCCTAGCCAAAATCAAAACTTGAATATGTCAATTTTAGATCATTTAGTGTGTTTTAGTGTTTTTAGGCCAAATTGTGCATTTTGGGTGGAAATTAGTTAAAAGCTTGATTCGAGGTTATTGGTGGCCAGATTTAGGTGTCTATAGTTTTTCCTTATTTGGGAAGACATTGCAAGATATAAACATAGTAACATCTTCTCAAATAATGAAAAGGTCTTTTATACCTATAACTATAAAGATGATAAAATAATTGTATGATGCCCCCTCAAGGGAACAGTTAGCACAAATAGGTCAGCAAATGGTCCCTCAAAAAGAAAGAAGTGAAATGAGGGGACCAAAGAAAGGAAAGATGATGGGGTGAAAACATAATGATATTAAAAAATTATTCAAAGTCATTGAGAATGCAAGTGGGATGATGTACAATGGTTTACCCAAAGGTGGTTATAAGCATTGTACCTTGATAGTGGCAAAGTGGTATGATAACACAATGATTTGCCTAAAGGTAGTTATAATCATTGAGAAGATGGAACTACCCTTATTAAGATAGACAAATAAGATAATAACATGCCCCTATATGGGTATAAAAAGTAAAGTGATGAAAACAAAATGATTTACCCAAAGGTGGTTATAATCATTGAGAAATGTAGGTGGGATGGTGTGTAATGATTTTCCCATAGGCGGTTATAATCATTAGACCTTGATTATGGAAAACATGATAAAATTGGTAGAGGATGATGAAAACTTAACATAGAGGGTAATGATGAATTGGAACAACCTACTAGTAGGGAGATGCTCATCCAAACTAATAAAGGTTGAAATTATTTTGTGTTTAATTAATCTATTTGGGATATTATTAGGATGGAATTAGGATGTCAGTGCCAAAAAGATGCCACCATTATTGAATAGACTTCTTGAAGCTTAGGTTTGTTATAACACATGTCGGTAGGCATCATGGTATAACATCATGAGGACTTGGATGAAATATGCATAAAGACTGACTCTCATAATCCAATACTCAATAGAAAATAATGCACCAATGATAGAAACCATGATGATAATGTAAACATATGAATATGGATGGATTCAAGTTTAAGTGTGGGCAAGAAATCACCCAAGGAACACACATAAATTGAATCAAAACAAAAGTGCTGAAAGCAAACAAATATGCACACAAACAAAATAATAAAGAAAAAAACAAATAAACACTCAATATAAACCATATGAACATTGCCCTTAGAAAATAGGTGACAACTTAACAAATGAAAAAAATGGGGGAATATAAGAAAAGGATGGGGGTGGCCGAGCTATCTCCATATGCAATAGGCAAGTGGAAGCTACCTACATAGTTTTATGGATGTAATATTCAACAAAAACTTTAGGCCAAATGTATTTCTCCCGAGGAATGGGAAGAAAATGATAATTGATAAAAACAAACAAAATGGATGTGATAGAAGAAGAGGAATGGTCTTGAAAAATGGCAAGCGTATGAGAGAAAAAGGCCAAAAAGGATGGGGAAACTAAGAAACAAGTGATTTTACTTGCAACTTAGTAAGGGTTCCTAGAATCCTTAAGGCAAATAAGTGGTCAATGTTTTTGTTTTTTCTAATGATTTTACAAATTTTTTTGGAATTTTGGAGTATCTCAACTCAATCAAGAATGACAAGACACTTAATGGTTCAAGCTCACAAAATGGTAAGAGCGTTCAAACTTACATTGCTTACAAAATGGTGAGAGTGTTTAAAATTAGGTTTCTCATAAAATAATGAGGGCATGGCAAGGGGGTGACTAAGCTAACCTCAACATGTATCGAGCGCTACCCACATAGTCTTAGAATAGGACCTTAAGTCACTATAGGTCTACCCTCTAGTGGAGGAATTTGACTAGTGTAGTAGTCAATTCAAACAAAACAAGCATAGTTGGTAAAAAGGTACAATGTGGCATAAGAAGTGGCAAGTTAGTACATCAAGAATTAATAAACAAATATTTCCCATAGTTTCCTAGAGGTATTTATAAGTAGGATGCAATTCCATAGATCAATTATAATAATTTACCCAAAGGTGGTTATAATTAGTAACAAGACCAGTGATAAGAAAGGAATAACAAGTGAATGATGCAACTGTCAAAAATTCTATCACACTACTCCAAAATATGATATATGGCTGAAGTAATTAAACCAATTGATGAAACTAATTAGATTCCTTGATGTTGAAAATGTGTAATGAATGTCAAAAAAACCAAATTTAAATGGGTTAGGCTTTAGAACACACTAGGTCAATAGAACAGAATGGTAAAATAGATATGGCTAATATAATGGTTAAGAATTATATTTATACAAAGAATAATAGTGATAAAATGGCATAAATAAAATGGTCTTTACACATAATATGCCTTAGCACTCAAGCTTAGTACCGCTTGAGATGAATAATATTTATCAGCTTAGGAAGTTCATCTTTGTCTGGTGTGGCAAGCCTATATGCTTTTGATCCATTATCTACAATAATGATGAAAGGATCTATCTAATTTAGTTTGAATTTTCCTTTATGCTTCTTCTCAACCATGGTATTCTTTTGGTTTTATTTAACACACTGATTATAGTGGCCTTTGAGTTAGTTTTGATATCCCTGAAGATTGTTAAGCACAATTATGTATTTCTCATCAAGTAGGTCTAGATATTATAGGTGAGCTACTCAATAGTCATGATCATCTAGGGCATGCTTGAAAGAGATGCATAGTTAAGGCAATTTGAACTCAATGGGAAGGATGGATTTATTACCATAAATGAGTATGGAGTGGCTCTTGTGGGGGTATGATGACTAGTATGATATGCCTAAAGGGTAGGTAATATCTATAGGTGCCAATCATGATCGACATCATTGACAATATTTTTGAGAATATTGAAAATGGTTTTATTTGATGCTTCAACTTGGACATTACCTTAAGGGTAATATGCTGTAGAAAAATGTTATGTGATGTTATATTTGATACATAGCTAGTATAAATCCTTATTTTTGAATGATCCTTTATTATCAGATATAATGTTAAACGGGATACCATAGTGACAAATGAGATGGTTGAATATGAATTTGGAAATTTGTTTTCTAATCATGTAAGTGAGGGGTATAGCTTCAACCCACTTAGTGAAACACTCAGTGGTAGTAAGGATATGTTTATGGCTATCAGATGAAGTGGGGTTGATCTTAATAATGAGGTCAAGTCCCCATGTAGAAAAAGGCCATGGTGTCAACATCAATTTTAAAGTTTAGGCTGGGGCATGAAACAGATTAGCATGCCATTGACATTTATCACACTTCTTTATATATGTGGCTACATCTGCATCCATCATGGGCCAATAATAACTAGTATGCAAGAGATTTTTGGATAGTACTACCCCATTAGAATGAGTTCCACATACCCCTTTGTGAACTTCTCTTAACTCTAGTGTAGACTCTATCAAAGTTAAACAATAAAATAGAGTTCCATGAAAACTATGATAGCAAAGGGTGGATCCAAGTAGAGTATAATGAGTGGAATGATGAATGAAGGCTTTGGTTTGTTTTTGAGATAGGTTAGGTGGTAGAACTTATTCATGAAGGTAGTTATAAAGGTCTAAATACCAAATAGAATTAGGACCAAAAATATCATAAATCATTACAATGATTGAAGGTTCATGAGTTAGTGTTAACAAATTCTTGATGAGGAACTGATACTCTCTAGATTTATCTATTAGTCAAATCAGAGAGCCAATAGTAGCCATGGAATCTATAGTTTTATTACTAGCCCTTGGTATGTGCTCAAACTAAATGTTGGAAATTTGTTTCTTAAGAGTGTTGACCATGGCTTTATATGAAACCAACTTGTCAACTTTAGTCTAAAAATGATTTATGACCTAATTGATGATTAATTGAGAATCACCATAAACTTGGAGATGAGATATGTTATAATGCACTACTTTTTGAAGTCATATAATAAGTGCTTGATACTAAACCATGTTGTTTGTACAAGGAAAACTGATTCTAAATGATTTAGGGATTAGATCCCCCTATGATGTAATAAATAAGAGGCCTACCCTTGATCCATGTGTAGTAAATAAGCCATCAAAATATAGATTCTAGAGCTACTCCTCAAGAGGTGTGTCAATGCTAGTCATTATGGATTCATTAGGGAAATGAAATGTGAATGGCTTTATGTCTTCAAGAGGTGATTCAACAAGATAATTTTCAAGAACTTATCCCTTGATTGCCTTTTGATTGACATACTTTATGTCAAATTCACTAAGAACCATGATCCATTTCACTATTATGCATTGTAAATTTATTTTAGTTAGTAAATAATTGAGTGGATCTACTTTTGAAATGACCATGGTCTTATTATTCAATATGTAATGGCATAGTTTTTTAGCTACGAAGACCATGGCTAGACAAGCTTTTTCAATAGGTGCATAGTTATGTTCATATGTGACCAAGGTATGGCATAGGTAGTATATGGTATGCTCTTTTCCTTTGTCATCATGTTGAGCCAAGAGTTCCCCCAGAGCATTCTCAGTAGCTAATAAGTATAACAAGAATGGCTTTCCTAGCATAGGAGGTAATAAAATAGGTAGATTAACAAGATAGTCTTTGAGTTATTGAAAATGTATTTGGCAGTGATCATTCCAGTGAAATGTAACTCCCTTATTTATAAGATGTGTAAATGGATGACACTTGTCTACTAACTGAGATATGAAGCATTGGATTGATTGGATCTTACCCTACAAACTATGGAGTTGATTTAAATTGGTTGGTGGTAACATATTGGTTATAACATAGACTTTAGCTAGATCAAATTCAATACCTCTATGAAACATGATAAAACTAAATAATTTGCCTTAGGTTATGCCAAACACACATTTCTTTGGATTGAGTCTAACTTTGTACTCCCATAATCCTCCAAATATCTTATGCAACATTGCTAAATGGTTGTCCCTAGTTTTAGATTTTCTTAATATGTTATCGACATAGTATTTAACAATATCATGCATCATATCATGGAATATGACAATCATGGCCCTTTGATTTCAGCTCCAACACTTTTAAGGCAAAATGACATTACTTGATAACAAAATGTTCCCCTTGGAGTGGTCAACATTGTTTTATGTTAGTCTTCTAGTGTTATCTTGATCTAGTTGTATCCTAAAAAGCCATCCATGAGTGAAAGCATTTCATAACCTACCATGGAGTTGATGATCATGTCAATATTAGGAAATGGAAAATAATATTTAGGAAAAGCTTTATTGATGTCTTATAAATCATTATAGATTTTGATCCATTCATGTTTTTTACTAATAGGTACCACATTAGAGATCCATTTTGAGTAGTCAATGGATCAGATACATCATGATTCTAAGAGTTTTTACAACTCTTTCCTTACCAAGATATAAATGTAAGGATTTATTTTATGTAGCTTTTGTTTTACCATTTTGGCATTAGGATTAACCACAAGGAGGTGCAGAACCAAGGTAGGGTCCAAACCTGGCATGTCAAAATAAGCCCATGCAAAGATATCTACAAATTATCTCAACAGAGCTACAAAGACTTCATGTTCCTCCTCAGTGAGGGACATGCCTAATTTTATCAATTTTTGGTCTAATGGAGTCCCGATGTTTAACTCTATTGTATCTTTGACTAGAAGGGTTGAACTATCTTCTAAGAGAGTAGGCAATGAATTAAACTATTAGACTATGTTAGGGTCCTTTGTTAGCACTTACTCTTCAACTTCTCCTAGGCATGATTAATTTGAGTCCCCTAATGGGAGATCTGGCCATGTGACAAAAATAGTCAAAAATTCTTAAATAATTTGATCAAAGACTTATTATTGTGCAAAACTAAACTCAGATCTATAGGAAAGTTCATTATTGGTGGTCTTCTAGTTTAAATTCAAAGAAGAATGAACATCTCCATCTAATGGTTCCTGAAATAGGTTTTCACCACTATATTGGCTTTTATCTTTACTTTTTCCATGGTTATAAAGTGATTCAAAGAAGTTTTCACTTTGGGACCTCAATGTTTTACTTATTTGTTTTTGGCTAAGGGTGTGCACTTGCTCTCCAAAATAGGCTTCAAAATCTAATATAATTGAGAATATTGACTTGTGATATCCCAATAGAATGTTTTCCTTAAGGCCTAAGAAGTCACAAAATGCCTCATCATTTTATAACTCATCAATTGGTAGATTGGATTATTTCTTGTCCTAATCTATCAGTTAGGGATAATATAATAGTAATGGGCTATGATGAGTGACTGGGGTAAGGGTATAAATGGAATTAGTATCAAATAGGTTAGTCTTAGTTAGGTCATCAAAGGTGAGGCTATGACAAGACTCTATTTTACTATCGACACTATCATCACTAGTCACTGGTGATGGAGTTTTAATAAGATGTGTGGTCACCCCCAGGCAGTTTAAATCTAAGTCCATAAGGTTTTTCATACTTAGTCATGAAAATTGGTGTGATGATTCCTTGTTGATTTAGTTTGATGCCTCTTCCTTCATAGTTTTGATACTCCATAATCCTATTGGGAATAAGATACTTTGCACTTTTATAACAATCAACTTGTTTATCATTGTATAACCATGATTCATCCCCTTCAAGAAGGATAGATTCTAGGCCAGATGTTGGTACAAATGTGATAGGTCCCTTATCTTTGTTCTTTCATTACCAATGCATATATGGGGTGAATTTATGTCACCCAAAGGTTTTCAAATTCTAAGGAAGATTGGTAATATGAAATGTATCATGGGTCACATACTCTCCCAATTTTTTATTTGAAATGTTGAAATGATTATAAGCTTCAAGAGGTGGCATATGGGAAAGAGAATCTAAAGTATTAGGATCTATGAAAGTATCTAGTGAAGGATTAATAAGTATAGCCTTTCCTTTATCCTACTTGGAACTTAGATTCATGCATACTGATAATTGTAGCTTTGAAATTTAGACTCAAGATGTTTGTAGTGTTCATATGGGTATAAATCTCTTAGAATATTCACTTCCATCCCTGAGTGGAAAAACTTGATACATTGGTGTAGCATTGACGGGACTACATGATTCTAATGTAACTAAGGCCTACCTAGAAGTATATTATATGATAATTCAAGATAAAATACATGACAAAATGTATCATGGGTCAAAGGCCCAATGATAACTGGAAAACTAATGGTGCCTTATGATTCTATTTTTTGATTATCATAGGCTTTGATGGTTATCATTTTTGGTTGGATATCTACCATTATGTACCCAAGAAGCTTGATGAGCTTTAGAGACACTATTTTGAGGCCTGATCCATTGTCTATAAGGACATGTTTCACTTTATGTCACTTTATATTAACTTCTATGTACAATTGGTTATTATGGAGTGGGCCAAGGGAAGCCATATCACTTTGGTTGAATGCGACTTGTTGGGCTGGAGCTAGGTGCCTAACCAAAGCTTGAAATTTATCAAGGGCTATGTCAATAGAAATAGTGGATTGGATTAAAAACTCATTCAAGATGTTCTTGTCGATTAATGATATTTTCAAAAAATCTAAAATATAAATTTGTGCTAGTGTTTTCTACAATTGTTCCACAATATCAAATTTCTTATCTTGGTCAGTATTAAATGGTTTATTTCCAGGTTGGATGATAGGTAAAGTGGCAGATGGTTATGGTCCTGGGCTATTAATCTTTAAACTCTAAGTTGTGATTACATAATTAGGATTAAATATTAGACCATTATTGCTAGTAAATGTTGTGAATAGTGTGGGACCCAATAGGAAAAGCCTCAGTTACTGATGCACTCGTATGTGGGCATGTGGAAAGGGTGAGTTGTTGATATAAGATCCAAAAGGGAAAGTCCTAGTTTTTTGGTTTGATTTTATACACTCCCAAGTCAAAAAAGGATTATCCATGTAATTTGGCTAAATGTTGTTGTTTAGAAATGATCTAGGCTGATTAGTGCTTGGTCTAGGATTAATGGAGATGGTATTAAAACTACCCCCTATAATATGACCTACAAGCTTCTTGTAGTCATGTGAAACTACATGGTAGGTTTTTTGTTTGTTACTATTCTGACCTTGGTTTTGTCCATTTTTCTATCATTATGGGTTTTGTTGTTGATTTTGCTACTACACTATCCATTTTATTATTATCGTTGATTGTTCTACTGTTACTGATTGTTATGTCAAGAAAAGGAGGTTTGATAAATCCTAAGAGTTTGATTAGAAGTGAAAGCACCATTATCCAATTTTATCTTCCCATTATCCAACATATTCTTAATTAAATTCTTCATTTAGACACATCTTCGTAGATTATGCTTATTGACTTGATGATATTCACATAATTTATTTTCATGGTACCAATCAAGATATGGAATGCCTTGTAGATAATGCTTTGGTATAGGCCAACTAATCAAATTAGTGATGGAAATTTTGTGAAATATAGATTCAATAAGCTCTCCTAGGTCACTAAAGACATGATACATAGGCATAGTTCTCCTTAGAGGAGGGGTTTACAATGGTAAAGGCTACTATATTTGTTGTGCAGGTCTTGGTTATTATGCTTATGACATTGGCTGGAGAGGTTTTTGGATAGGATTAATCTAAAAAGGTGGTGCATATGATTTTTTCACCATTTGTACATGACATGACTTGGTTACACCATTTCCCACAGCATTCTTATTACTGATAAATTGATTTGGTCTTTCTTGGTTATTGGCCTATATTAGTTGCAATGCTTGCGCTTACATTGGATGTTAGTTTTGACCATTTCCTTGATTGGTACTTGGATTTTGATTGGTTTAATTAAGCTTGATGATCCTTTTATTAATAAGAGCTCGCTCAATAAACAAGCCTTTGTCGATGATTTCCTTGAAAGTATGTACATATTTTAGCTCCAAATGATATGCTACCTCATTATGTAAATGTTTGGTAAAAACAATGGCTAATTTTTTATCAAGTAAAATATGGGTGAAATAACTTGTAAGGCCTCTCCATCACTATAGATAACTTATAAAAATCTCACCAACATTTTGTTTTGCTTGCGTTAAGTCCACTAATGAAATCTCATGCTTGAGATTATAGGAAAAGTGTTTCACAAAATTATAAAAAAGATCATCAAAATTTGTCACTAAATTCTTTGGAAAATTTAAAAACCATTCCAAGGCTTATCTATCCAAGCTCCTTGTAAATAAAAACAAAAGGTATATGTCTCTATATGCCACTAGTTGACATGTGACGAAAAAATTAGTTAAATGGGCCTTAGGATCACCTTTCCTGCTGTATTTGTCAAATTTTGGTGGTTCATATCTTGGAGGAAATGGTATCTACAATTAATTAATTTTGAATGGATAAGAATACACATCATCCAATTTAAACTTTTTAGTCTATTTCCCAGCTTGAATGGCAATAATTACATCCTTCATCTATTGTAATTCTTGGGATAGGAAATTAGAAGGAACATTGGTTTGAGGGAGAACATTGGTTTGTGTAGATGGTTGGGAGGTCATAAGTATGACAATTTGACTAGGGTATGATGGAGATACTTGTTGGGGTATATTGGTTTGGTTAGGAAATAGACCAAGAATATGCATACATGGATTAGAGTACACTTAGAATTGTACATTTGGCTACATGATATTCTAGTTTGGGTTGATGATGAAGGTTTGAACAGGAGGATTTTATGGTTGGGATGGAGGGATATAACTATACTGTGCCTATTATGGTTGAAAAGGGACATGCTATCAACTAATCAAACCTTGTTGTTGAGTGGGAACTTATGAACCAAGACCATGTCTCTGAACTTGTGGAATATTTTAAATTAATTGTTATCTAATAGGCACTTGAGAAACATGGGAGCCTCCTTGTTGCACAAATCCTTATTGGGAAGTAAATACATGTTGAATATTTGTCATCTATTGTTGATCAATATTTACACATTTTTGGCTAGTCATCATTTTTTTTGGGATTGGCATATTAGTTTGTGACTAAAGAGGTATGTTTGTCATTTCTTAGCGAGGTATAACATTAGTTTCTCCCAATTGAGGTGGCAATGTATTTATCCTCTAGTGAATTGGTACAATAGATTGTGCCTACTATTGTCGAATACTACTCATTACTTGTTGAGGAGGAGTAGGATTTGTCACATTCTATCATTGAGACGTGACATGAGCTATTATTTGACTATCTAATCTAGTAGGTTGTACACTTGAAGAAGCAGTCAGTTGAGGTTGGGATATAGAAAATATTACTCTTTGGTATGATGATCCACTCATGGTATTAACTATAGGCACATGTTGTTGGATAGCTGTTTATGTGTTAGTACTACTTTGATTGGAATTGGATGTTGTTTGCACATTGTCCACTATATTTTGCTCATTATTTTGTGTAGAGGCAGAAGACACTTCTTCACTAATGGGCATATGCAATAAGCTATCTATTGAAGTGTTTTGCATGAATAGGTCTGAACTCTAATTCTCTTGACTAGTTATCTCTATCAAAACTCTTGTTGAAGGAATTAGGTCAATAAGAGGCTTACTCACCATGTTCATCTAATTAAAATTACGTGCTAGATTTAGGTAGGTTTGATATGATATCTGCATTTGGTTAAAGTGGTCTTCCATGATATTTTTTCCTCTATTAGGAAGATTAGGGTCCTGATATATTATTTAGACTAAAGCCAAAAGATTTATAGAAGAATCTTATTGATCATAAATTATGTTGTGGGGCAATCTCATTAGACTTGGTAAATTTTCATGGGGGAAGTCTACTAGAAACTTGGCCCCTACCTCTATGGATCTAACCAAAATATTGTCTTTATTTTCTAACAAATTTCACTCAAACAAAAATGGATCATATATGGAATCCATATTAGTATAATATGCTATTGAAGAACTGGCTCCTCATCCACTATGGGTGTTGTATCTAGGTATTGTACAGTTTATTCTTGGTCTTTTTTTGAATAAGACGATGTATTAACCAAAGAATTAGCCAATGGATTTTGGATTTATGCCCTTAATTGAGTATTATATTAGGGATAAGAATCCATCTCATAAACAATATTATCCACATAAGGGTATTGCACCATTTTTTCCTGCATAACTACATTATATATCCATGGATTGTACATGAGTCCAATATGAGTGTATGAATACATGTTGGGATCCATAGACAATGCATTATGATAAAATGTTAAAGAGTTATACAAACTCTAAAAAGGACAATATCTAAAATAGATAATGTTCCAACTTGGTC
Source organism: Torreya grandis (assembly GCA_037957365.1). NCBI lineage: Eukaryota > Viridiplantae > Streptophyta > Pinopsida > Cupressales > Taxaceae > Torreya > Torreya grandis. The sequence goes on along the minus strand of JARHVA010002146.1, from coordinate 567,392 downwards.
TAGATTCATCAAAAGGATCAAAAGGTTTATGTAAATATTTGTGAAGAAACAAGTTAGCATGAAGTATCTAACATTTAACTATTCACATAAAGATAATTAAGTAAATGGAACAAAAATAAAAATTCCAAACTCAAAGGTTAAAGTGTTTCAAATCATTCTAATATAAGAATTTAAAAGTTGCTGGGTCTTTTGGCCAAACACAATGTTAAAATCTAGGCTCAAACAAGGCATGTGCTAGGACTCTTGGCCAAATGGTGTCAAAAACTAGACTTTGAAATAGATGAAATTTTTAAGCTAATGGAATTGAAACACTTATAACAAACACTAGGCATTTGATTCTTGGTCATGAACTCGATAAACTAGGTATAAGGTATGAAACAAAAGGCACCTTAGAGATAGTTTATTTTCTCACAAATAATGGTATAAAACTTGGTTCTTTTGATAAGTAAGCTAGAAAAAAGTTAACTATGATAGACAAAGGATCATAAAAGTATACTTAGATTGGTCTAAAAATGTAGGAACAAATTTGAACTCTATGCAAGAGGGTCTATAAAATAATATTTGAAATGTTTTGTGCAATGTAACCATGTTATACTACCCAAAAGGTATGGCTAAATGTTTATTTCAAAAAATCTCCAAGGCAAAGATAGTTTCCCCATAATTTTGACAACATAACACTACTTTTCTTGACTCAAAATGTTGTGGTGCATAGACTCAAATTTTAAGTGTTTAGCCCAAAATGGCTTAAGTCTATCAAGTGGTGATAATGATCTTGAGTTTAAAACGGCCTTTAACCCAAATGAGAAATTGAACCTAAGTTCCCTCAAGTTTAGTGAAAATGGAGAACCCACTTAATACATCAACCTTATGAACTTATAAAGGTGAAAATTTGAATTTATATTATAAATTAAGGACTTAAACAACTTTGGCAAAGGTCTAGACTCAATTAGGCAACATAACTGCACCAAAGTGGATGATATGATTCCCCTATTTTTGATGGAATTTTGAACAAGGAAAATTGATGATCTCATGCGAGGAGAATAATGCCTCTTTGATCAAATAAAAATGAGGACCATGTATTTTGTCTTGTATTATTTGTTTACATCAAATTTACTCTTCAAACAAAACTTTAATCTAGGTCAAAGCTCAACTAATTAATCACTCTTAGACTCTAAACCGACAAGGTTGCTTGTTATTAATGGAATCTATCTATATAAATCATTTGAGAGGATTTTAAATATTCATCCAGAAGTAAATGCACATTATATAGTAAGGTTTTTACACCCTCCCTTCTCCCAAATGATAGTACTATGACATGGACCTTGAGGCACACCTTACACTAATAATATTTCCATGAAAAATGGGGCTTTATCTAAGATCTAAAAAGTTTTCAAATGTTATAGGGGAATCAATTACATAATGACTTTCATGCCAAACAATGCAAAATAAAATCATAGATTTTGGGTCCGTATCACTTGGCTTGTTGTAAAAAGGTCTAGTCTTTTTTGCAACCACTACATCCTGTTGTTCGCTCAGTGTAGTGCAATGTCCAAAGTGCCACTATGTCCCATGTGCAAATCCAATTAGAGTCCAAATGAATTCAATTTTAGGAGGTGAAACCTCAAGTCAAAGCTTCCCTAAAGAACTTGTGGGAGGTGATGAATTCCCCTTTGCAAGCTAAGTTAACATAAAAATAAAGAAAGCATGAAAATAGAAAGACTTTAGGGTCATTTTCAAAGTCACCCAAACTTTGATGAGTTTTTTGGGAGTGATTTAGAAAACTTTATTTCTAATCCTTAGACTAGGATATTTTCAATAGGAATGATGCTTATGATTTCAAGGGTTCCCTAAAGGGGATAAATGGAAGTGCATACACGCAACATCCCTCTTTTTGCCAAACAAAAATCTAAATTAAAAAAATAAGTGAATACAAAAATATTATAAATGTGAGTTAATTTTTAATCCCAAATTCAAAAAATGAGGTGGTGTTCATTTGACCCCTTGTTCTTAGTTGTAACTTTGAAAACTAATGCTAAAAGCACTTATTTAAGCACCTTAAATGTTACTTATAGTACCAAAATAATGTTCTTAAATCATTTTAAAGAATGAAAAAGGTGATATAAACATGTTTTTAATAAATTTAAAGCTTGGTCTTGAAACACAAATTTTATCATGTCCTTTAGCCTTGAAGCTATTTTGGGTTTGAAACAATGAACTTAAAAAAAAGAGCTCTCAGGTTTGTGTTTTAAGAAAAACATAGTGATCGATGTTGGTTCAATAACCGATAATGGTTACACTTACTAACTAATGAAAATTAAACTTAATAACTAATTATGGTTATCTAACTTACATTAGTTATACCAATAGTGACTGATGACAGCTATCCAACTAATGACAATTTTACTAATTGACGTCAATTACTGTGTAAACCCATGGCAAAGAAAAATGGAAAAACAAAGTTAAAAAATAAAATTGTAAGAGTTTTAATGATCTAAATGAAGATTTAAAAGTTTAATAACAATCTTATTCATGTGTGGGATGTATCTGGTCCCACTGGGTGTGCCATTATGTGATCTAGGAATTTGACTCAAAAGAGGATGGTTAAAATAGTGTTAGTTCCAAAATGAAACAAACACACTAACTAGCATAACATCTCTAGGACTAGACACTAGGGAGAGATTATTTAACAAACATGAATAAAACACACAACTAAAATTAAAAATAAACCTTCTTTTACCTCCCTTGGATGCTCCAAAATACTTGTTGTAGTGGTATACTCAATATGTGCTCAGGAAGTCCTTATCAATGAAAGTTTGGGCACCTCCATCTCTCCTTGGCACCTTTGTCTTTATATTGTCTTGGAATCAATATGGTATGATAAAACTAGTTGCATGAATCTTTTATAATAAATTTTACATTATAAATTTGCATAATCATGTCTTATAAATGATGTTCATGGCCTCTCTATTTATAGATTTTTGAGAATGTCTATAATCAAACTGAACCATCCATCCTAATATTTAGATGTGTGGTTGAAGATTAATTCAATTTTTGGAATTAAGTTTATAATTATCCTCATCATGACATTAGAACAAGGGGGAATTAAGAGGCATGGAGGGCATCATGGAAGGTATTGATGATGCATGGAGGGCATGAATCTTGATATTTGTGGCATATATGGCCTAGGGATGTCTTCCCAAGAAATGAGGCCACCTGATGATGTAGATATTAAATATTTATTTCAAAAACAAATTATTCAACAAGTTTCAATGGATTTTTTAATTATGCTCTAATTTGGTTTAATTAGATTTTAAGCATGATTAAGCACTTTGTGCAGAAATTACCCAAATTCATTAGAATGTCTTATTATTGGTCCAAAATTCCACTAGCTTAGAATTGGAAGGCAATGATAGATGTGTTGGATCCATTATCCCATTTAGGATTTTACCAATATAAAATAATAAAGGCACATATCTTATGCAATAGATTTGATAAGAAAGATCAATTCAAAGCACGTAAGTGCAAAATTGGTATTTTGACTTTGAATGATCTGATCAAAGTTAGTTGGCCCATAGATTACATTATCCCAATTAGGGATACCCTGGCAAAAATCAACACTTTAATATGTTAGTTTCACATCATTCAACATGTTTTAGTGTCTTTAGGCCAAATTTTGCATTTTTAGGTGGAAATTGGCCAAAAGCCTTATTAGAGGTTATTGGTGGCCAGATTTAGTTGTCTACAATTTTCACCATGTTACAAGTGATGGATGGAGAGGAATAGGTGCCCCAAGAGTGATGGTTCTCTTGGTAGGGAAAGAGAGGGAGAAATGAATATCCCATATAGTATCTTAATGAATTCAAACTATCTAAGAAGATTTTGATAGGAAACTTTATGATGACTTGAGAGAAATGAACAAAATGATAAGAAGGTGAAATAGAGAACTAAGTCGGTAGATGAGGAAGGAAAAAAGAGTACATAGTCAACTAGGTCAACCTAGTACAAATAACATTATTTAAAAGTTGATGAAATAGGAATACAAAGTCAAATGGGTTGACCTAGTTCTATATCTTAGATAGGGGTTAAGTAGAAAAATATACAGAGTCGATTAGCTTGACCTAGTTTTGTATCTAAGGGACATGAAATAATATTGTGTCAATAAGGTCAACTTAGTACTACATGTAGATAAAAAAATAGCCTATAAGAGACTATGCCAAGTGGAATGATTATGTATTGAAACAATAAATATTTTGCAAGTACTTATGAAAGCAATAAATGAAAGAAAACCCACAATCAATTGGATCAAAGAAGTTGATCCAATTGAGGCACATAACATAAAACCTTACACCAATTATAGCTAATGCATGTTTTTATAATATAACATATAATTGAGCAAAAATAAAGTAGTCAACTTGGAAAGTAAAAGCTAAGTGGTCAACCTGAATGTTGTTAGATTATTAGAGTATAATTTTATATATGATAGGAAGTTGGCTATAAGTAAGGAACTAAAAATCAATCTAAGGATGGTTTTAAGATGTTTGGGATGAAAAGGATCTATATTGGCAATGATACTAGATTGGTATTGGGGCCTTACCCCTCACTTCACATACCGCAATGATAAGGGTGTTGGATGCTTAGCTAAAATATACTATTAACCATATGCTTTTACTTGTCAAGAAAACCAAGTCGGCTTCCCCCTTGGTGATGAAATCCAAGTAAATAGGCATTGGGAAAAAAATACATTTTAAGATTTTGTGATTTGGTAGTGTGTGCATAAAAGAGAAAATAGTGAAACTATACAATATATTTAAAAACCACCTAAGTAGACTATGTGATCTATTATAATCTTGCAAGAAATAAAAAATGAAAGTGTGAGGTAACTACTCGCATATAAGTGTTAATTATAACTTCAAAACACAATATAGTGGTGATTTAGTTGATAGTGCATATAAAGAAAACAAAACATGGTTGATAATGTCACCTCTATATTGTAGAAGCAAAGGTCTAAAAAAATAACTACATCGATAGGGTTGACCTAGTTTATTATAGAGGGGAAATTTTAAAGATTATAAACTATGAAAAAATAGAACTATAATAAATGCTAAAAATGAAAAATAAGGATATAAAAGAACCTTGGTGGGTTAGAGGATGCATATAAACATGATATTGATATTTAAGAACCTTGATTTTTACTTGAAAATTATACTAACTATTATGATTGGGTCGACCTAACTATGCAAATCATGTTGCTAAAAACTTGAAAATATACAAGGTTAACTAGGTTAACCTAGTATACTGAACTAGATACCTGAAAGTGTACATGTCAATTGAGTTGACCTATTATGTTGAACTAAAAGTTTAAAAAACTTACACAAATAAAAAAGATTCATATTTATGTGACTATGTGTTAAACCTACACACAAAAGTTAGAACTATGTTGACATTATCGACCCAATATCACAAATATATGATAATAAAAATGATAAAATAATGAAGTGAAAAAAAACATGCAAGGGTTAGGTTTACATTGGATTCAATAGAATATATGCAATAAAAAATGTAACATGTATATAAATCAATCCTAACTCAGTGAAGATAAATCATATCATACACTTCTGATTAGGGACACATTTGTTAAGTGAGAACATGACCAATATAGGGATCTACTAGACCCAATTAGGGGATATCTTACCATAATACACCATGTTAGGTAAGGTTCAAAATCCTTTAGTCAAACACAATCACGTAATTACCCTAAGGGAGTCATGTGTTTTGATATTTCAATAAACTAATAACAAGTAAAGTAAATCTAATCTAGTGCTCACCAAAGCTTGTGGCATAATATGAGGGGTTAGTAAACAATCAAAACATGCATATTAGAGTCTCAATTAAGCTATGTATGAGTAAGACCCTAATACATGGTATAAAATGAGTAATATTATTTGAAACCAATACTTATGCTACTTCTATCTACTAAAGAGAGGAGCAAAGTTAAAAAATACTTACTTGAATGATGAACCTATCAAGACTCAATCTCTCCCTTAGCCAAAGGAGCTTTATAAGAGGTTATTGTGGTTTGTAAGGATCACTAAGAAAGGAAAAATCATCCAAGACTTCTCCACAAGACTAAATTCTCCAAGTAAAAACCCTAAGCTAAAACTCCTCAAGTAGAATGGTGGAAGAGCATATTGTAAATAAGTGAAAGTGAATAATTACTCTTGATTACATATTGAAATGATAATGAAATTATCTTGTATATATAGGTGGATTTAACCCTAAACCATTCCAAAAAATTTAGTTGATAGGGTCAAACTAGTCGACCTAGCATAATTTTAGAAAATTATTCACTAGGTCATGAGCTAGATCGGCCAAGAGCCAAACTAATTCCTAAGTGAAAATCACCCAAAACTATACAGGGTCAACCTAGTCGACCTAATATAGTTGACTGTCAAAAGGGACTTAAGGCAATAAAAAGGAGGAATAAAGAGTGGAAAATATTGGAAGAGTGTGAAAATAAGGAGTAATAGCTTAGAGAATTGTTTTTAGGATCTGGTTGGATTGGTAATAAAAGTTAATAAGGGACAACAATCTTGTAAAGCACCAATGGTATGCCCACCCCTTAAGGCATGCACTCAAAGAGATTGAGACTCAATAGGTTCTTGTAAGATGTAAAGCATCAGTATTTGATAAAAGTTTTAAAATATTATGTATATACACATATTATCTTATCTAAAGCACCAAAGATACAATCTATAATTTTACCTGAGTCTATAACTTCATTACTCCCATAGTTACTAGAGTGCCAAATTATATCTCTCCCTCATCCTATTGAGGTTGATATGAGTTTATCTCTACCAAAAAGATATGATGTAAATGACTATTGTGACTATCAGTAGGGCCTTGGGCACTATACAAACATATGTTTTACCTTAAATCATAATATATAAGACCTCATTGATAACTAAACTATTATATTTGATGATCCTCCAAATTAACTACATTCAAAACAACTCAAAAGGTATCCACACTAACAACATATAAAAAATAAAATATACACAAGTGGTGCTTATTTTTGGCATAACAATATTGATCCTACACAAATAAAAACCACTTGTAGTATAAAGAATTTTTAACAGCTCAGTTTTAACTTAAAAGACTTGTAAAATAAGGTCTCTTGGAAAGAATCCTTAGGAAAAATAATAATACCAATTTCTTATGGTTATAAATTATTCCAAACATTGGTTTGGGATATGCTAATCACATCTCCATACGTATTTACACTTAAAAATCTTTGGCCATACCAAATGGAAGCAATAATTGACCAAAATAACCAAAGTATTTCTTTTTTTCATGAAGGTAAATTAATACATATTTCAAATAATATCATTACATATTATATTAAACATGTAAAACATGAGTAGGAACTTGTAATGTACCTTTTTAGCCTATCCAATCATGATGCAAATAATGTAAAAGATTTAACTTAAGGTTGTAAAGTTCACAGTGGGGGCAGATACCTATAATCATCCTTTAAATGACATCATAGGATGATCTTTCCCTCATCATAAAAAATATACAAAAATACCAAAAACTCAAAACATTCAAAAATAAAAAAACATTTTCAGCACCTACATGTTCAATTGGCTCCTTGGTTTCTATGCATTAATTCCATGTTGAGGGCTAACATGTCATTTACTCCCACATACACATATATAGGCATACATAGATACATAACACACTCTTATTTTAGATGTTGGCCTTTCCTTGTACTCATGCCATATGGACATTGTGGGCATATACTTCTTTGATCTTGATACACACAGGTTATATGATTGAATGATCACTCTACATTACCATGTTTGAGCTTACATATATACTTGCACTTTCATATTATCCATGATTATATCTTTCACATGGTACTTGATATGCTATGTAATTGACATTTTATTTGATAATACATTTGATCCATGATCTACTATGATATGTTTATGCTTATTGATTATGTTTTACTTTATACACTTGAGTATTTTGCCTTACTATTGTCCTGCTTGTTTAAGCATTTGAATATGCTCCATTATATATGGCCCCTATTCCTATGTTTGTATTATTTGACATTTGAATATGTCATTACTTATTGTATGGACATTCAAATATGTCATTCCTTACTTTCTATACGTTTGACTAAGTCATGTCCACTTGATTTGTGGCATTTGAACATGGCCCTTATTTGTGGTTTCCTTGGACCATTACATTTTGACTTGCTCTTAAGTGTTCTTGTGTGTGTGCTTATTTACTTGTTGATATTATATTATTACTATATAAACATTGCCATGATATTTATCATGCATATTAGGTCTATATATGATAACATTGGTTATATGTACTTTAATGATACATTTACCTAGACATATTTCCTTCTATATGTTACATGGTTACATTCATAGATTTTATAGTTGTCTTACCCTTTTGAGGTCAGGGAACTTAAAGGTACTATTTTTCCCTCACCTCAAAGAGTGGGAAATATTAGTGGGGGCATGATTTGGAATCATGCTCTCCACATTTTTTAAAATTCATGGATTCAGTGGGGGCATGTCATATGGACATGTCTTCCACACATTCATAGTTTCTAGATTATAGTGGGGTTATGATTTGGAAACATGTTCTCCACATTCATTTAGTATTCAGTACATATACTAGTTTACATATTCATTTGGGGAATGCCAAATGGCAGTGTCTTATAAATATTCAAAATTTACATATTTATTGGGGCATGGTTTGAAATAATGTTCTCCACATTCATTCGATATGGTACTTATATCAATTCATATATTTAGTGGGGGCATGCTTTGGAAGAATGTTCTCCACACCTAACCAGTATTAAACACCTTAGTTTATAGTGGGGACATGTTTTGGAAACATGTCCTCCACATCATTAGTTATATAAATTTTATATTTATCCATATATAGTTTGGGAATGATTTGGAATAATGTCATCCACACTTACACAGTTATCCAAATGAGCCAAAACACATAGTTATATGATTTGGATTCATATTTATGGTAAAATTATATACATGGTACCATTTTTATACGTAGTTTAATCCTAATAAATATATAAGGTGAATATGATATGTAGAATGTGCCTAATATTGAAAAATACAAATCAATCTTGTATTCTAAAATTATTGAACATATCAGTACTATTGGCCAAAATTGGCCTCCATACAAATCTTTTGCATATATGGACTATGTAGTTATCCCAAGTCATTATTCAAACTTTTGTATTATATATGACATTTATACACCTTAATGAATAAAATATTTCAAGAAAAAAGTGGATATTTTTAAATTTACAAGTTTCAAGGTTGTGAGCTCTTAGTGTTAAATCAACTTGCACAGTGCTTTTTGAGAGCATTTTTTAGGGTTAAATCATGATATTTTCTCTCCAAAATTTATATGAAAGTAGACAAATGTTAGGAGAAGACACTATAGATGTATTATTAGAAACTAATTATTCATTTTAAATATATGTAGCCTTGAAAATTTCCCAATACATAGATTTTTGTGTGTTTCTAGGTGCCAAATCAGCATGCGCATCACTTTTCAAACACTATTGTGTAGGACCAAATGAATTATAATTTCACATGATGGTAGCCAAATTTGTGGATAATGTGAAGGAAAAATATTATTATAATATTTTTTACCATGTGCAAAAATCATAGGGTTAAGAATTGGCTTCTGAACTGATTTTTACTTAGTTAATTTTTGAGTTTCTAGTTTTTAGATATGGCCAGTGCACACATTTCAAGCTCATTTTATTAGTAGTAAAGGAGGTCCAATATTATTTAAATTTATCATGGTGATAGATAAATCTCATTATATAGTAATTAAAAATATATTTTTCACATATCAAATATGGTGTGTAAAATGTATAGCTATGAAAATCTGCTTCTACACTGATTTTTACTTAGTCATTTTCTACATCTCCTAGTTGCTAAATCTACCCAATGAGCAATTTTGATTCCCATTTGTGAAATATAAAATGAAGTAAAAATTACATGAATTTTTTTTATGATTTTACTATAATATCATGAGAATTTAATTCATTTGGTTTTGCATTTATGTGAGTTACCAGTGAAAAGTTATGATGGTGCAAAGTGACCCTTCTGAGAAGACTTATCACTCAGCCAACTTTTAACCAAAAAACACATAGAGGTCATGTTGTAGGATTTATTTTGATCATTTAAAAAATATATAAATATCCTTTTAATAATATTTTTAATAACTTTTTATAAATATAAGATATGGTGGATTTTGTTGATATTATATGCTACAATCTTCCATTTTTCCATATTCTAAAGGTGTTGATGCGACTATGTGTGAGTGCATGTTGTTTTTTAGCCATATATTTTGATCCATAGATCCATTTTAAATTACACTTATTTTATTATAAATTTTAATTCTTTCTCTTTGAAATAATGTTGGTTTCAAATTGAATAAATGTATATTTAAATTTGGTCAATATCACAATTACAATGGAGTGTTGATGTGACAATCCTTCACAAAGTTGCTACAGGCTTCTAGAATCCAAGTGGAAGGTGGAATAGGAGTTATAATAAAGATATTTGGGAATCAAATATTATATTTGGAACATTTAATTTCCTTTCTTGGTAAGATCATGATTCATCATCTTCAAAATAAATTATTATCTTCTAGTGTATTTCTTAGCCAATGAGAGGATTCAGAGGCTATTCAGACAAATTAAAGTTAATATATCGATGGAATACTAGTCCTAATTTTATTAAAATTTTGTTGGTAATGCATTGATGGGTGGTGGAAGCTCATTTAATGATTTTGGATTGTGTACTTTGTGAATCTAGGAATTTGACTCAAGAGAGGATGGTTAGTATGGTGTTAGTTTCAAAATGAAAACAAAATGAAAGAAACACACTAACTAACATAACATCTCCATTCCTAGACACTAGGAAGAGCTTAATTAAAAAAACATGAATAAAACTAACAACTAAAATGCAAAAGAAACCCTGTTTTACCTTCCTTAGATGCTCCAAAATGCTTGTTGTAGTGGCTTACTCAGCTTGTGCTCATGAAGTTCTCATTGATGGAAGATTGGATACCTCCATCTCTCCTTGATACCTTTGCCTTTGGCTTGGCTTGGATTGGAATTAATTTGGCATGGTAAAACTAACTACAATGGCTTTTGGAATCATTTATGCATTATAAATTTGCATTATCATGTCTTAAAAATGATGTTCATGGCCTCTCTATTTATAGATTTTTGAGAATGTATAGAATCAACCTAATCCATCCATCCTAAGATGTAGATGTGTGGTTGAGAATTAATTCAATTTTTGGAATTAAGTTTATAATTATCCCCATCATGACATTGGAATAAGGGTGTATTAAGAGGCATGGAAGACATCATGGAAGGCATCGATGAGGCATGAAGGGCATGAATCCTGATATTTGTGGCATTTATAGCCTAGGGATGTCTTCCCAAGAAATGAGGTCACTTGATGATGTAAATATTCAATATTCATTTACAAAACAAATTATTCAACAAATTTCCATGAAACTATTAATTAGGCCCTAATTTGGTTTAATTAGTTCTTAATAATGTTTAAGCACTTTGTGCACAAATTACTCAAATTGATCAGAATGCCTTGTTATTGGTCCAAAATTTGACTAGATTGGAATTAGAATTCAATGTCAGATACATTGGATCCACTATCTCATTTAGGATGTTACCAATACCAAATAACAAAGGCATGTATCTCATGAAATATATTTGATAAGAAAGAGTAATCTAGGTATAAAATTGACATTTTAAATCAAAATAAATTGATCAAAGTTAACTATCATATAAATTATATTACCCCATTTAATGATAATCTAGCCAAAATTGGCACTTAAATATGTTAGTTTCACATCATTTAGCATTTTTTAGTAATTTTAGGCCAAATTATGCATTTTGGGTGGAAATTGGCTAAAAGCCTAATTAGAGGTTATCGATGGCTAGATTTAGGTGTCTACAATTTTCCCCTATTTGGGAAGGCATTATAAGCTATAAGCATAGTAACATCTTCTCAAATAATGAAAAGGTCCTGTATGCCTAAAACTGTAATGATGATAAATTAATTATATGATGACCCCTTGAGGGAATGATTGGCACAAGTAGGTCAGAAAATGGTCCCTCAAAAAGAAAGAAGTGAAACAAGGAAACCAAAGAAAGGAAAGATGATGAGGTGAAAACATAATGATATCAAATAAGTAGTCAAAATCATTGAGAATTCAAGTGGGATGGTGCACAATGGTTTTCCCCGAGGTGGTTATAAACATTTTACCCCAATAGTGGTAACATGGTATGATAACACAATGATTTGTCAAAAGATGGTTATAATCATTGAGAAGATGGAGATGTCCCAGTTAGGATAGACAAATAAGATAATAACATGCCCCTATATAGGTAAAAAAATTAAAGTGGTGACAACACAATGATTTACCCAAAAGCAGTTATGATCATTAGGAAATGTAGGTGGGATAGTGTGTAATGATTTGCCCATAGGTAGTTATAATCATTGGACCCCGATTATGGAAAATAGGATAAACTTGGTCAAAGATGATGATAATTTGACACAAAGGGTAATGATGAATTAGAGAAACCTACTAGTAGGGAGATGTTTGTCTAAACTAATAAAGGTTGATTGTTTTTAATGGTTAATCATTCTATTTGGGATATGATTAGGATGGAATTAGGATGTCAATGTCAAAGAGATGTCACCATTATTGAATAGACTTCTTGAAGTTGAGGTTTGTTGTAGCACATGTCGGTAGGCATCATGGTATAACATCATGAGGACTTGGCCAAAATATGCATAAGGACTTACTCCTATAATCCAATACTCAATAGAAAACAATGCACTAATGATAGAAACTATGATGATAATTTAAACATATGAATATGGATGGATTCAAGTATAAGTGTGGGAAATGAATCACCTAATGAACACACATAAATTGAATCAAGGAAATAGTGTTGAAAGCAAACAAATAGGTAGATAAAAAAAAGTAGAAATAAACAAACAAATAATGCAATAGAAAGCATATAAACATTTTCCCTAGAAACTAGGTGACAATTGAACAAATGAATAAAATGGGGGAATAAAATAAAAGGAAGGGGGTGGCTGAGCTATCTCCATATGCAATAGGCAAGTGGAAACTTATTACATAGTTCTATAGATGTAATATCCAATAAAAAAAATTAAGCTAAATGTAATTCTCTTAGGGAATGGGAAGAATGTGATAACTAATTAAAACAAATAGAATGGATGTGATAGAAGAAGAGGAATGGTCTTGCAAAATAGTAAGTGCATGAGAGAAAATGCCAAAAAGGATGGGCAAACTAAATGACAAGTGATGTGCTTGTAACTTAGTAAGGGTTCCCAAAATCCTAAGGCAAAGAAGTGGTTAATGTTTTTGTTATTTTATAATGATTTTTTAAATGTTTTTGGAATTATTTTGGAGTGTCTCAACTCAATCGATAATAACAAGACACTAAATGGTTCAAGATCATAAAATAGAGAGAACATTCAAACTTAGGTTGCTCACAAAATGGTGAGAGCATAGCTTAGGGTGACTGAGATAACCTCAATAAGTATCAAGTGCTACCTACATAGTCCTAGAGTAGGATCTCAAGTCACTGTAGTTCTACCCTTACAGTGGAAGAATTCAACTAATATAGTAGTCAATTCAAATAAAACAAGCACAATTGGTAAAAAGGCATAATATGACATAGAAAGTGGCAAGTTTGTATGTCAAATCTTAATGTTGCCCCTAGTTTTCCCATAGGTAGTTATAACTAGGACACAACTATATAGATCAATGGTACTAATTTACCCTACGGTTGTTATAATTAGTAGCAAGAATATTGGTAATAAAGGCATAAAAATGAAGGATACAATTGCAAAACTTCTATCACACTATTCCAAAATATGATCTCTATGTGAAGTACTTGAACCAACTAATGAAACTGATCAAATACCTTGATGTTAAAAATGTGTAACAAATGGAAAAAACCAAAGTCAAATGAGCTAGGCCCTAAAACACGCTAGACTAATAGGATGTAATGGAAAGGGGATATGGTAAAGAGGATGGATAAGGATGGTATTTTTTCAAAGAATAACAGTGATAAAATGGTACAACTAAAATGTTCTTTACAGATAATACACCTTAGTGCTCAAGCATAGCACCGCTTGAGATGAATAATATTCATTAGTTCTATAATTTCATCTCCATTTAGTGTGGCAAGCCTGTCTGCCCCTGATCCATAATTTATAGTAATGATGAAAGGCCCTATCTAATTTGGTTTGAATTTCCCTTTATACATGGTATTCTTTTGGTTTTCTTTAAGAAAAAGATCACCAAGGTCAAATGTTCTATACTTAACACACTAATTATAGTGGCCTTTGAGTTAGTTCTAATATGCTTGAAGATTGTTGAGCATGGCTGTGCATTTCTCATCATGTAGGTCTATCTATTGCAGGCAAGATACTCAATAGTCATGATCATCCAAGACATGCTAGAAAGATATGCATAGTGAAGGTAATTTGACCTCAATGGTCAAGGATGGCTTTAATAACATAAACAAGGGAGTATGGAGTGGCTCCTATGGGGGTATGATGATTAGTACAATATGCCCAAAGGGTAGGGAATATCTACAAGTGCCAATCATGATTGACATCATTGACAATCTTTCTAAGAATATTGATAATGGTTTTATTGGATGCTTTGGATTGGACATTACCTTGAGGGTAATATTCTATAGAAAAATGTTGTGTGATGTTATATTCAATATATAACTAGTCTACATATTTATTTTTTAATGATCCTCCATTATTAGATATAATATCAAAGGGGAAACTATAGCGGCAAATGAGATGGTTGAAAATGAATTTAGAAATTTGCTTTTTAGTCACGTGAGCGTAATAGCTTCAACCCACTTAGTGAAATACTTTATAGTGGTAAGGATATGTTTATGTCCATCAGATGAAGTGAAGTTAATCTTCTCAATGAGTTCAAGTCCCCATGTATAAAATGGACATGGTATCAACATTAGTTTCAAAGTTTTTGTTGGGGCATGAATCAGATTAGCATATCATTGACATTTGTCACACTTTTTTACAAATGCAATGACATCTGCATCCATTGTGGGCCAATAATAACAAGTACGCAAGAGATTTTTGGATAGGACTACCCCACTAGAATGAGTGCCGAATACTCCTTCATGAACTTCTCTTAACATTAGTGTAGACTTTACCAAAGTTAAACAATGAAGCAAAGTTTCTTTAAAATTGTGATGATAAAGGGTGGATCCAAGTAGAGTATAACAAGTAGAATGATGAATGATGGATTTGGTTTGTTTGTGAGATAGGTTAGGTGGTATAAATTAGTCATGAAGGTATTTTTAAAGGTTTGACTAATAGATATAATTAGTAATAACAATGTCACAAATCATTGCAACGATTGAAGGTTCATGAGCTAAAATTCTTGATGAGGAACTAATACTCTCTATCTTTCTCTATTTTTAAAATCAAAGAGGCAATAGTAGCCATGGCATCTATAGGTCTATTAATATCCCTTGGTATGTTCTCAAACTAAATGTTGGTAATTTGTTTTTTAAGAGTGTTGACCATGGCTTTATATGGAACCAACTTATCATCTTTGGTTTGAAAATGATCTATGACCTGATTGATGATTAACTAAGAATCACCATAAACTTGGAGATGAAATATATTTTGATGCACTTCTTGTGAAAGTGTTGAAATAAGTGCTTCATGCTTATCCATGTTGTTTATACAAATAAAGCTAATTCTAAATGATTTAGGGATTAGATCCCCCTATGGTGTAATAAACAATAGGTCTACCCTCGATCCATGTGCAGTAAATGAACCATCAAAATATAGCTTCCATGGATACTCCTCAAGGGGTGTGTCAATGATGGTCATTATGGATTCATTAGGAAATTTAAATGTGAGTGGCTATGTGTTTATGAGATGTGCTTCAATAAGTTGATCTGCAAGAACTTGTCCCTTGATTTCCTTCTAATTGACATATTCTATGTCAAAATCACTGAGAAGCATGATCTATTTAGCCATTCTACCTTGAAAATCTATTTTAAATAGTAAATACTTGAGTGGATCTAATTTTAAAATGACCATGGTCTTATTATTCAACATGTAATAGTGTAGTTTCTAAGCTATGAAGACCATGGCTAGACATGCTTTTTCAATATGTGCATAGTTATGTTCATAAGTAACCAAGGTATGGATCAGGTAGTATATGGCATGATCTTTTCCATTATCATCATGTTGAACCAATAGTGCCCCTAGAGCATGGTCAGTCACTGATAGGAATAACAAGAATGGATTTTTTGGAATAGGAGGTAATAAAATAGGGAAATTAACAAGATAATCTTTGAGTTATTGAAAAGCTATTTGGGAGTGATCATACTAGTGAAATGCAACTCCTTTATTTAGAAGGTGTTTAAATGGATGGAACTTGTCTACTAAATAAGAAATGAAGTGTCAAATTAACTAGATCTTACCCTTTAAACTACAGAGTTGCTTTAAATTACTTGGTCCCCTAATGGGAGATCTAGCCATGTGACAAAAATAGTTAGAAATTATTAAAGAATTCGATCAAATACTTATTTGTCAAAGTTAAACTTGGATCTATAGGTAAGTTCATTATGGGTGGTCTCCTAGTCTAAATTCAAAGAAAAATGAACACCCCCATATAATGGTGCCTAAAATAGGTTTTCACCACTAGACTGGGCTTTATATTTACTTTTTATCTGGTTAGAAAATTTCTCAAAGAGGTTTTCACTTTGGGACCTCAATGTTTTAATTATTTGTTTTTTTCTAAGGGTGTTAACTCACTTTCCAAAATAGGCTATAGGATATAATGTAATTGAGAATCATGACTTGTGATCTCTTAATGAAATGTTGTCTCTAAGGCCTAAGAAGTCACATAATGCCTCATCATTTTGGAACTCATCAATCAATAGAATGGATTCTTATTAGTCCCAATCTATCAGTTAGGGATAATATAATAGCAAAGGGTTATGATGAATCACTGGGGTAAGGGTACAAATGGCATGGTTATCAAATAGGTTGGTTTCATTTAGGTCATCAAAGGTGATGTAATGATTAGACTTTGCTTCACTATCAGCATCATCATCACTAGTTGTTGGTGATGGAGTTTGAATAAGATATGTGGGGTCACCCATAGGTGGTTTAAATCCAAGTCCATAAGGTCTTTCATACTTAGTCATGAAAATTAGCTCGATGGTTCCTTACTGATTTGATTTGGGGCCTCTTCTTTCATAATTGTGACACTCCATGATCCTATTGGAAATAGGATACTTTACATTTTTATAAAAATCAGTTTAGTTGTCATTATATAACCATGTTTCATCCCCTTCAAGAGGGTCAAGTTGTAGTCCAGATGTTGGTATAAATGTGATAGGTCCCTTATCTTTGTTCTTTTTTTACCAATGCATATGTGGGGTAAATTTAGGTCACCCAAAGGTTTTTAGATTTTGAGGAAGATTGGAAATATGAAATGTATCATGGCTCACATACTCTCCTAATCCATTATTTGAAATGGTGAAATGATTAGAAGCTTTAAGAGGTGGTATGTGGGAAATGGAATCTAATGTATTAGGATCTATGAAATTATCTAGTGAAGGATCATTAAGTATAGCCTTTCTTTTATCTTGCTTTGAACTTGGATTCATGCCATACTAATAATTATAGCTTTGAAATTTAGCCTCAAGATACTTGTAGCGTTCATATGGGTGTAAATCACTTGGAATATTCACTTCCATCCTTGAGTGGGAAAAATTGACACATTGGTGTAGAATTAATGAAACTGCATGAATCTCATATAACCAAGGCCTAATTAGAAGCATATTGTATGATAATTCAAGATCAAGCACATGGCAAAGTGTATCATGAGTCAAAGGCCCAATGATAACTTACTTGATAATTGTTCCATGACTATATGGAAAATTTTTGTTGGTGTCTTATGTAATTTTTCCATAATATCAGACTTCTTATCTTGATCAGGAGTGAATGGTTTATTTTGAGGTTGAACAGTTGGTTGGATGATAGGAAAAATCGCTGATCATTGTGGGCCTAAGATAGTAATCTTCAACCTCTAAGTTGTGATTACACAATGAAGATTAAATACTAGACCATTATTGATAACAAATGTTGGGAATGCTATGAGACCAGATAGGACAAGTCTCAATTACCGGTGCACTTATATGTGGTCACATGATAAGGATGAGTTATCAATATAAGGTCTAAAAGGAGAAGTCCTAGTCTGTTGGTTTCCCTATATGCACTCCCAAGTTAAAGAAGGATTATTTATGTAATTTGGCTAAATGTTATTGTTTAGCAATGGTCTAGGATTAATGGAGATGGTATTAACACTACCCCCTATAATATGACCTACAACCCTATTATAGTCATGTGAAACTACATGGTAGGTTTGTTGGTTATTACCATTCTTACCTTGGTTTTGTCCATTGTTCTATCATTGTGGGTTTTACTATTGATTTTGTTGATTCTGTTGGTTCAACCTTTGATTTTGATACTATTGATTTTTTTTGTTACACTGGCCATTGTTGTTGTTGTTGTTATTGATTATTTTGTTACTAATTTTTTATGTTGAGGAAAGGAATTTTGATAAATCGCAAGAATTTTATTGGAAGTGGAATAACCATTATCTAATGTTATCTCCCCATTCTCCAACATATTCTCAATTAAGTGCTTGATTTGGACATATCTTCATAGATTATGCCTGTTGACCCGATGATAGTCACATAATTCATTTTTTATGATACTAATTAGGATAAGGAATGTCTTAAAGATAATGCTTTGGTATAAGCCAACTAATTAGATTAGTAGAGCAAGCTTATAAAATACAAACTCAATAGGTTCTCCTAGGTCACTAAAGACATGATGTGTAGGTATAGTTCTCCTAAGAGGAGGGATTTATAATGATAATTTCTATTGTATTTATTGTGTAGGTCTTGGTTGTTGTTCTTGTGGTATTGGTTGGAGATTTTACTGGGTAGGAGTAAGTTGAAAAGGTGGTGCAAATAATGTTTGCACTTTTTGGACATGATGGGATTTAGTTATGCCATTTCCCACAACATTCCTATTATGGTCGAATTTATTTGGTCTTTCTTGGTTATGGGCCTATGTCGGTTGTGAAGCTAACACTTGAATGGGATGTTGGTGTTGGTGTTGGCCATTTCCCCAATTGGTACCTTGATTTTGATTATTTGAATTAATCTTGATAACTCTTTTATTTATGAGCACTCACTCAATCAACAAGCCTTTGTCGATGATTTCCTTGAAAGAATGTAGACATTGTAATTCCAAATGATAAGTTATCTCACTATGTAAATTTTTAGTAAAGACAATGGATAATTGTTTATCTAGTAAACTATGGGTGAAATGGCTTGCAATGGCTCTCCAGTGCTATAAATAACTTGCAAAACTCTCACTAGATTTTTACTTTGCTTGCATTAAGTCCACTAATGAAATCTCATGCTTGAGAATATAGGAAAAGTGCTACACAAACTTATCAAAAAGATTATCAAAATTTGTTACTAGATTTTTTAGAAACTTTAAAAACCACTCCAAGGCTTGTCCAACCAAGCTCCTTGGGAATAATAGAAAAAAGTATTTGTCACCATATTTTCCATTGGTTGACACACGATAAAATTTTTAGTCAAATGAGCCTTAGGGTCCCCTTTTCCTTTATATTTTTCAAATTTTTGTGGTTCATATCTTGAAGCAAATGGTATCTTTAAATACTCCATGTTGAATAGGTAGGAACACACATTATTCAATTTAATTTTTTTAATTTGTTTCCCAACCCAAATGGTAGCAATTTCATCCTTCATTTGTTACAATTCTTGGGATATGAAATTGAAAGGAACATTGGTTTGAGGGAGAATATTGGTTTGGGTAGATGGTTGGGAGGTCATAAGTGAAACATTTTGGCCAGAGTATGATGGAGATACCTGTTGGGGTACATTGGTTTGGTTGGGGAAAGGATCAGGAAAACACATACATGGATTAGGATATACCTGAAATTTCACAATTGATTATGTGATATTATAGTTTGTGTAGGTAATAAAGGTTTGACTTGGAGGATTTTATGGTTGGGATGGAGGGATATAACTATACTATGCCTATTGTGGTTTAAAAGGGACATGTTGTTGACTAATCAAACCTTGCTATTGAATGGGAACTTGTGGTCCAAGACCCTATCTTTAAATTTGTGACACATTTTAAACCAATGGTTGTCTAGTATATACTTGAGAAATATGGGGACCTCTTTATTACATAAATCCCTATGGATAAGTGAAAACCTATTTAAGATTCAACATCTATTAATGACCAATATTTGTACATTATTGACTAGTCATTGCTGGGTTTTGAATTGGCATATTAGTCTACAATTGAAGAGGTATGTTCATCATTACTTGGCAAGGTGGAACATTTTTTGCCCCTGATTGAGGTGGAAATGTATTTGTCCTCTATTGTATAGATACACTAGATTGTGTTTATTGTTATGGAATACTACTTGTTACTTGTTGAGGAGGAGTAGGGTTTGTTACACTCTATCATTTAGGCATGACATTAGTCATTATTTGATTACCTAATCCCATAGGATGTACACTTGAGGAAGCAACCCATTCAGTTTGGGATGTAGAAACTCCTATTCTTTGGTATGATGATCTACTCATGGGATTAACTATAGGCACAAGTTGTTGGCTAGTTGTTTGCATGTTAGTACCACTTTGATTAGGATTGGATGTTGTTTTCACATTGTCCATTATGTTTGGCTCACTATTTTGTGTAGAGGCTGAAGACACTTATTAAATATTGGGCATATGCATCAAGTTATCTATTGAAGTGGTTTGTACGAATGGGTTGAAACTTAGATTATCTTGTCTAGTTAACTCTATCAACACTCCTATTGAAGGAACTAGGTCAATAAGAGACTTACCCACCATCTTCATCTAATTGAAATTATGTGCTAGATTTAGGTAGGTTTGATATGTTGTCTATATTTGGTTAAAGTGATATTTCATTATGTTTTTTCCTCGATTAGATATATTTGGGTCTTGATATGTTGTTTGGACTAGAGCCATAAGATTGCTAGAAGAAGCCTGTTGATCATAAATGATATTGTGGGGCTCTCTTACTTGACTTGGTAAATTTTCATGGGGGAAGTCTATTGGAAACTTGGCCCCTACCTATATAACTCTAACCAAAATTTCATCTATGTTCTCTAACAAATGTCACTAAAACAAAAATGGATCATACGTGGAAGCCGTATTAGTAGAATATGACTATTGAAGAAATGGATCATCCACTATGGGTATTATAGCTAGGTATTATGTATTTTGTTCTTGGTCTTGTTCTAAATAAGGTGGTGTGTTAACGAAATAGTTAGCCAATGGATCTTGGCTTTGTACCCCTAATTGAGTATTATAAAAGGGATAAGAATCCATCTCATAAGCAATATTATCTGCATAGGGGTCTTACACCATTTCTTCCTATGCAACTACATTACTAATCCCTAGATTATACATGAGTCCACTACAAGTGTAGGATTGCACGTTGGGATCCATAGTCAATGCTTTGTGATAAAATGTCAAAGATTTCTACAAACTCTAAAAAGGACAAAATCTGAAATAAATGATGTTCTAACTTGACTTAGATTCATGAAAAGGATCAAAAGGTCTATGAAAAGATTTGTGAGGAAACAAACTAGCACGAAATATCTAACATTTCACTATCCACACAAAAACAAGTAAGTAAATGGATTTAAAATCAAAATTCCAAACTATAAGGTCGAAGTGTTTCAAATCAGTCTAATCTAGGAATTTAAAAGTTATTAGGTCTTTTGGTTAAACATGGCATCAAAACCTAGGCTCAAGAAAGGCATGCACTAAGACTCTTGGCCAAATGACATCCAAAGCTAGACTTTGAAAATAG
The DNA here is from genome assembly GCA_037957365.1 of Torreya grandis. Lineage (NCBI taxonomy): Eukaryota > Viridiplantae > Streptophyta > Pinopsida > Cupressales > Taxaceae > Torreya > Torreya grandis. Next base: position 545,286 of record JARHVA010002146.1, on the reverse strand, counting down.
ATGAAAGGTTTAATCTAATGGATTTGAAACACTTTTAACAAACACTAGGCAATTGATTCTTGGTCATGAACTTGATCAACTAGGTATAAGGTATGAAATAAAAGGTACTTTTAGAGATAGTTTATTTTCTCATAAATAATGGTATAAAACTTGGTTCTTTTGACAAATAAGCTAGACAAAAGTGAACAATATGAGTGTGCTAGATAAAAGATCACAAAAGTACACTTAGATTGGTATGAAAATATAGAAACAAATTTTAACTCTATGCAAGAGGGTCTATGAAACAATATTTTAAATGTTTTGGGTAGCGTAACGATGCTATACTACCCAAAAGTTGTGACAAAAAAGTTTGTTTCATAAACACTCTAAGGCAAAGATAATTTTACACAATTTTGATAGCATAACACTACTTTTCTTGACTCAAAATGTTGTGGTTCATAGACTTAAAGCTCAAGTGTTTATCAAAAAATGGCTTAAGTCTATCAAATGGTGATAATGATCTTTAGTCTAAAATGGCCTTCAACCCAAATGGGAAATTAAACCTAAGTTCCCTCAAGTTTAGTGTAAATGGTGAACCCACTTAACACATCAACCCTATGAACTTATAAAGGTGAAATTTAAAATTTAGATTATAAGTGAAGGACTTAAACAACTTTGGTAAAGGTCTTGACTCAATTGGGTAGCATAACTATGCAAAAGTGGATGATATGACTCCCAATCTTTTGATGAACTTTGAATAAGGAAAATTGATATTTTCAAGTGGGAAACATAACACCTCTTTATTCAAAAGAAAATTAGGTCTTTGTGTTTGGTTTGATTTTTTTTTTAAACCAAGTTTTGACTTCAAACAAGACTTTAATCTAGGATAATACTAACTAATTAATCACTCTCAGATCCTAAACTGACAAGGTTGCTTGGTATTTTTAGAATTTGTCAATATACATCATTTGAATGGAGTTTAAGTGTTCATACAAAAGTAAATGCACATTATATAGTAGGATTTTTATACCCCCCTTCTCTCAAACGATAGTACTATGACATGGACTTTGAGGTACACCTTATACCAACAATACTTCCATGGCAAGTGGGGATCTGTATAAAATCTAACAAGTTTTCAAATGTTCTAGGGGGATTTATTGCATAATGACTTTCACACCAAATAATGCAAAAGAAAAGCATAGATTTTTGGTTTGTATCACTTGGATTGTTACAAAAAGGTCTAGTCCTTTTTGCAACCACTACATCCTACTATTCACTCAGTGTAGTGCGATGTCCAAAGTGCCACTACATCCCATGTGAAACTCCATTCAGAATCCAATTGAATTCAATGTTAGGAGGTGAAACCCTAGGTCAAAACTTTCTTAAATAACTCGTGAGAGGTGATGAAGTCCCCCTCACAAGCCAAGTTTACAAAAAAAAGAAATCATGCAAGTAGAAAGACTTTAGGGTCATTTTCAAGGTCAACCAAGCTTTGAAAAGTTTTTGGGGAGTGCTTTAGATGACTTTAATTCTAATCCTTGGACTAGGATACTTGAAATAAGAATGGCACTTTTGATTCTAATGGTTCCCTAAAGGGGACAAATGAAAGAGCATAAACGCAACATCCCTCTTTTTTCCAAACAAAAATTTAATCTAGAAAACTAGGTAAACACAAAAATCTTTGAAAAACTAAGTTCATTTTTACGCCCAAATGGAAAATGAGGTGGTGTTCATTTGACCCCTTGGTCTTAGTTTCAAAATTTGAAAACATCTACCATAATCATAATTTTTTTTATTAAACACCAAGACAAGGTTCCTAATTAATTTTTAAGAATACAAAAGGTGATCTAAACATGTTTTTAGAAAATGTCAAGCTTGGTCCTAGAATAAAAATTTTGGCATGTCCCTTAGCTTTGAAGCTCTTTTGGGTTTGAAACAATGAACTTTAAAAAAAGAGCTCTTAGGTCTATGTTTTAAGAAAAATACAATGACTAATGTCAGATATATAACCAATGATGGTTAAAATTTTTAATAAATGATACTTATCTAACCAACATCAATTATGCCAATGTGATCGATGACAGGTATCCAACTAATGTCAGTTTTACTAATTGATGTCTGTTTTACTAGCTGACGTTAGTTATTGTGTAAACCTATGGCAATAAAAATAATAAAATAAAGTTAAAAATAAATTTGTAAGAGTTTTAATGGTCCAAATGAATATTTTAAAGTTTTAAATTGATCTTATTCATGTATGGGATGCATCTAGTCCCATCAAGCATGCCATATATGAATCTAGGAATTTGACTCAAGAGAGGATGGTTAGTATGGTGTTAGTTTCAAAATGAAAACAAAATGAAAGAAACACACTAACTAGCATAACATATCTAGGCCTAAACACTAGGGAGAACTTAGTTAATAAACATGAATAAAATACACATATAAAATGCAAAATAAACCCTATTTTACCTTCCTTGGATGCTCCAAAATGCTTGGTGTAGTGGCTTACTTAGCTTGTGCTCATGAAATCTTCATCAATGGAAGCTTGGATATCTCCATCTCTCCTTGGCAGCTTTGGCTTTGGCTTGGCTTGGCTTGGAATCAATTTGGCATGGTAACACTAATTGAAATAGCTTTTGGAATCATTTATACATTATAAATTTGCATTATCATGCCTTAAAAATGATGTTCATGGCCTCTCTATTTACAAATTTTTTAGAATGCCTCAAATCAACCTAAACCATCCATCCTAAGATGTAGATATGTGGTTGAGGATTAATTCAATTTTTGGAATTAAGTTTTTAATTATCCTCATCATCAAATTGGAAGAAGGGGAAATTAAGAGGCATGTAGGGCATCATGGAAGGCATTGATGAGGCATGGAAGGCATGAATCTTGATATTTGTGGCATTTATGGCTTAGGGATGTCTTCCCAAGAAATGAGGTCACTTGATAATGCATATATTCAATATTAATTTCCAAAATAAATTACTCAACAAGTTTCCATGAAATTATTAATTAGGCCCTAATTTTGTTTAATTAGATCTTAAGCATGTTTAAGCACTTTATGCACAAATTACTCAAATTGATTAGAATGCCTTGTTATTGGTCCAAAATTTGATTGGATTGGAATTAGAAGTTAATGTCAAATGCATTGGATCCATTATCGAATTTAGGATGTTACCAACACCAAATAACAAGGCACGTGTCTCATGTAAGAGATTTGTTAGGAAAGAGCAATCTAGAGTACCTAGGTGTAAAATTAGCATTTTGACTTGAAATGAAATAATCGAAGTTAGCTAGCCCATAAATTACATTGCCCCATTTAATGATATTGTATCCAAAATCAACACTTGAATATGTTAGTTTCACATCATTTAGCATGTTTTAGTGTTTTTAGGCCAAATTATGCATTTTGGGTAGAAATTGGCCAAAAGATTGAATAGAGGTTATTGATGGCTAGATTTAGGTGTCTACATACTTCTCCTCTCTCTTCCCCTTTCTCCTATATCTTCCATTTTTTCCCAATGTAACTCTCTCATAAATTTAAGGACTCTCATTTTTTTAAGAGTAGGAGACTCTCATTTGATAAGGATAGACCCTATCAATTTTTTTTAAGAAATACCTCTTGATACAATAAAATATTTTCTTTATCTATCTGTCACCTCTGAACTATGTTTAGCAAAGATTGTGCATGATGGCATTGTGAAGGAGAATATTCCATGTATAATGTCCTTCTTTCTTGCCTAATTTTAGGTAATTTCAAGTTAGTTGTAGGTATGGACTTATGTTATTTCTGCCATTAATGTAATCTTAGTGTGAGTCTTAGAACTCCTCTTTATTTTCATTCATTGCTTAATGAACCTAGTTTATGAAATACTTATGCAATTAGCTAGTTTTGTGAGATTGTGTGAGTTAGTACTATCTTATGCTGATCTAGTGTGGGTTTAAGCTTATGTGAGTTTTCATTCAATTTGGTGCATCACCTTGTTAACTTTCTTAGGAACCCTATTTTCCCCTTTATAACCCTTTTCCTAGTAGAAGCATTAGTCTAAGTGATCCATCAAGAGGAAGCTGGCCTTCTTCAGAGGTTCAAACCCATTATAGAATACCCATAGCTTGGGGTTGTTCCCATTATGTAGCCTAGTTGGAGAGAGTTTGAATAACCCTCTCCAAGGGAGAAAATTAAGCCTAAAATAGTTTCTAACATGCATGTTGGGACTACTATTGTATTTTGCATCTCATTGAAATGTTCTTAGTATTGCCTTTCAGTGTAATCATCATTTAGAGGCACATTTACAAACACTAATGATGACTCCACTATGAACATCAAGTGGTCAAGCAGTCTAAGTGCCTAATTTTAGAATTTGGTATGTATAATAAAACATCTTTGGATCAATATGTTCATTCTCAACCTTAACATCACACTTATCAAACTAAGAATGTTCATGTGTTCCCCCCAAGTGGCCCTTAAGAAACCTATCATCCCTATCAAGAATATGTTTATATTATTACAACCTTGTTAGGATTCAAGCAAGCATTATTAGATTATATTGAGTTGATAAGGGAGATTGGTATGGGTTTAGAGTTTTATTTAGCCATCCCTATCCATGTTATATAAGAGGTAAGAATTTATCTTTAGTTTTTCAATAACAGGTGTTTAATTTATGAGGATGAATAATGGGCAATTTGTGAGAGGGAGAATAAAGTGTGGTTAAGAAGCATGGTCCAAATCTTAGAAAATGTGTTGATATCTTATTAGGATAAAAAGGTTCAGTGTAATCATTCTCATGTGTCCTATCCCCTCCAAGAGCCTCAAATTAGCTCCCTAGTCAACATTGTCAAAGGTCTTTTTTTTTTAAGAGTCAAGAAAATCATTCTAGACCATAGAAGATCGACCATGAAGGTGAATGTATAGGTACCCCTTGGTAAAGAGTTCCCAATCCATGCCATGAATAATACAAGTGCCTTCTTGCAATATTGTTGGAGTGTGTGGGAAACTATTAAAGAAGAGGATTATCTAGACTTTGAGAAGAACCAAGGAAAGGAATCTATACATTTGATAGAGGAGATGTTGAATCATTAAAAGGATGAGTATTCCAAACCCAAACCAATCATTTTTCCCTCTTCTACCCCTATGCCCATTCCCACTCAAGAGCATGAAACCATCCCATCATGGATCTTCTCTTTCACCTTCAACCTTGACTGTCATGCCCTCCCTTTTAAAACCACCCTCTCTTATACCCATTTGAAAATAAGAGAGGGTGGATGTGTCTTACCCATTTCCATCATTGAAATAAATTTATAAGGGCATAGAGAAGAAGGAAGAAGTATTAGCTATGGTGGTCTAAGAAACAATTAAAGAGAAGGAGTTAGTGGTTAAACATAATAAAAAAGAGGTATTAGCTTAGCTCAATGAGATTTCCATAAAATAGTTCCAAGACTCTTTCTCCGTCCCTCAAGAACCACCAAAGATCCCACTCAAGGTGACTAGTTGGAAGGATACTCTCTTAAGCTAAAAGTAAGGTGAACTTTTTCACTCTCCCACTATCTCCCTCTTGGAAAAAGAACTTTTTTTACAAAGGATAGAGGAATATATTGCAATCATAGGTGAGACACAAGTGGAAAATACAAGTGTCTATAATGAAGATATCATAATAGGTAGCCCACTTCATTTAGGGTAGGAAGAATCAAGTTTAGACCAGCCTTCTTGGCATAGATTTGACACTAATCAATCAAATCCTAAAGAGGACAATCCTCAAGAAAAATATGGGATAGACCTTAAATAGACTACTAGATGTCCATTCTACATAGATGAAAAAAAGGATCAAAACTAGGTACCATAAATTTGTCCACTTCAAGATGAGGTGTCAATTGAAAATAACCCTGATATGTTGGAACCATAGGAAGATAAACCAGACCTTGAGAAAGACAAGTATGATGTTTTGGACCTTATTTGGTTAAATCAACCCTAATTTCAATTGAAAAAAAAGATGAAATCTGGAGTGAGGTTGATGAACGAGACATCTCAAGTGCTTAAGTGATACAGTTTGAGAAACATACCCATGAAGCACCTAAAGAGTTGTGGTAGTAGTTCCATGTCATAACCAAAGAGTTTGAGGAGGATAAGAGACATGTCCTTATTTAAAAAAACTATGAGCATGCTGATCTAAGCATGATAAGTGCTAATTTTCATAAGAATGAGGGGGAAGAATATGGTCTTTTTGAGCCACCAAGTGAACAAAAAATAGTTACTCCTAAGAACCTAAATGAAGTCTTTTTACAAGGATTTCTCAAGAGTGATGAGTGACATGAAATAAATATTGAACCATTAAGGGATTTTGTCTACATTAGAGACATGTTTTTCCATCTCCATCTAATAAGGAGCAATCCAAAAGATTTAACAATTAGGTATCTTAGTCCACCTAGCATGAGATCTTAAAAGTAGGGTGCCTCTGATCCTTATCCATTACTAGTGAATGATACTAAAATCTTCCCATTTGATCCAAGAGAAAAGATCTGAATGTTTATTTGTACATAGTATTTTAGTTTTTTTACTTTCCTCTATGTTCCTGTGCACACATTGTTTAGTAGTTTAGTTTATTTTCTTTCCTCTAAGTGCTTACGTGCACATCCACTTTGTTATTTTTCTTATTATTATTGCTATTTTGAGAGTTATCTAGAGGTTAGAAACTAATTAGTGTGTTTAATGAGAGAGGAGAATCCCTTTCCCAATGAACATAATAAATATACTATTATCTTACATATATAGGCATGTAATCCTAGGAGGTCACTAGAAATCTTGGCCAAAATTGGCCTACATACAAAAATTTTGCATAGATTGACTATGCAATTATCCCAAGCCATTAATCAACATTTTGTATTGTATATGACCTTTATATACCTTCATGAATAAAAAATTTCAATATAAAAGTGGAGAGTTTCAAATTTGCAATATTTAAGGTTGTGAGCTCTTAGTGTCAAATCAACCTATGCAGTGCTTTTTGAGAACATATTTGTAGGGCTAAATCATGTTATTTTCTCTCTAAAGTTTATATAAGAGTAGAAAATTTTCAAGAGAATAAAATGGTGAAGGTGGTCATAGAAAATAATTCTTAATTTGAAATATATAATCCTTGAAAACTGCCCAGTATGTAAATTTTTGTGTTTCTAGGTGCCAAATCAGCCTATGTAACACTTTTTAAACACCATTATGTAGGATCAAATGAAGTCTAATTGTTTTAAAATTTTACATAATAGTATCCAAATGTGGGATAATATGAAGGTAAAATATTTCAAATAAATTTTTTTCCCATGTGTAAAATGCACAAGGTTGAAAATTGGTTTTTGAATTGATTTTTACTTAGTCAAATTTGTGTTTCTAGTTTTTAGATATGGCCAGTGCACACATTTCAAGGTCATTTTATTAGTAGTAAAGGAGGTCAAATATTGTTTAAATTTCTCATGGTGATAGATAAATTTCATTATATTTTAATTGAAAATATAGTGCACACATATGGGATATGATGTGTAAAATGTGTATCTATGAAAATCTGATTTTGTGATGATTTTTATTGTCATTTTCTGCATCTACTAGTTTCTAAATCTGCCCAGTGAGCACTTTTGATTCCCATTTACATAAGATCAAATGAAGTCAAAATTACATGAAAATTTGTATGATTTTAATATGATATCATGAGAATGTAATTTAATTTATTTTGTATCTTCATGAGTTATTAGTGAAAAGTTATGATGGGGCAAAGTGACCCTTCTAGGAAGATTTATCACTCAGCCAACTTTTTACTAGAAAAAACTCAGAGGGAAAGGAACAGGGGTTATTTTGATCATTTAAGAAAAATAAAAATACCCTTTTGAGAATATTTTTAATAAATTTTTATAAATATAATATATGATGGGTTTTGTGCATATTTTATGTTGTGATCTTCTATTTTTCCATATTCTGAAGGTGATGATGCGACTCTATGCGACTGCATATTGGTTTTTTATCCATATATTTTGATTTTTAGCTCTATTTTCAATGCCACTTATTGCATTAGAAATATGAATTCTTCCTTTACTCAGTTATTTTATTTTCAAATTGAATAAATGTATATTTATATTTTTTTAATATCATAGTTCCAATGGTGTGTTGATGTGACAAGCCTTCACAAAGTTATTAGAGGATTCTAGAAGCCAAGTGGAAGGTCGCATAGGAGTTGTAAGAAAGATATTTAAGGATTATAGATTGAATTTGGAGCATTTAATTATTTTATAGAGCCTTTAAATATTTTCCTTTCTTAGTAAGATCGTGACTCATCATCTTCAAAATAGATTCTTGTCTTTTAGTGTATTTCTCAGCCAATAAGAGGATTCAAAAGCTATTGGGATAAATGAAATTTAATTTGTAGATGGAGAACTAGTCCTAATTTGATCAAAATGTGGTTAGTAATGCATTGATGGGTGGTGTAAGCTCATTTAATGATTTTGGAGTGCGTACTTCTCCTCTCTCTTCTCCTTTCACCTATATCTTCCATTTTCTTTCCCATTGTAACTCTCTCTTAGATTTAAGGACTCTCATTTTATAAGAGTAGGAGACTCTCATTTGATAAGGCTAGAACCTATCAATTTTTTTTAATAAATATCTCTTGATGTAATAAAATATTTTCTTTACCTATCTCTCACCTCTGAACTGTGACTAGTAAAGCTTGTGCATGATGGGATTGTGAAGGACAATCTTCCATGTCCATTGTCCTTCTTTCTTTTCTATTTTTAACTAATTTCAAGCTAGTTGTAGGTTTGGGATTATGTTTTTATACCATTAATGTAAGCTAGGTGTGAGTCTTATAAATCCTTTTTGTTTTCATTTATTATTTATTTAACCTAGTTTATGAAATACTTATGTAATTAGGTAGTTTTGTGAGACTGTGTGAGCTACTATTGTCTTATGCTAATCTAGTGTGGGTTCAAGATTATGTGAGTTATCATTAAATTTGGTGCATCACCTTTTAAACTTTATTAGGATCCCTATTTCCCCCTTTCTAACCCTTTTTTTTAGTAAAATCATTAGTCTAAGTGATCCATCAAGAGGAAGTCAACCTTATTCAAAATTTTAACCTCATTATAAGATACCTACAGCCTAGGGTTGTTCCCATTTTGTAGCTTAGTTTAAGAGAGCATAAATAACCCTATTCAATTCTGAAAATTAATCTTACAACAAATACTCAACAAAATTTTATGAACTTTAGCAAACTAATCTACTACAGTAGTTGGTTCACCTTTTGGTATGGTTGAGGTGATTAAATCAATCCATCTTGCATAGTTTTCAGGTTGGATCTGATTATATTAGATTACCTCACCAAGTTATAAGTATTAATAGGTTACATGGTTGAGATAATCTCAAATACCATGTGTCAACTCACTTTTTATCCAAAGTTGGGGGCATGTTCTTTCCAATATCTATCTCTATCTCCTTGGATATATGCACTTTAAATATTTATTTATATTTATCTTAATCTTAGTTTTAGAGCCTTACAATGGCACACATTTTTAAAAAATAACCTATAAATAGTTAAGGTAGTTAAATTGACACACATTCATAATCCTAAACTTAGTTAGGTTTATTAAATCCATAATTGTTCATGAACCTAAAATAATAAAATATCACTAAGCACATTATTAGTTGATTACCTCCTCTGAGCTTGGATATTACTAAGTAGGATAAGTTGTATATCTATATTATTTTGATTACATAAAATTTGGTGAATATGATATAAATCTAACCCTTATAATTTTTAAATTTTCATTTACAATCAACTAGATCAATCTTATTGATCTAGTTTAACACTTTGTGTGTAGGTTATTAAACTTTATCAAGCATGTTGACCTAGTTCGTCTCTCTATGTGTAGGTTTTACAACTTTATTGAGATGGTATACCTAGTTTATCTCTATTTATATAGGTTTTTTAACTCCCTTTAGCCTATTTACCTAGTGTGCAAAGTATTTCAACTTTATTGAGCGTATCGACCTAGTTAAGCTTTCTATGCATAGGGTTTCTAACTTCATCAAGCATGTCAACCTAGTTTTATTTTCCACATGTAGGGTTTTAGTATCACATAACTAAATTGGATGGATCAATATAGTTTGATATTTAGCTTTATGTGCATAACTAAATTTAACTGTTTGATTTTATTCATTTTTAAATTTCATTTTTAGTTAACTACTTTGATCTGATTGATATAGTTGTATTTCTCCTATTATTTATCAGTTTTTTAACTAGATCAAGTGAATCAATTCTATTTAATAATTATATTTTCTACATTTTTAAGATTAAAAATTCACTTGGAAATCATAATTAAAATAATAATTCAACATATTTAGGAAAACCTACTACATTAACCTCATTAATTTTATCATATCTGCTAGGTTCACTCTAACTAGCTAAGTATTTTCACTTTGTTAATTTCTAAGAAAATTTCATTTTTGCCTCCTTGTAGTTAAAATTCAAATTCAACAATATTTTTACTAGTTTTTTAGTTCTATAAAATTTTACCTATATAGTAAATTATATCAACCATCTCGATCTAGTTATGTGTCTATTTTTTGGCCCCAAGAACTAAGTCGACCTACTCAACCTTATTTGTTTTGACCTACTTTTATAATAGATTGAGTTGAATAACTCAACTTCATGTTTGCCCAAATTGATCAACAAAATTGATATTTTTCTATGTGTTTTCAATTTTAAGATTAAACAAAGGAAATTAACCTATATATTATATTAATTCTAATCACTTTACTTTTTAGTTGGCTACTTATTCTTTTACCTTTAGAAATTGTAACTTAGCTTTCAAAATATTGATTTTCACCTTGAGTTTTTACTTTGTTTGGTTTTCCATACAAATCATGTACTATTAGTTTTAAAACTACTTAGCTACTATCATGAAGGTATATGTGATATTTTATTTACAAACCTTGTCTATAATTTTTATATATTGTGGCATGAGGGGCTTGATCTAATACTCATACCCATAGTACAGAGCTAAAAATGATCTTTAATTTTCATGTACTTAATGATATTTTGGAAATACATAGGATTTCATTTGTATTTAACCTCGATGAGTCCATAAAATGAATCATTATATCAATAAAATAACATGTATCTTGCATAAATTATGTTTTAAAGTGGACTTAGATGTCATTTAAGAACTTATGCTTATTTTAGAGTGAAATATAGGAAAATTTATAGTATATAATTTATATGTAAAATTTGATCTATATTATTGATATTTCCTAAAAAGTTTTTGGAGAAAAGATGAAACATGTTTTATGTTGGCAATTTGGCCTCCCAAGGCCAAATACCAACCCCTATAACTATAAAATTTTCATGGCACCCACTTAAGCCTATACATGATGATATCCTAAGTCTTTTTTTATCATAATTAATTCTTGAAGTCATTAAAAAACTCTTAGAGATGTCATTGAGTCCGTTTATGATCACCATATGTCCTAGATATCTTGGGTCTTTAGGTGATGTGCTTGATCATCATGATGTCATTGACTGTCAAGTGAAGGGAGTAGGTCTTACTATCTTGTCATTATCATACATATTTTTAATTGGTTTTAAGTATCATCATGATTTTTGAGTATGTTTGGATGTCTTGATGATGATTTGAAGTGGTTTTAGTGATTTAAAGTGCCTTGATGGAGATGTATGAGAGGTGGTAACTGATAACTCACTATGAGTTTCTTGGTGTATTTAGTATATTAAAGTATGAGATGAATTATAATATATTAAGGTGTGATGAAGAAATATAAAATCCTTATGTAAAAATTTTAGGAAACAAAAGGTACCTTTGTGATATTCATTAGCAAATCTCTTTTTGAAGCCTATTTGTATGTGGTCTAAAAGTGAAGGTTTTGGTTCTAAAATAACAATTTTGGAACTCAAAAGGCCCCTAAATCATCAATAATAAATTTAATCACCTTCATGGTCATGAAATTAATTTATTCAAACCATTTTATACTTTGAAGTTGTTCCCTCCAAGTGTCTAGAACATTGTTTGGCCTTCAAAAGAGCTCTCACATGTGGAATATCCCTCATTTTTACTATCTAAAGATTATTAATTATTTTAAATTATATTTTGAATCACATTGTTCCTAATTATACCATAAAAAGGTGGTTCCAACCTTTAAATGTGGAAATAACATAAGAAAAATAGAGTTTTCAACCATTTTTTGTAATATGTACAGATTTGTATAGACTTTTCCATACAAGGGAGGCAATAAGTTTGAAGGTGTATTCATGGAAGGTGTTTTAGATAATATTCATGACAAAAAGGATATAAAATAGACTAAACAATGATCCTCAAACACCATCAAGCTTCTTTGCAATGCAAGAGAGCCCTTCAAGTTTGTAGATGGTATGACCATGAGAAAGAATATCAAGATCTAGAATTTTAGGAAGAGGAAAAGACCGTAGAGTGATTAATTATTTGGTAATTTGTTATTATTTTGGTTATATATCATTTATGAACCAAACTTAACAAGGTAAGGCACTCATAATGAATTATTCATTTAGGTAGGCTACTAGTTTTCTAAGTTTTCTCTTCTCTTGAGCATGGTGATAGAAAGATGAAAGTTTAGAGAGATTTTTAGGAGTCTAATCCACATACCCATATCATTATATAACCTCATCTCACATGTGTGAATTATATTTATTTGAATAAAACATACACTATCAATCTATAATCTACAAGAAAGTTGAATATGGTTGTACGATTCATGGTGGTTTTAAGATGTCAAAACACATTAGGTGACTATATTAAATGTTTCATTCATAGAAAAGTGTTATTATTTCAAATGTTTCAAACTTCATCAAAGACTATGACAGCCTAGAGGTAACCCAATCTACCTTCAACACTCTTACAGTCTCAATTTAACATATGTTAAGGTATTTTATCGTATGTTAAGGTAGTTTGAAGAATCTTTGGTTTATTTTTTCACAGTGTTTACCTCTTTTAGAGTATCAAAACTAATGTATCTTATATGTCATATGATTATTATTTCCTAGAACCCTTAAATATTATCTTGATAGTGGATTCATGAGTCTTTACACTCCCCCTATGTTTTTTCCATTTTCATAACTTTAACACTACCATTCACCATTATATAAGCCTATCACTCCATCTCCATTCTTAGTTTCCATAACCCATTATCATCATACATATCAATATCGCTATCTATCTACATTCACATCATGGATAAACTATTTTGGTATATTTAAAAGATGTTGAGGATCATCATGCTAGAAATATTGTCATTGATATCAAAGGTCTAGCATTGTTAGTGACAAAGGCCCCATAACATTTATTGTCTAAAGGTGTTTTTCTAATGTTCATATTTTGGCTAAATGTGTTGATATTTATTTAATATTATTAAATTTATTTTTTGTTGCATAAAGTCGAAAATGGGGCCCATGAGGAAGTCAAAGAGTCATGAAGAAAAGAAAAAAGAGGGAAAGGACATATTTTTCCATGAAGGATCACCTTGAGGAATCAAAAGAGTCACCAAGTGAATAAAAATGAGGGTATGGTGCATTTTTACATGAAGATTAACCTTAAGGAATTCTAAAGGCCACCAAGATAAAGACAAAAGGGGAAAGGATGCATTTACGCATGAAGGGTCACCATGTGACTTTTTAAATGAAAGAATTAAAAGGGTCATGCAATTTTGGTGCCATTTTCCATGAGGAGTGAAGGGTCACAAAGGGTGAATGCCAAATGTCATTTGGAAAGCTATAAATAAAGGCTTGAGAAGCCATTTATTATTTTCAAGAGAGTTCATGGTTTGTAATCTTTTTAGATAATAAATTAGGAGAGAATAGAAAGATATATTGTAGAGTTCTATCATTTGTTTAGAAAGAAACATTAAAAAATAGTTGTGTTTTATACACAAGAGGGGTTGGTGCTCACAAATAATTGTTGTTTTGGTACTTAGCAAAGGGGTTGGTGCTTGTGAATTTTGTAATTTGAGTTGGTGATTATTCATATACTTGAGATTGTTCTCCATGATTTTTACCACATTGGGTTTCCATGTAAAAATCTAGTCTCTCTCTCTCTTTCTCTCTCTTGTGTGGTGCATGCTATTGTTTTAGTTTCATTAGATATCTTGAATGTATGGTTAAGTGGAGTTTGATTAAGTAAAATATTTACAAGGTATATGATATATTGATTCACCCCCCCTCTCAATATATTTTGTGATTAATAATTGGTATCAGAGCAAGATCCTTTGGAAAGAGTTTTATAACTTAAAGGTAGATCGAGGAAAGCACGATAGCTAGATCACATGAAGGTTTTTATACAAATAAGGAACATTTATTTGATGTGAAAAATTATGATTTTAGGAGCATAAGGATGAGGATTTATTTGATGTCTCTTGGATTTGACATTTGGCAAGCAATTATGGAGGAATATGAAGAGCCACAGACACTTGTGACTACTTTGACAGAAAAGAAGGCAAGTGAAAATAATGTTAAAGATTTAAATTCTATTTTATGTGGCTTATGTGAATAAAAATTTGTTAAATTTATGGAATGAAAATATACTCATGAGTCTTGGGTAAAGCTTAAAAAAATTTACAAAGGTGATGGAAATGTTCAACAAGCTAAGCTCCAGACTTTTAGAAGATATTTTGAGAGTTTGAAAATGGAGCAGGAAGAAAATATATAAAGTTATCTTTTACAGGTTGATCAAATAGTTAATCATATTCAAGGTCTTGGAAAAAAGTTAGAAGAATCAATAGTGGTACAAAAGGTTTTGAGATCTCTACTAATGAGATATAATGGAAAGGTTTCAATAATTGAGGAAATGAAGGATCTATCCAAGCTAAAGGTGGATGAACTAAATGGTATTATTATGGAATATGAGATGCAAACTTAATAAGAGAAACCATCAAAGAGGGAAGCTACTTTCAAGACATCAAAGAAAGACAAGGATAAGATTCAAGAATCAAGTGACAGCTTTACCAAGAATGAATATGGTGAAGTTACTTGAAAGAAATTAAGGTTAGTATGTAAAGGATATTCTCATATTGAGGGTATATATTTTGAAGAAACCTTTTCACTAGTGGTAAGGCTATAGGATATTATAATGTTTATTTCATATGGAGTGTTTAATAATTTTAAAGTGTTTTAGATGGATGTCAAGTTTGCTTTCCTGAATGGGTTGGGAATCTACAAGAGGAGGTCTACATTGAGAAGCCTGAGGGATTTATTCTTTCAAATGATAGTATCCATGTATGTAGATTGAAGAAAACATTGTATGGATTGAAAAAAGATCCCAGAGCTTGGTATGCAAGACTTCATAAGTACTTGCAAGATCAAGGTTTCAAGAGAGATTTTGTTGATAGTAATCTCTACATAAAAATAGAAGGTGAGAATAATTTGATTATTGTGGTATATTTTGATGACATAATATTTGGAGGTAATATTAAAATAATTATAAAATAATTTTTTGATAATATGTAGAAAAAAATTAAGATGTCTATGCTTGGAGAATTGTCATTTTTCCTAGGGTTGTAAATATTTTAGTTAGATAAAGGCATTTTCATATCTCAAAGTAAATATGCCAAAGAAATGCTAAAAAAAATTGGTTTTGAGGATTTTATACCAATTGGCACACCAATGAGTACAAGGAAAAAGGTGAGTAAGGATATATATTCACTTTTTACAGATCAATATTTGTATAGATCTATGATTGGCAGTATTATATATTTGATAGCATTGAGGTTAAACATCATGCATGCAATAGGCATGGTTGTGAAATATCAAGTAGATTTGATAGAGAGTCATGTTTAGTTGGTGAAGAGAATATTTAGATATGTCAAGGGGACATTAGATTATGGATTGTGGTATCCCACAGGTAGATATTTCACTTTGGATACTTATACAAATTTAGATTGTGTAGGTTGTTTGGATGACAAAAAGAGTACAAGTGGAGGAGATTTATTTCTTGATGATAGCTTATTATCTTGGATAAGGAAGAAAAAGAACTTAGTATCACTTTCTACAATTGAGGTAGAATATATTGAAATGGTATTATGTTTTACTCAAGTGCTTTGGATGAAGAAAACTTTAGAAGACATCAAGGTAAAATATGATGAACCTATTTATATTTTTTGTGACAATACAAGTGATATTAATATTTCTAAGAATCTAGTGATGAATTTAAGAACAAAACATATTCCTATCAGATATCACTTTTTAAGAGAGCAGGTAGTAGATCAATAGGTTAAGATGGAATATATCAATACTATAGAATAGATTATAGATATTTTCACAAAGGCACTACCAAAAGACACATTCATGTATTTGTGAGAGAAGTTGGGAGTAATTTCTTTTACTTCCTACCATTGAGGATCAACATCAATTAAGGGGGAGATAAATGTTAGCTCCAAGATAGACCCTTTACCATTGATGTCAAAGGAGGAGAAGAACATAAATAAGAACATGTATAGGATGCTACAATAAGGGGGATTTATTATATGTTTTTTAGATGGTAGTATGTGTAGGTTGGCATGTGTATTACAGGTTTCAAGATGTGGTAGTTTCAGGTTGAGGTTGCCATCAATGACAAATGGTGAGATTGTTGGAAATATTTTCATTGATGTCAAAGGTCTAGCATTGTTCATGAAAAAGATCCCATAACATTTATTATCTAAGGGTGTTTTTTTAATTTTCATATTTTGGCTAAATGTGGTGATATTTATTTAATATTAATGAATATGTTTTTGTTTGCATAAAGTCAAAAAGAGGTCCCATGAGGAAGTCAAAGAGTCATGAGGAAAAGACAAAAGAGGGAAAGGATGCATTTTCACATTAAGGGTCATCTTGAGGAATTTAAAGAGTCACCAAGTGAAGATAAAAGAGGGTATGGTGCATTTTTCCATGAAGAGTCACCTTAAGGAATTTGAAAGGCCACCAAGATAAAGACAAAAGGGGAAAGGATGCATTTGGTCATGAAGGGTCACCATGTGACTTTTCAAATGAAAGGATTTGAAGGGTCATGCAAGTTTGGTGCCATTTTCCATGATGAGTGAAGGCTCACAAAGGGTGAATCCCAAAGGTAATTTGGAAAGCTATAAATAAAGGATTGAGAAGCCATTTGTTATATATAATAAAAGAGGTGAGAATAGAAAGAGATATTGTAGAGTTATATCATTTGTTAAGAAATAAATATTGAGAGATAGTTATGTTTTATACACAAGAGGGGTTGGTGCTCCTCTAGGTTGGTGCTCATAAATATTTGCAAGGGGTTGGTGCTCCTATGAGTTAGTGATCACAAATAGTTGTTGTGTTGGTGCTCTTGCAAGTTGGTGCTTTCTAACTTTATAATTTAAGTTGGTGCTCATTCGTATACTTGAGATTGTTCTATGTGGTTTTTCCCACATTGGGTTTTCATGTTAAAATATAGTCTCCCTCTCTATCTCTTGTGTGGTGCATGTTATTGTTATAGTTTTATTGCATATCTTGAATGTATGGTTAAGTGGAGTTTGATTAAGTAAAAATTTTAATAGATATATGATATACTAATTCACCCCCCCTCTCAGTATACTGATTTATTAACACATCATGGTCTTGGAGATGAGTCATATAGCCTAAAACACTACTGAAAGGAGTAAATCATCACCTATAGGATGCTTGAAGATCACCTATGATCAACAAGTATAATGATAGTATTGAGACCTATTTCAATAAGGAGGATAGTGGAGAGACCAAATGCATAGTTGGTATGAGTTTGATAACCAAAAAGAAATAGCTTAATGGGATAATAAGGTCAAAGGCTTTTTTAGGTCAAAAAATACCTCAATATAAGCAATAACTAGCCTAGTAGAGATATATAATTAGGTATATAAAAATTCAATTTTAACAAGCATTGAAGGTGAACTTATGGTATATGAAAAATAAAGAAGTGTTGGACTTGAGAAGGGATCCAAATAAAGTTCAAATTATAGAAAGAATTTAAAGTTATTTAAGTTCAACACAATAGTCACCATTCCCAAGGACACTTATAGGTATATTACTATTTACTATGTTGTACATAAAGTGTGTCACTTAAGTAGGTGTGGTGCTCAATCATGCATGCAACTCTAGTTATTAGGTATCTTTAAGGTTAAGGGAGTTAGGTGTAGTGGGAGCAAGGTTAGGTGCACAATATTTAAGCACACTGACATGCTAGATTTGGTTTCACATAAGGTATGAACCTTATGTACTCACCCAAATTGTGGTAGTGAAGGGACCAATTCATCTTTGGGTTAGTTACATCATGTTAGCAGCTAAGTGGTTATATAGGGTTTAAGGGATTCACAGGGTAGTCTAGAGCAAGCTAAAATAGAGGGTCAAAGTCTTATCATTTTATGTAATCCAAGTGGTCCACATGGGGTTGTCCATTCATCCTGAGGATGTTAGTTGGTGCTATGTTTATCATGAGATCTCTTTGCAGTGGTTAAGGGAGATAAGTGGCATGAAGGCACCACTTACTACCAGGGTGAGATCCCAACTCATCAATAGGTTATGTAGGTAATGAACATCACAACCATTATACATAATTTATCATAAAGCAATAGTAAATTGTATTCATTCATTTAGGTCTTACTCTATTATAATGACA
This sequence comes from Torreya grandis, assembly GCA_037957365.1. NCBI lineage: Eukaryota > Viridiplantae > Streptophyta > Pinopsida > Cupressales > Taxaceae > Torreya > Torreya grandis. The sequence goes on along the minus strand of JARHVA010002146.1, from coordinate 526,644 downwards.
AGTAATAACCTTCACTAATCTATTCTAATTCTACTTATGCCAGAGGCTCACAAATGAGTGTGGATTACACTTTCCATTTGTCATTCAAATGACATACACCCAATATTCCTCCTCAATTTAATATGGATTCACCATAAAACTTAATCATCCTTCTCTACTCTTATACATCACCTTTAAATAGGCATTGGCCACTCCTCTTATTGACTAGATATGTACATGTCAAAGGATGAGTAGGTGAGAGTTTATCGACTCCATTATTCCATATAGGATAACTAGAAGCATGCCAGGTTGTTGGTCATGGTAGTTCACCTATTTAATCCAATACTTAAACCTTCATTCTCCTCAAGCCCTGAGCCACCATGTGTAACATTGGTTAGGTATGGCTTGAGGCTTATGATGCTCCTTAACCATTAGCTAGCTAGCATGGGGACTTTTAGCGTTGATGTAGTTAGTGCCAAGGTGTAAAAAAGGGAGTCCTTTACTTCCTCAAAGGGTCTTCACACTCTGAGATGTCTCTTATCTAGTGTGAGACCAAGTTTTAATAAAAATGGGCCCTAACATCATGCCATACAAAATTTCTAGTCCACCTCTGACTAGCCCTGAAGCACCTTAGGTGTGCATAATTTGAGTGCACCCTACTATAAGTCCTTAAAATTCTCAAAGCCTCGGATGGTGCCCCTAAAATCTTCAATGGTGTAATCCACTTTTGTAGATGCTGACTCCAAAGCAAGTATATCCATGTTTTCCAATTCCTTTTTGAATGCTTCTAGCCTTTTTTTTCCCTTCTCACCCTTCCATCCAAGAGTTCACCCTGATCGCTGGCCTTTGTCTAGAAGGCATGAAATAATACCTCTAGGTCTTACTCTTTTGTTTTTAAATGGGCACTAAGGAAGTTGACTTGCACCATCACTTACATTCACTTAGTATTTGAAACCATGAAGGAACACTGGAACAAGACATCTTTCTCCTCCTTTATCTTCTTAAGGTGTGCATTGATGATCTCTACCTATCACACAAAGTTGTAGAAAATGGTTCTGCTTCTTTGATGCCTCCTTTGAGCTTAGTGAAGAGGTCTTCAATTTCTTCCATTTTCTTTGTTATCTCACCCCTTATAGATTTATAAGGGTCTTCCCTTTATTTTAGCACTAATTTTAGCCTAGGGATCATCCACTCAATGAGTGCATAAGTGTAGTTGAACTCCTTCATGCCAGAGTAGTCGATGTCATCTCAGAACGAGGGATCTACTTCCTTGATGCACTTGATCAATTGTCAAAGCTTGAGTTTAGTTTCTTCAAGCTCCTTCTCTGTGTCCTTAACAATTTTCCTCCATCTGTTAGCATGAAAATTGTTGATGACGTTCTTGTGTGCCATAGAGGTTTCCATTTTGATCAAAGCATTGGCCAAGCAATGAGGTTTAGGTCATGGGGGTTCATCAAGTGATATTCATTGAACTATCTAGTCTTTTGGAATGCTAGATGGCCCTTTTAGGGACCTCAAACTTTGGTTCATCCATGTAGCAATTCATGGCCCACAAGACTTGGTGGTGCAAAAGGGTTATGGTGGTTCTTGGAGGAATACACCCCATCATATATAATTCATCATCTTCTTTGAATCCCATCTACTCTTTTTCATGCTTCTTAAGCTCAACCTCTACTTGTTCCTTAAGCTCTTCTTCTTTGTTGGTACTAGTGCCAGTCCTTATTTCTTCAACTATCTCCTCTTCCTCTTTGGTGCTAGGCTTGTCATTTTTCTATTCTTATGGGGGTTCTTCAGTGGAATTTCCCCCTTTATCCTCCTCCTAGTGTGGTGCCTCTTCCTTTACTTATTTTTTTAAGGTGCTAGTATCACCCTTTTGTTCTTCAAACACCTTCTTAGAATAGGAGACTACTTTTTATGTGGCTTCTTTCTCTATTTATGTGTCAATGCCAAGTGCTACCTTGGTTTTTTCTTCCTTGGGATCCATGCCAGTGGAACCTTTCTTTATTTCTCATTCCTATATCATGCACAACTTTTCCTCTTAGGGCACCTTTGATTCCCATTACTTTTGATGGGCCCTTTCTATCTGTGCCTTCTCAATCTTTTCTTCTTTCTTGGCCTTCCCTTCCTTGGCCTTCTTTTCCACTACTTGCATGACACATTTTCCTTCCCTCTTTTTAATCTCTTTGGCCTTAAGCTAGTCAATATCAGCCTGGGTTAGTCTCAAGGCCCTCAACTCCATATGCCTCTAGTGTAAGGTGAGTGATACACTAATGTGGCCTTGATCTAGGCTCATTCTTCTCCATTTCTTTAGCAGCTCTTCCTCATCATTATCTATACTAGAGGGAGTTGTTTATTTAGGTGCTTCACTTGCCCTACTCATTTCTTCCCTTTTTTTCTCCTTTTCCTCTACCATTTGGATGAACCTAGTGGGCACCCCTGCTTTGGACATCTCCTCTTTCTACTCTCTTAGCTACTACACCCTTTTGGTCTTAACCTCATAGGAGCCAAGTCTCCTTAACCTATGCCTTGGTTTTTCTGGCTATGCATGAGGACTTGAAGGGGATTTTTCACTAGGGGATAACTCTATGTACTTAAGTATAATGTAGGTACCTTGTACTACCCATTATTACTCTTCTAATCCCTCCTTTGATGTGTCTTCTTCTAACATGGGGGAAGAGAACTTCTATTTCATTTTCTCCTTTGGGCTTACGAGGGCTTGAGATGTGAAGTGCACATGATTATAGTGTGATTTTGTCACTAAGGCTACCCCTTCTGAAGCTATCTTCAACTTTAGCCTTTTCTCTATCTCTTTTAGCATCTCCCCCATCTTCTTTGTGGAGATATTATTCTTTTCCAATGGTGTGGGGGTTCCTTCCTTTCCAACTAGAACTAGGAGTATCTTTGTTTCTTGGTGCTTGACCCTATACCATCATCCTTTCTTATGGGATTCATCATATAATATAGTCTATGGATGAAGTTGAGGATCATTACCTCCTACACAAGATTGATATCCATCTAATATAAGGAATCTTCTTTATCTTTTATCATGCCTCCATTCATGCAAGGAAATCTATGCCTCATTCATTGGCTTTCTACGTCCAACTCTTGAATTGGGATGTCAAGGCTTTACACATTGGGGATTCTAATGAGTACATCCCTAAAGAATTTAGCCAAGAAGGTGAAGGGAAGCTTCAACCATATCAACTTATTCCCATCTTTGAGTGTGAGATAAATAATGTAGTAGTGCTACATGATAGTGAAGGTCATAATTCTAAACATGCTCGTTGGGAGCCCTTGCAGGATGCACCACTCAAACCTAGAGGTCTCTATGTATTTATCACACCACTTTAACATGTGGGTCTTGTACTTGGTAATAAAGGCCATGGGGTAGGTGAAGTCTTTGTATTTCTATGCCAAGAATTTAGGGTGTTCTGGGAATACCCATAAGTTGTCTCCTACACCATCGGGGATTCTAATCTTTTCCATGACTATTAAGATGAGGATGGAGCCCCATCTAAACATCCCCTTCATACTGTGGCACTCTAGTGCATTCTTGGTCATCTCTATAGTAATGAATTGTGCCATGTTTAATTTTACCACTTGTACCATGTGATATTCTTGGTATAGGTATGCCTTGGACACATCGGTCTATCTCCCTCCTGGGCATAGTTTTGAGCTTACTAGTCATGCTGCTACCCTTGTGCCTAGGTATTCATACTTGATGATGGGGAAATTGTACCCCCTTGAAGTAATTTATGAGATTTGTGATGAGCTCTACCTCCTCAACATCACCCATCAACTAATGGATGTTTTTTTTAAGTATGGTAGTTTAGTTATCTTATTCATCAGGGATGCAGATATATTCATACATTGACATATGAATTATACATGATATTCATGTGTGCAAAAGAGGAGGAACTAAACAAGCTCTTCTAGGTTTTCAAAATAAGGAAACTCATATAGTTGAGTTGTGCCTGAATCCTTTAACCTATCTCTAATTGAGATGTCAAAAATTTCATCTCCCTTTAGGGTCTTGCAGCCAATGTCCACCATCCAATCTTGTGTCAAGTCTTGATAGTGACTTGAAATTTAGTGGTTATAATCTTGTACCTAGAATACATGTACAAATGAGTACCAAGGTTTACCCACTAATACTTCAAGTGGTAAATTCATGTATTGGCAAGACATTTTGGTCAATACTTCAACTTGCCCCATGACAACACTGACCACTTCTATTGCCTATGCCCTTGTTTTGGTGGTAGTTGGTTCCTATACTATTTGAACCTACTTGGGTTTGAGTCATGTCTCTATATATCTAGATGCCATTTGCTTCTTTGTCATTTTGAATCTATTGGTGTTGAATCATATGAGGTGTGACTTGCTAAAACCCTTAATTTTGGCTTGGAATGAGTTACCTATATGAGATTCTTTGGCCATTAATGGTAACCCAACATCTATTTTGGTTCACCTTTCTCTACTCTAGTTTTTCTGCACCTCTTCACTCATGATGCACTTCCCATTCTGGTTTACTGCACCAATTCCACACTTGATGTGCTATCTACTCTATGATACTTCACTCTTTCAAGGTTATTTGGCTCTAGTTCTTAGTTAATTTAGCATGCATTTTTAACCCTATTCAATCACCATGAACCTTATTTATAGTTGGGTATGTCACCCACTATGATTAATACCACTAGCCTAACTTGATTGATGGGTTTCTCAAGGGATTACAAGATCTTTGAGAATTTCATGTCTTATCTGTATTAACTACATGTCTTTGCTCTACCATTAAATTAATTATTTCTACCAATTTTTTGGTGATGTGACATCCTTTTTCAAATGTTCACTTCCCACTTTTCCTAGGTGGATACCAACTATCTTTGATGATATATTTTTGCATGTCTTTTTGGCATGATCTTTACCTCTCTTGTGGAAACTTGGGCATAGCACCTCACACATACACAATTTATCCTCTTTGCTTCCACTTCTTCTAGCTATGCTCCTCTTTTAGTGTACTCCTTTATCTTAGTCAATTTCTCATGCATTAGCTTGCCTTCTTATCTCCACCCCATATAAATTTATTACACTAGCCCTCTAGCACTTGGTATTTTCATCTACTTTGTGTACATTATAGGGAGTATATCTTCTTGCCTATCTTGTACTCAATGGATTTGATCATCTTCTCTACTTGTCTTATGTCTAGCCTTGTTGAATGTCATCTTATCTGGGTTTACACCCAACCTAGTTAAGCATCTTCTCTTTTGCTAGTCCTATGGTGGTTCAACATATTCAAGGGTTCCTTTTACCATCTCACCATGTGAGTATTATAGGATTTATGCACCCAAAACTTAGGTGTTTGGCCTCATACACTTGTGGCACAAGTTACTGACTCACTCGATTGGATTTATGCATAGAACAGTAAAAAATAAGAATCTTTGTGGCTATCTTCTGTCACTGATTGCCTAACTGTACAACAAAAACCAAAGAAAAACTAAAGAATCACATGGTTTCACTTATGCCAAACCTTATTTTGGTTAGCTTAATTCAAACTGAATATTGATCAAAGAGTTAGAGTATTTATGGCACAATTGCCACCCTATTACTAGTAAGGATTCAATCAGTTGCCATTGAAATTCCCTTCAAGCATCTCAATAGCCAACATGTGTAGTTTGCATGTGCCTATTTATAACATGTGATGGATGACATAGGGACCCATCCACTAAATCTATAGCTTTAATTGGTGGAAAAAGTATTTCGAGTCATATATCAAAACTAAGGATACTTTAGTCAACACCTTATGCTTGATATATTTGTCATGTCACCTTTTATGACACACCTTCTCAATTTGTTTCCTCCACTTGGTTTGAGTGCATGTCTCATCTAAGAGATCCAATTCTTCCAACCTTGTGCTTAAATATTCCTAATCATCAAGGCAACTAATTCATGTGATGCACAAGGAATGCACTAAACATTCCATGGGCATAACCATTTCCACACCAAACACTAGTTATAATGGTGTAGCCTTATTTAGGTACTTATATGTCATTAAATAGGCCCATAATACTATAGAGACATGATCATCCTAGGGTTTATAGATTTCACTACATATCTTGGTGAGGCACATTCCAAGGATTTTATTTAAGGCCTTAGCCATGCCTTTAGCCTGGGGATCATAAGGGGTGGTCTTGTGGTGCACCACCATGTATTCTATTAGAAGGATGCACACCATCTCATTAATGAAATGATTTCTCCTATCACTAATAAAACTTATCAAGAACCTATATCATCTGATGATTTTCTCTTAAATGAATTGCATGACTATTGTAGCTATGTAGTTTCTGGTTAGTGATACCTCATCCCACTTAGTGAAATAGTTGATTTCCATGAGAATATATCTAGCCCTTATGCACTATACCATAGGTTTGATTGGCCCTACAAAGTCAATGGCCTATTTATTTAATAGTGCCTAGATAAAATAGGTATGAGAGGCATCTCATCTTGATGGTTTAGCTTTACAATATGCTAGCATACATCACATGCTCATGTGTATTCCTTAATTTCATTGAACAAGCTTGGCCACCACAACCTTGATTATAAAATCTTTCACACTGTTACATCTTTGGTGTAATGTCCTCTAGTTATCCCTTCATGTGCTTCATAAAGGATGGAGTCCCACTCTTGTTTCAAAACACACTAGTGTAAGACCTCATCCCTACTTATCTTGTATAGATCCCCCTCAATGATCTAAAAGGAGGAGGCACAAATAGCAAGTTACTTCTTCTGTTTAGAAGATAATGTTTGTGGTGCCAGCCCTAAGGTTAGTAAAGTGACAATCTCCACTAAGTCTTTAAGAATGTGATGAACTTGATAGATCTATGTATTTGGAATATCATCCTCAATTGGTACCATCATATCACTAGAATAGATGTGAGACAAGTGGTCTGGCCCTATATTATTTTTCAAGTTTAACCATGAATAAAAATTGAATCTTTTAGAAGAGGACAACCCATCTACAAATTCACCCATGCAAAATAATTTTGTTTATGAGGTATTACAACACCTCATGATTAGTGAAGAAAGTGAATGGGGTCACTAGTAGATATTTTCTAAACTTCTACATAGTGTAGACCATTGTTAGTGCTTCAAGCTCAATGGTGGTATAGTTCTCCTTGGCCTGCATCAGCTTTTTGCTTGTGAAGGAAATGGGGTGGTCCATGTTACCTTCACTTGGGTACACCAAAATGGTACTGATGGATGATTATAATACATCAACATGGATGTGAAAAGGAGTCATCCAATTAATAAATTGAAGTATTGGTGTACTTGCTAATTTCAACTTCAAAGTGCCAAATGCCTCCTCTTATGCCATACCCCAATAAAATAGGCCATCTTTATGCAAGATCTCCTCTAGAGGCACAAATTTTTGTGTGTAGATCCTTATGAACTTCCTATAATAACAATAATGGCTTCGAAAGGTATGAACATCCTTCTACATGGATGGGGTCTAGAGTTAGATGATTATTGTGATCTTTGGTAGATCAATGAGCAATCCATCTTTACAGATAATATTCTTGAGCAGTGTGTTGAATGGGGTTATAAAGATGCAATTCTTCAAATTCAATAATATTTGGAGCTATATACATCATTCAAACATAAGGCATAGGTTGTCATTATGGTCTTGTATAAGAGCATACATGGTCTAATCATCAAGATATACATGGAAGAACTTGTGAATAAAGTCCTTGAAAGTGATGATCACCATCCTAGAAAACACAACTAGTGCATTCTTAAGCCCAAAGGGAATCACATTGTAAGTTAAACAATCCCATTCAGTTATGAAGGAGGTTTTGGGCCTATCCTCCTCCTTTATTTACACCTAATGGTAACCTGAGAACCCATCAGTGAAGGTGTACATTTCACACCCTATGACCCCATCTAGGACCTCATCAGTGAAAGTTATTTTGAAAGGGTCATTAATGTAGGTAGTGTTCAACACCCTATAATCAACACAAAATCATATACACCCATCCTTATTGATGTTGATAAACATCAGACTCACCCACTTAGATTCCTACACTGAGTAGATAACACCAATGGCCAACATTCCATTGATCTCCACTTTCACCTTGGCATAAAGATTGGGGTTCATCTGATAGGGGCACTTATTGATTAGTCTTGCACCATCTACTATTTTGATGCTCATTTTTTCTAATAAGGGTGGGTTCCCTTAATTTCCTTGTAGCTACATGGGAAAAGATCTTGAAATTCCCTTAGGAGGTTAATAATGTGCATGATCTCTACCTTAGACTAATATGTGCCTGTGGTAGCCATCTTGGGCTCACCTTAAGTGCTGATATTTACTTGGTTGGTCTTGATGGGTCCATGATAGGGTACATTTCTCTCCTAGTCAGAGTCTTCCACCGACTTCATTCCCTCTGTCATCTCTATTGAACAACCTATATACTAAGAGCAGGGGGTGCATTAGTAGATCTAAAAAAACTAATTTCTTATACCTTCCATGATGAATGGAAAAAAAAACACGTGAAATAAAAACAACACAATCAAAAAATCACAACACACAACATAATATTTATACATGGAAACCTAGAGGGAAAAACTATAATGAGAAAGCTGCTAAAATCTACTATTCTAATCCAGCCTCACAAAATTTATCTCACTAACATAATCTCATAGATTAAATTTTAGGATACCCATCCCCTGGAGACATCTATCCATTTTTTTAGAGAACCAACTCTCATGAATCACCTACTCCCTATTTTGAAAACTAACCTGGTTCAATATGATGGCACCAACCTATCAAACAAAGTGAATTACAATTCTGGTTAGATTCTTAATAGAATCTAAGTCTATTCTTTGTTATAAGTCCTATCTATAATTTCTCATTTCTTATTCAACACACTTTTATGTGATCTTCATTTCTCTTCTACCCCTTATTTGTATCTAAATTTATTTGATTGACACTGAAATATAACAATTCAATCTTAATTTCCATGCTTAGATGAGTTTCATATATCTGCATCATCGACTTTAACTCTTCTCATTCCAAAATGTGTATAACCATTTGTCTTCCTTGATCTTCATCAATTTGGAAATTTTCATCACTTTAATTTTAAAGCAACCTCTAAATATATATAAGAGACTCAAAAAAATAACCATTTTTAGAAGAACCAATTATGTTCCTTCAATTGATGTTTCAGATTTTTATAACTGACTCACTATGTCAGGTTCTTAAAAGTGCTTGAATTAATCTACTTTGATATTATCCTCTAGTATATTTTTTAACATCTTTCTCTCTATGAAATCCTTGAATTATTTCACTTTATTGTTCTCTTCCAGACTTGCTTGATGTTTATCTTGACACTATATATTATCAGTCAAGCACCTTTCAAGTTTGGAAATATTTTGCTTCATTAGATCTTCACTATAGTATTGATCATGAGCTATTGATCTTATTAAAATGCATGACATTTAACCCACTAAAGAAATGTGAATGTAACACTTGTCATCTATGCATTAGCTTAGAGCTTTACACTATAATTCTTTTCTCCATATCCTTCAACAAGTTTGGAAAAGTATCCTTCAGGAAGTTCTTTGAATTCACTCAAAAGAGTCCTTTAAATTTTTTTGCAATGGACTACTTACCCTTTGGATTTGGCAACATACCCTTCAAAATTTATGAAACATCCCCTCATAAGTCTTTCAATGGTCCATATACCCTTTAGCTTTTTTGCAAAGGTCTTCATACCCTTCAATATTTTTGAAAAGATCCTTTTATAATTCTTGAATGGTCAAATTATCCTTCAAATTTATTGAAATGATCCCTTAGCTTTCTTGAATGATCCACTTGCCTTTTGGAATTTTTGAAATGTACCCTTGAGGAACTTTGCAAGTGACCACATACCCTTCAGACTTTTTGAAACCATCCCTTCGACATTTTGTTCAGGACAATTTTCCTGATGAGGACTTAATAATTTGTTTGAAAGAATTCTCCAAATCTATTTTGGGTTGTCCAAACTACATGACTTATAAGCTTTAAAGAAGTAAAGTCATTCCAAACCTTGATTCACTCATCCAAACCAATTTAGTTTCTTCAGCCTACTTAACTTATAAAAATGAAATAAGTCACTTTGCAACCTTGATCCACTCATCTAGACCAATTCAGATTCTTCAGCCTACTTAACTTATAAAAATGAAATAATTTAAGTCCCCTTTTAACTTTGATCCACTCATCTAAACCAATTCAGGTTTGTAACACTGCTTGACTTATAAGTTTGAAAGAAGTAATGACATCAAGTAAACCCAAGTTAATTCATCTTAACCCATTCAAGTTCTTACCACAATTTAACTTATAAAAATGAACAAAGTTAAGTTATCCTAGAAACTTGAATACCTCTACTAGACCAAGTCAAGTTCTTATAACTGCTCAACTTATAAAATTTAAACAAGTTAAGTCACTCCAAAAACCCACTTTTCTCCATTTAGACCTAGTTAAATTTTTGTGATTACTTTACTTATAAAATTTTATAAGTACTTTAAGTTGACAAACCCGATTAACACATAAGTCAAGACCTAGTCAGGTTTTCAAGAGCTACTTACTTATTACTCATAAATGAGTAAAAATAATAGTGATTCACAAACTTGATTTGTTCTTGAACTTTCTTGATCCATACTTTGCTCTTTTGGGATATGTGTAGTATCTTCTTGAGTTCAACTCTATGGATTTGTCATTAATATATGCACATAGATTTATACTTGAGCACTAAACCTCTCCTTCTCTAAGCTTCTTGATAGACTTAATGACTCTTCAAGTTACCAAGATCACTATGCCTTTGTCATTATGAACAAAACATTTTTCACATGCTTATTTTGTCATCAATGATAATCTATAACACAAATCAACCGTGACACTCAAATTGCCAATAATCTCCCCCTTTGTCATTGATGGGAAAAACATCCTTATACTAATTATCCTTCTTCATTCTTTCATCATTCTACTTTCTCCCCCTTTGACATTAATGACAAAGAGTCCTTGCCATACTATGTCAACTAACTTGCCCTAAAATAAACTTGTTTAGGTATTTCATTGTTTTTGATCCTCAGACCTATCATATTAAAATAAGAATAAAATGTCCTCCTTAGGTCATGACTCAGTTACACAAGCTCTTTTTTCTTACAAGAATTAGAGATGCTTCTTGAAAAACTCCTCCTGGAGATATTTCTAGTCACCAAAAATTAGTGATGTGGTGTAGGAGCCACCAATCCTAGCTATTGTCTTAGATATTCAAATTTATCTTTACATAGAGGCTTAATGAAAATATCTACAATCTGATTTGTTGTGTGAACATATTCCAATGTAACTTCTTGATCAGTAACCTTCTCTTTTAGAAAGTGATACTTAATTGATATATGCTTGGTCTTAGAATGCATCACTTAATTTTTGGAGATATTTATTGCACTTGAATTGTTACACTAAATGTGAATTGGTCCTTTGAACTCTACCTCCATGTCTCTTAGTGTTTGTTTAATCCACAACACTTATGTGAAATATGCCACTACTACAACATATTCTGCTTCTGCTATAGATAAACTTACTGACTCTTGTTTTTTGCTTAGCTATGAAATAAGTATGTTACCAAGAAAGAATGCACCACTAGTTGTACTTATTCTATCATCTATGCTACCTACCCAATCAACATCTATATATGTTGTTAAAGTGAAATCATTACTTGAAGGATACCAAAAATTGTAGTCTACTACACCTTTGATATATTTGAAGATTCTTTTTACTGCATTTACATGAGTTTTTTTTGGATCATCTTGGAATCTAAAAACCATGCATATATCTTAAATGATGTTAGGTCTAGTAGCAGTAAGATAAAGTAAACTAACACTAATTGATCTATAAATAATATGATTTACTTCAAAATATTCATCATTTTTGCTCAACTTACATCTAGTTATCATAGGAGTACTAATTGGTTGGTTGTCTTCCATTCCAAACTTCTTGAGCATCTCCTTTGCATACTTGGTCTGGGATATGAAGATTCTTTCATTGGATTGTGTAACTTGTAGACAAAGAAAGAATGCAATTTCTCCTAGCATGGACATTTCAAACTCCTTTTGCATTTGATTTGAAAATTATTTAGACATAATATTATTGCTACAACCAAAAATGATGTCATCAACATAAAAAAATATGATCAATATATGTCCATTTTTATATTTAAAATATAGATTACTATCATCACAGCCTTTGATGAATCCTTGACATTGTAAATACTAATCCAGCCATGAATACCATGCTCTGGGTGCCTGTTTTAGGCCATATAATGCCTTCTTTAGTTGGCACATGTAGTCTTCCTTATCAGTCAGCTGAAAACCTTCAGGTTGTTCTATGTAGACTTCTTCCTCCAACGTTACATTCAAAAAAGTAGACTTAACATCCATCTCATAGACTTTAAACTTCTCAATAACTAAAAATGCCAAAAACATTTTGATTGATTCCAATCTTTCCATTGGAGCAAATGTCTCCTCAAAGTCTATTCCTTTTACTTGCACATATCCTTTGTAAAAAAGTCTAGCTTTATTTCTCACAATAGTTTCATCTTCATTCAACTTGTTTCTAAAGACCCATTTTGTTCCTATGATATTCTTGTTTGTGGGTCTTGGAACTAGTTTCCAGGTTTTATTCTTTTCTATTTGACTTAGTTCGTAATCCATGGCCTTTTACCAATTCTCATTTATACTAGCCTTAGCATAGGTTTTGGGCTCAATTTTAGATAGTAAGGAAAAACTTACTTATTCTTTACTCATTTCTACCCTTTTAAATGTTTAGACTCCTTATTTTAATTATCCAATGATTTTCTCCTTAGGATGATCCTTTTGAATGTACTTAGGAGGTGTCATATCATTTTTCTTTATCTCTTCTTCATTATTTGATGTTTCATTCTCCTCCTCTTCTTTTATCTCTTTAATAGTTATTTCATTTACAGGTTTAATCACTTCTTTGAGTGTCTCTTCAACTTTAAAATGAATGTTCTCCACTAGTTTATGAAGTCTTTTGTTGTAGCAGATATAATCTTAATAACCAAGAAAAATTCCCTCATCACATCATGACTCAAAACTTCCTAGATTTTTTCTCCTTCCTTTGAATATAGCACTTACTACCAAAGACTCTAAAGTAATTAACCAAGGTAGGCTTTCCATACCATAGTTTTTATGGGGTATTATCATTGTTCACTCTTAAATGAACATAGATTAATGTGTATACTATAGTTTGGATTGCTTCTCTCCAATAACCATCTGATAGGTTAGCTTATTTCAACATTGTTCTATCCATATCCTTGATATTCCTATGTTTCCTTTCAACCACTCTCTTTTGTTATGGATTTATTGTATTTAAGTAGTGTCTTTTAATTCCATGCTTCTCACAGTACTCAACAAATTCATTTTAAGTGAATTCTCCTCCTTTGTCAGATTTAAGACATTTAATTTTTTTTCCAATTTCATTTTCAACCATAGCCCTAAGGATCTTGAATATTACAAATGCTTGAGATTTGAATTTTAAGAAAGTTACCCATGTCATTCTTGTATAGTCATCTATGAACAACATAAAGTAATACACTCCATTAGATCCTCTTATCTTGGTTGGTCCACAAAGATTAGTATGAACTATCTCAAAAGGATTTGTAGTCGCATATTCTTTGGTTTGAAACAAGACCATGATATATTTACCAAGTTGACATTCTCTACAAGTTATTCCATTAGGCTTGATTATTTTGGGTATGTGTCTTACACACTGGTTAGAACTTACTTTGACTAGATTGTCAAAGTTAACATGACCCATCCTTCTATGCCATATCCAACTCTCATCAATATTTCCCATGAGAAAACTTGCATTATTTACCTCAATTAGATTATATATGTTACTTTTCATCCTATTTCCTTGAGAAACTATTTTACCAAACCTATGTAACTCATATCCATCCACATCAAAGATGACTTTATACCCATTGTCACACATCTGACTGACACTCTACAAATTATGCTTCAGTCCTTTGACATAAAAAAACATCATGAGTAGGGAGCTTACCATCAATGTGTAGGGTTCCTTTACCTATTATTTTGAATGCATTATTATCTCCCAAGCTGATAGTCCCTTTCTTGCATCGGCTTAGATTGATGAACTTACTCTTGTCACCAGTCATATGTTTTGAGTAGCCACTATCTATAACCCATATATTTTTCTCTTTAGCATGTAAAGTAGTTTGAGTAATCATTGATTGATTCTTCTTATTCCATATCTCCTTAGGCTTATTGATTGTTCTTTTATATATTTTGTTATTAGTTTATGAACCTTTATTCACTTTGGGAATTTTGACTCTTTTTGCATTGTTAGACTTTGATTTGACAATATTTGTTCTACAATAATTTTATATATGCCCAAAGTTATTATAGTTATAACATATGACATCTAGATCTTATAGAGGACAAAATGAATTCATACTTAAAAAGCTTATCTTTTTCTTAGGAAAAACCTTACAGTTAATTGCTCTATGCCCAAGTTGATTACAACTATAACAATAACCATAGAATGATGAAGATTACATGGTTATCATTCATATTTGAGGATATACAGGAAGTCTCATGAATTTTGCCTTCTTTTGATTCCTTTCTATTATATTGATTTTTGTAGCAACAACCTTTGTCTTTATAGGAGATGAAATATTAATCTTCTTCTTCTCCTCAAGAATGTAAATTTATTCCTTTTTAATTCCTGATTCTATTGCTACCTTGAAGTTTTCATATAGATTCCCAGCTTTACTCAACATGGGACTCTTACATTTCTCATATCCAAGACCTAATATTTCTTTGGAGAGCTTTTGTGAACTAATATGGTAGATCCTCCTTTCATTTTTAAATCTTTATCAATTTTGTCTTTGGAATTTTTAAGCTTTTCTCTTAGGTCCATGATTTCTTCCTCCATCGTAAAACATTCTAAGGACTTTGCTTACAAATTAGATTTGACTACATCCTCTATCCTCTTTGCCTCTTCTACCTAAGTCTTCAAGTTCACTATTAATTGATCAGATTCTTCATTTCTTTTATTTGATTTCTCAATCTCCTTTTGACTAAGTCTATTTTGTTTATAATTTTCTTTCCTA
Source organism: Torreya grandis (assembly GCA_037957365.1). Classification (NCBI taxonomy): domain Eukaryota; kingdom Viridiplantae; phylum Streptophyta; class Pinopsida; order Cupressales; family Taxaceae; genus Torreya; species Torreya grandis. The sequence continues at coordinate 511,480 of JARHVA010002146.1, read as the reverse complement.
AGCTTGTGAATCTCATTTAGGGCATAGATGAGTTCTCCTTCCAAATATACTTCTCCTTCCTCTTCTTCATCTTAGTCATCATTATCACCTTGATTTGAATCTTTTGAGGTTGATTCTATTTCCATAAATAGAGATTTATTTCCCTTTGCTACAAAGGCACTATCATGCTCATCACTTGAGTAGATATTGTTGTCATCTATCGAGTCACTGTCCTTTTTTGAGTACAAATCCTTTTTATTTTTAAAGAAACTTTTCTTCTTTTTAAGATATATTTTTTCTATTTGATTCTTCTTAGTTGAATCAAAATTTTCTTTCTTTTTATATGGACAATTAGTAATAAAGTGACCTATCTTATCATAATTAAAACACTTGAAAGGTAACTTACCTTTGTATTTCCTAATCCTTTCTTCAATGTTTTGATGAAATTAGCTTCACATCATCATCAACCTCCTTAGATTCTAAATTTGAAGCTTCCTCTTCTTCTACTTGCTTAGAAACTTTAAAAGTAGCTTCTCTTTTGGATAACTCAGCATCTCACATCCTCATCTCATAAGCAGTGAAAGTTTCATGTAACTCATCTACTATGAGTTTGTTCAGATCTCTTGCTTCTTCGATAGCAGAAATTTTAGAATCATATTTTGTTGTCAGAGATCTTAATAACTTCTTGACAATGAATGCTTCATCTATTAGTTCTCCAAGTCCTCTGATGTCATTTACAATCTTATCTACTCTAAGAAGGTACTCTACAATCTTCTCATCCTCATTCATCTTGAGACTTTCAAACTATCCCTTATGAGTTTGGAGCTTTGTTTGCTTTACTTTATCATCTCCTTCATAGATGTCCTTCAATTTGTCCGATATATATTTTAAACTTTGAAAATGTATTACCTTGACAAATTCACTATTTTATAGTCTAAAAAAATATAATTCTTTGCTTTGGCATTATTTTCAAAAGCCTTTTTTGCTACCTAATCAGTTGGAGTAGTAGGAGGTGTGTACACATTTATAAGAGACATCCAAACATCAAAACTTAAAGAAGTCAAATATGCCTCCCTTCTTATATGTCAAAAAGCATAGTTAGTCCCATAAAATAATAGTTCTTTGTTTAATGAAGTTCCTTCAAGAATGGTCATTTTGTGTTCAAACTCTAAGATTCACCTAAGATGATTAAACTTCTCACTAAGAACCTATGGATCTGATACCAATTTTTGAACACACCTATCCACTGAGAATGGGGGGTGAATTAGTATATCTCAAAAACATGATTTATTATACCTTCTATGATGAATGGAAAACAAAAACACATGAAAGAGAAATAACACAATAATAAAATCATAACACACAACACAAGATTTGTACATGGAAAACTCAAGGGAAAAACCATAGTGAGAAAGTTGCTAGAATCTATTGTTCTAATATAGCCTCAAAAATTTTGTCTCATTGACATAATATCACTAATTAAATTTCATGACACCCATCCGAAGAAAGAGATCAATCCCCTATTTTAAGATCACCAATTCTCAGGAAGCACCTATTCCCTATTTCGAGCATTAATCGAGTTCAATCTGATGGCACCAACCTATCAGACAAAGTGAATTACAATTTTGGTTAAATTCTTAAAAGAATCCAAGTCTATTCTTTGTTCCAAGTCCTATTTTCAACTACTCATTTCTTCTTCAACACACTTTTATGTGATCTTCATATCTCTTTCACCCCTTCTTTGTGTCTGAATTTATCTAATTGAAACTTTGAAATATACCAATTCAATCTTAATTCTCCATGCTTAGATGAGTTTCATATCTCTGCATCACCAACTTAAACTCTTCTCATTCCAAAATGTGTATAGCCATTTGTCTTCCCTACTCTTCATCAATTTGGAATTTTGCATCACATTACTTTGAAAGTAACCTATATATATATATATATATATATATATATATATATATATATATATATATATATATATATATATATATATAAGAGACTCAAAAACATAACCATTTTCACAAGAACTGGTTATGTTCTTCAATCGACACTTTAAATTTTTATAACTGACTCACTCTATTAGGTTCTTGAAAGTGATTGAATTAACTTACTTTGATTTTATCCTTTGGTAGCTTTGTTAACATCTCACTCTCTATGACATCCTTAAATGCCTTTGATCTATAAATCTATTCTACACTTGCTCGATGTTTATCTTGACACTAGCTATTATCAATCGAGCACCTTTCAAGCTTATAAATACTTCAATACATTAGATCTTCAATGTACTATTGATCATGAGCCACCAATCTTATTAAAAGGCATGACATTTAAACCACTAAATAAATGTGAATGTGAAACTTGTCATCTGTGCATTAGCTTAGAGATTTACATTATATTTTTGTTGACCATATCCTTCGATAAGTTTGGAAAAATATCGTTTAGGAAGTTTGGAAAAATATACTTTGGGAAGTTCTTCGAATTCACTCAAAAGAGTACTTCAAAAAAATTTGCAATGTACTACTTACCCTTCATATTTTTGTAACATAACCTTGAACATTTACTAAACATCCCCTCAAAAGTCTTTGAATGGTCCATATATCCTTTAGCCTTTTTGAAAAGGCCCTCATACTCTTTGGCATTTGTGAAAAGATCTTTTTGGAATTCTTGAATGGTCCAATTGTCCTTCAGATTTCCTGAAATGATCCTTCAACTTTCTTGAATGATCCACTTGCCTTTCAAACTTTTTGAAATATACCCTTCGGTATCTTTGCAAGTGACCACATACCCTTCAAACTTTTTAAAACCATCCCTTTGGCATTTTGTTTGGGACAATTTTCCTAATGAGGACTGAACAAGTTTTTAGAAAAATTTCTCCAAGACTATTTTGGGTTCTCCAAGCTGCATGACTTATTAGCTTTAAAGAAGTAAAGTCATTCCAAAACCCTGATTCACTCATCTAGACCAATTCTAGTTCTTCAACATACTTAACTTATAAAAATGAAATAAGATAAGTTACTTTTCGACCCCGATCCACTCATCTAGACCAATTCAAATTCTTCAACCTACTTAACTTATAAAATTGAAATAATTTAAGTCACCTTTCAACCTCGATCTACTCATCTAAACTAATTTGGGTTTGTTACACTACTTGAGTTATAAGTTTGAAAGAAGTAATGACATTAAGTAAACTTGAGTTACTTCATCTTGACCCATTTGGGTTCTTACCACAACTTAACTTATAAAAATGAACAAAGATAAGTCATCTTGGAAACCTGATTACCTCTATTAGACTAAGTTAGGGTCTTCTAAATTCTCAACTTATAAAATTTAAACAAGTTAAGTAACTCCAAAAGCCCACTTTTCTCCATTCAGACCCAGCTAGATTTTTATGATTGCTTTACTTATAAAATTTTATAAGTACTTTGAATTGATAAACCCAATCAACACATAAGTCAAGACCCAATCAAGTTTTTGAGAGCTACTTACTTGTTACTCATAAATGAGTAAAATTAATAGTGATTCACAAACCTGATTTGTTCCTCAACTTGTATGATCCATACATTTCTCTTTTGGAATATGTGCAGGATCTTCTTGAGTTCAATTCTATGCATTTGTCATTAATATATGCACATGGATTTATACTTGAGAACTAAACCTCTCCTTATTTGAGCTTCTTGATAGACTTAATGACTCCTCAACATAAAAACATCACTATGCCTTTGTCATTATCAAAAACATATTTTACACATGCTTCTTTTGTCATCAATGACAATCCATGACATAAATAAAAAATGGCACTAAAATTGCCAACAGTCTCAACCTAGAGGTGAGTTGGGTCTCTATCATCTAGAGAGATATCATTAATGAGGTGCATTAGCTTTTACTTACCTACTAGTGCCCTCTAATTATGCTTCTTCTAAGTCTCATCATCTTCTTCACTGGAATCACTATGGAACATTGTTTCTTCAAATAAAGTCAAGAGTACCTATCTTTTTTTTCTAAAAATCTCTTTTAAATGCTCCTCTAAGATAGTTGTGTCCTCAAAAATAGCTCAACAGAGGAGTTTTAGTAGCTCCAGTAATTCAAGGTTCTTTGAAGAGAAGGAAAAAGTGTGCACAAACCTCTCCTTTAGCATGCCCCAATTTCCTATTTCTTGGTGCATCTCATTCATGATGTACCATGTTCATGCCCATGTCTTCAAAGTTATATAGAAGGCATGCACCTATAGACCTCATGGCACATTTTATCTATAGATCTTCCAAGTCTTTTCCAAATTTTGATGTGTGTAATTGGGTCAAAATTACTACCATAAAGGGATATGTCTAGATTCTTGTTTATCCTACCAAATCCGGTCCACATAACCCCTTCTCATCTTACCAGATGGGCTTGTCAGGTTTTTATGTGGCCCACTAGTGTGATACATTAATCTTCAATGTGTACACTGATGCACCCAATTGATCAATTTATTTTTTGATGGAAGCTTCAATATCCTACACATACTTTTCAATAGGTTGGCTTCCTTCATAATTTGGAAGTGCTATGAGCTTTCCCTTGTTGAGTTAGAACACTCACTTTCCTATCTTCTTGGCATAAGGGATCAAATTATTTTGGGGTTGCATAATTCTTATCAACCCTATGCCAAATAGTCTAGGTTCAACTTTGTGCACTAGGTAGCATATGCACCTATTGACCTCATAGGTTTCTTTGACCCAATGTTTGCAAGCGATGCCCATTATATCTAAGGATGATTAGCCATCCTCTCAAGTGAGTATCCATTTTTTTCTGGGATTGAGAGTCTTAACACCCTATGCCATGATGTTATAAATGTGGTTAACTTCATCCTCAAGGTCAAAACTCTCAATGTAAGGTCACCCTTGGTCACTAGAGAGAGGTATCACCACCCTCTCCTTGCCAATTTTGAAGGTTATATAGTGCTTCTTGAAGCACATATTAGCATTATTTGTGTAGCACCATGGCCTTCCTAAGAGTGTTAGGTAGTTTTCCTCCTCTACTATCTTTATGACCTCAAAGTTAACTTGGAACTCAATGCCTATGATGTCCACTATGGCACTCTTCAGGATTCTTATGAGCTGCACTCGAGTCTTATTCACCATGAGTAATGTGTGTGGTGATGGTATTAAGGGTGGCATCCCCATTTTATCCTAATAATTATTTGTTAGGATATTTACATATACACTTATGTTGACTAGTACTTCAAAAATTAACCACCCATTAATGGTGGCATCTATTAGCAATTCCTAATCATACTCAGTGTTCTAAGTATGATTTATTTTTCATGTCTACTCCATATGTAACATTACAATCTCTATTACCTAGGGGATGGCTTCTCATGTTGGTGCTTTCTCTACATGCCTTAGGAGTAAGTCCTTTAGTAGGGGTAGTACCCCTTCCATCTATAGGAGGTACAAGATCTCAATCAAATCCTAGACTTCAGCCTCCTACAAGTCTTTCCTTCTATGTTTCATGGTAACCTGTGCCTCCAAATCTCTACCCAATTGAAGTTCTCCCTATAGGTATTTTATCATAGTCATATCTTACTATAGGACATCCTTTTGGTAGATAGGATTAGGATATGGTATTATTTTTGGATCAAGCCACATTATGTAGTCAGTACAGTTTGACTCACCATATTCCAAGCATAGTTCCTAGTTTGGCATGGTGAGTGGCTAAGTGGGTGCCCACTCCACATCATTATGAACACATTTGGAGGCCATTTGGGAGTTTATTATGCCTTATGGGTCCATATTCCTTATTTGGGCTCATTCTGTACCATAGCAACTCCTCTATCTACATCATGCTAACCTTACATTAGCTTCTTATAGAGATCTAGGTAGTTTTTGATTATGTGTGGGCCTTTATAGTACCCACATGTTGGGTGTGTGGGTTAGTCATGCTAATAATTCTCAATTGACCCACACTTATAACAAGATCATGGTGGGAACATACCTCCACCACATCTACCTCCTTGGCCTTATACCCCTCTTTGATTGCCATAATCCATGTTGTTCTAGCTATAGCCCTCATTTTATGGCCTGCCTAGCCCCTTCCTAAAGTTGTGGCTTGCCTTGCACCTCTCTCTATGTTTTATAACATCTCATCAATGAATATATAGTCTACCATTACATGTGTATAGGCATCACACATCTTGTAATACATTGTAGTATTTACTTGACCAAAACACTATAATAGGGGATAGTTTTAGGAGACATGCACTCCATATCAAACCTCACAACTGGGGAGTATTATGTGGGCATTCCTACATGGATATTTATTATTATTGTTCCCCTATATCTCAAAGTTAGTAGACCATAGCCCACTGTGAGAGTCATGTGTCTATCCAGTAATAAGATTTTATAACTAGAAGTCCATCGATGTAATCTACACTTCCATGAAGAGACTAATCCCAGTGTCAATTCTTCCTAAAACCTTAGCTTAGAGTGTGGTCTCAAGTGATTCATGAGTTTCTATGAAATTATTCATGGATAACACCCTTCAAAATGGTACCAATAGGCCCCCAATAAACCATTGTGTATGGTGAGAGGGTTGGATAAACCATGAATTGTACAAGCACACACTTTTGGTTAACCCTTGAATGATCTCTTTGAGTGCCATGATGATCTATTGTTTGAAATCAAGAATGTCAAACTCCTTCATCAATAATTCCTTTAACATGTCATAGTCAACCACAACCTAGTTTGGGTCAAATTTTTGATATTAGGTATGAGCATGATCTAACAAGGTTGTCAAAAACTTTGTTGCCTTATGCTTAAACTGAGTAATGCTTTGAGCATGCCATTTTAACTCACATTTCAGCACATGCTCTATGGCATTCTCAACTCCATGATACTTCAGTAAATGCATGGCCATCTCATAGTATATCTGCTATGGTAGTGGCATAAGTTTCTATGGTACCTGACTTCCTTGTGTATGTGCAGGGGGTGGTCCCCCAATACCCCCATTGGTAGGGTTAACCATTGACCCCAATGAAGGAGGTTACACCATAGAGATTGATGATGTAGATTCACTCACTAGTAGCATTGTACCACTTATTGTGAGCTATTGCTTGATTGGCATGGTTGAAATTCCTTGTATGGGAATATTTGCACTTGTGTTCATGGAACTTAGAATAGCGCTCACTTGATCAGTCATACCATTTCTTATCTCTTCATATGGGATCACTTGTTCAATCATAAATTCTTGATCCAGAATCTTGGTTTAATTATAGTTGATTAGGGTAACAAGTTCAGTTATAGTGCCTATATTCTCAAGGGGGATCCAACACATAGGTTTATATTTCAAATTCAAATGGGGTAGGTTCCTTTATCACATATCCAAGCACCTCATATTCTATAAACTCACTTCATCCCACACCCATCTGTAGAGTCTAACCATTTATTTCCTCATCCATCTCAGCACATATGGTATTTCAAAATATCCTTCCCCATGCCCTTCCTGCTCACTATAGGTCCTCTTAGCACCTCTAGATTCTAGGTCTTCCATCATCATTTATCTTCACTTACCATAGCTCAACATTTAGAGCTCTTAGGTGTTAATTTTCTATTCCTCTTCCATGGCACCCTTCCTACACTTCCCCCTTCTTCCCCTCATGCTTGACCATATGTGCAAGGACTTTTATCCTTCCATCCTTATAGTCTCTATCCCACAATCAGTCATGTTAGCTTAGTACAGAGTCCTCTAATGAATGTGCCCCTTGGTTCTTAAAGAAACTTATGCTCTACTTCTTTTGGGCATGAAAATGTTAACACTACAAAATCCAACACATAGTTATTCAAAGTTCCATCCCACCACTTATCTATGATGCACATCCACACCTCATCTAGGATTTTCAACCTCTTTACATGCTCTATAGTCCACTTAAAGTGTTGTCCATAATTTATTCTTTGAGTATCAACATATGTAGCCAAAAATTTATATACATGCTCAGGTAGCTCATAGAAGAATAATTCATATAATGGGTCATACAGATAAGTATATACCCATTTTTATGGATTTTCTCCTTGGCACATGGGATGCTTCTATGCAAAGTAGTCTTCAACTTGCTCTAACTAGTGTTTGATATTATTGAGTTATAGTCAGAGCATCACTTTGCTATAAAATCTTAGCAAAAATATTCAATGAGTCCTGACAATGGAACCAAAATGTTTTAGATAAAATGTGTCACTTAAGGAGGTATGACACTCAGTCATGCATGAAACTCTAGTTATCAGGGATCTTTAGGGTTAAGGGAGTTAGGTGTAATGGGAATAGGGTCTAATGCATAAAATTTAAGCACACTGACATGTTGGATTTAGTTTCACATAATGTGTGAACCTTATGCACTCACCTAAAGCATGGTAGTGAAGAGATTAGGTCCTCATTGGGTTAGTTACTTCATATTAGCAGCCAAAGGGTTATATACAGTTTAAGGGGTTCATTGGTTAGTCTGGCACAAGATGGAATAGAGGAGGGTTAGAGCCTTATTGATGCATGTAATCTAATGGGTCCACATGGGGTTGTCCATTCATCCTAAGGATGTTAATTGGTGCTATGTTTAGTATGAGAGCTCTTTGTGGTGGTTAAGGGAGCTAAGTGGCATGAAGGTGCCACTTACTACTAGGGTAGGATCCCAACTCATCAACATATTATGTAGGTAAGGAAAATCACAACCATTATACACAATTTATCATAAATCATAAATAACTTATATTTATTCATTTGTGTCTTACTCTGTTACAATGACCAATAATAACCTTCACTAATTGATTCTAATTCTACTTATGTTAGAGGATCACAAATGAGTGTGGATTACACTTTCCATTTGTCATTCAAATGGATTACTCCTAATATTGCTCCCTAATTTGCTAGGGCTTCATCATAAAAATTAATCATCCTTTTCCACTCTTGGAGGTTACCTTTACATAGGCACTAGCCATTCCTCTTACTAACTAGATAAACAAGTGCTAAAATATAAGGAGGTGAGACCTTGTTGACTCCATTATACCATATAAGACAATCAGGAGCACATTGGGTTGTTGGTCATGGTAGTTCACATATTTAATCCACTACTTAAACCTTCATGCTCCTCAAGCCCTGAGCTACCATGTGTAATACTGGTTAGGTATGCCTCAAGGCTTGTGATGCTTTTCAACTATCAACTAAATAGCATGGGGACTTTGGGAGTTGATTTAGTCAATGCCAAGGTGTAAAAAAAGGAGTTATTCACTTCTTTAAAGGGTCTCTATACTCTAAGATGTGTCTTAGCTGGTGTGGGACCAAGTCTTAACAAAAAGGGGCCTTAACATACTATGAACAAGGTAAGTAGCTTGAAGATTTGGAAATAAGATAGTTGAAACATATCTATAACTTTAGTCATATTCAAGGACTGATAAAAGATTATTGATCATGTGAATGGTCCTAAGACATCAGAACATAGTCAAGGTAAGCTATAATATGTTTATCTTATAATGATTCTTGCATAGATTGAATAATGATAAGACTATGGGTATGCATGATGAAGGGAGAGAGGCCCATTTGAGGATGGTTTAAAAAATGAATTAACACCCTAGACTATTCATACCTTGAGATAAAGAGGGACTGATTATAAATAACAATTGGGACTTTTTGAAGGCTAAGAGACCTTAAACACATAGTCAACACCATAAGGAGTCTTAGAAAATTTAAGGTTTTAGAGCATATAAAAGGTATTTATGCCTTTAATTTTGGTGAAATTATTCATCATAACTATATTAATCTACTAATTCTTTCTTCAATTTCATATTAATAATGGAGATATTCACTATTTTATCTCAGATAGACCATAGTCTACTAGTAGTCTTTGAAGAGACCAAGTGAAAAAATTAGAGATTTGAGAACTAGATAGGGACATTATACTACATAAATGGATTTATTAGGCAATAAAATATGATTTTAAGTGTCTTAATATTCTCTCTAGGATTGATGATACTCATCTTTTAAGTCAATATGCCCTAGAGGGCTAGTTGAAGAAGGCAAACCTATAACCAGTCTATACATGATAGTTAAAGACTTATATAATTTTGAGGGGTTGTTTGAGGTTGTAAACACCTATAAGGAAGGTAAATAATGTTACAAATATCTATAAATGTGATATTATTATGATAAACTTAGGTTAGATTAGATAATGACTAAACTCAGTCACTAGGGGTTATATCGGCTTAACTACCAAATAACCCTAAGCAAGGGAGATAAAGGTCTCTAAGTAGTAAGATTATAATATTTGAGACTAAATAAGGTGTTTCCAATACTAAAATAATTTTTTATGATTTATAAATACAAAAATCTTGTAGTGTAATTGGAAATAATCCTACTCATACCTCAAAACACTAAACACACAAATTGATAGAGTAACCTACAAGAAATATTATGAAAGAACGGAAAAGGGTTGAGGTTTGAGTAACCAAATATAGTTGAAGAATTTTTATATAAGAGGAAAATTGGATTTTATGATGACCTTGAATCCCTAGATCACCTACATATCACCTCAAACCTTCAACACTCAAAAAAGACCTTTTAGGCCTAAAAGCATGTTCTAGGCTTAAAATGCCCACACCACCATGGAGACACTCTCATTCTTTATTGAGAAAAATAATAATTTTATGAGGAATTAGATATTTTTACATGTTAAAACATTGTGTTTTCAAGAAGATAAAAATAGGAGAAAGGTCAGTTTGGTCTTAGAAGACTAACTTGAACTGCACAGTCTAGGCAACCAATTCTAACCATCATTTCAAGTGCTTAGATATTTTACCAAATAATTACTTGGGTAAAATGATATTAGTGGGGATTTATGAAACCTATTTAATTTAAATTATTTGAGAAGAGAGTTGTTTTTAGGGGCAAAATTTTATGAACCATTGCTAAGACTAATAGCATGTCTAAATTGCTTACAAAATACTACAAGTTCACTTCCTTATGTACATATCTTGACATACCTTTTTAAAGAGAAATTAAGATTATTAGGAAATTTGAAGGGGTATATGGAATAAATATATATGGAAAAAAGTTTTAGTTTGGAGGTATGTATTTTATGAACCATCTTTAAGATGGTGAACCTCTAAAACCCTCCCTAAACTCTACTACAAACCAATATTGAGAAAATTGAAGATTTTAGAAACCAAACACCCATGAATCACATGATAAACATTTTAATCATGAAATAAAATTAGATATAGTCTTGACCATGATATCATGTTGTATGAAACTAAATAGACCTATAATAAAATAGTACATTTTCAAGAAAAAGAGTAGAAAGAGAGGTACAAGGTAGTTTAATAAGATGTTAATAATTAGAGATGTTTGTTCGGCACTTGTTTCAGCTTCTTAAGACATTAAATGTCTAGGTATATTCCTAGAAGTTCCTTTGTGAGTCTCTTATAATCAACTAGTCTATAAGAGTGAATAACAAGTTGACCTAGTCACCTAGTTTGATAAGTTTACAAGTATGAAATACTCAAGGAGACCTATGTTATGATTTTAGATATTGATTTAGGATTAAAAATCACTTGTTCATAGGTTATCAAGGTTTAATATAGGTTTTATATGGTAAACAATCACTAGTAGTTAGGATACTATGCTTATTTGGCCCACTTAGTCAAAAAGGGAATCAAGAATGGTGTAGAAGGATGATGAAGTGAGTTAGTATTGGGTAATTACATCATATAACTATTTCCTTAAAGGATTGAAGTGAACATTAAATATACATTATGGAAGGAGTCATATTCTTGACTTAGTCATATGCTTTAAAGTAGGGCATGTTATTGTATGCTTGGTGATGGATTAACTATATTTCATTCAAGTTATAATTGACAAGAAAAAAGGTTATTTGACCCAAATAGGGGAATATAATTACTTTAAGGAGGTTGAATCAATTAACCACATACTCCATTACTCCACCTCAATGCTTAAGGAGTCATTGAAGAACATCAAACATGGAGAGTCAACTAGATAACTATTTGTAACTAGTAACTACAATCATGAATGTGATAAGATGATGTATGACCTTTTCTTCTCTCTTCAATTCCATTCTCCTTCTTCTCTCCTTATTCTATTATATATTTAGGATTGAAGGCCTTGTACAAATAATCCCTCTCTTGGGCATGAGGAAACACTATTAAGATTAGTACTTTGTAACCTCTTAAGTGAATAAAATTACTCTTTTTAGATTCCTTGATATAGATTTAGTGTGTCTAATTAGTTTTATTTTCACATGTGGTAGTATTTTATCCCTTAGCACATCCTAATCTCACTTAGTTACTATTATATCATATTATATAGGTCATATATAGTGTTTGAATATTGAGTGGAAATATTGATTGGTTAGTGCCTTGAATTAGGGATTTAATCATTACCCTCATATTTAAATCACTTAGTGAAACCTATATGTGAAACACTTTTGTACAGGAGTCCTTGGAGTTAGAATATTCAGTCATTTACAGTGCTTATTAGTGTTTATTAAGGCCAAATTTAGTGGATGAATGTTTACATAGGTGAATCACCATTCTTTATAGTAGATTTATTTTATGTATACTATACCTCTTTTAACAGCAATATTAGTAGGTTTTAGTAATTGATCCATAAGTGATGTACCATGGGAGCTAGCCCCATAATCTATAAGTTTGGTCTAATTATAAGGTCATCCAAAACCTTTAGGCAATTCTAATGTTATTCCAAGTTTAAAGAATAATTAAAAACTCTCCTTCAACAAGGTACAACTTGGGTTGCTAATAGTTTTAGCATGCTCGATGGGATAGATTCAAGCATTTTAGCATTCACATCAGCATCTTGGTCTTTATAACATTAACTTGATCATCATAAGGTCATCATTTAAAAGGTATGATAAGTTATTATTTATAAGTTCAATGATATTCATGTTCAGTATGGTGAATTATGGTTACATATGGGGCTTAATTCTATCACATACCTCCTTATTAGTGGCCCTATGACTCATATCAACCTTATTATGAAACTTACCAACCCTATATTCATCTTTGTCATTAATATGAGAGCCCTTATTAGGCATATGATCCTTTTAAATACCAATGATACTAATCTATCCTTCCTTATAAACCTCATTCACCTCCTTAGCAACCTACTTATCAACCTAATCAGCCATAAAAACATCATGATTTTCTTAGTCAGCCTACTCATTCCCAAAATAATCCATATCAAGCCTAAAAATACCTTAGTGGGAAATGAAATTCACATGTTGAGCATTAACACCATGAGAATCTATAGACAAGAAATCCCTAGGTGTGAGATTGAGAACATGAGGAATTCATTACAATAGGATAAAGAAGCTTGGGCATGTTTTATGATAGAAGGTCATCCAAGAGTCAGTGGTGATATGCTTCACATAAGTGGTATATTTTTAATCATTAAAGATAATTTGATAGTACATGAGAGATAAAAAGTACAATCCTACCAACAAAATGTTCCCTCTTTCATTCCACATCAATCCTCCATTGAACTCCCTTTTCCCCGTGAAGAATCTTTAAAAAATGTATATCATAGCACTTAGCACTCCTCACAAGCCTTACCAAATTTTCCTTCTTAGAGGTCTATCCAAGAGAGAGTTTAAAGGGATGGATAAGTGTCTCTTGAGAAAGTTGAGTTACTTTTTTCACAGTAGAATATGCAAGAGCCTTCATCTTTTGATCATTAGGGAGAGATCTCCAATGACATGGTACTTGGCTTTGAATCTCACCTTGTTAAACAAGTTGAACTTGTAAACCAAATCCTATACTAGTTAGTGAAAACTAAAAAATAAATCCCATCCTAGTAGGAGGTTTATCCATTTATTCCCATGGCTACAAAAAATACAAAAGAAGAAGCTCCTAAGGCCAAGTTTCTAACTTGGAAACAAATACAACAATTAAGGGGAGAAGGAGATCAAATGACCATAAGCCCATGTGTCAAAGTGGAAAGCAAGCATGAGATCATTTATCCTCCACCACTCCCTCTTCAAAAGTCCAAGGCCTTCCCTCATGGAATTATATTCAAAATAAAATGCAATAGAGGGAGGAAGTGATGGTTGTCAAAGATGAGTAGCTAAGCAAAGATAAAGAAGCATCCATGGCAACACCATTGGATTTGACTCATGTTCTTGAAATTTTACAAAGATCAGCCATGCCATCACTTGATAAAGAGACTCTCTTTTTTGAGGCAATTGAGGAATAAACAACTATATTGATGGAAGATGAGAGTTATTTGAGTGAGCATGAAGAGGAAATTACTGTTGGGATACCTCTTAGAAAGAAGGGGCACAAATTGGACTTAAAAGTTTCAAAAGAGGATGAACTCCAAGAGGTTATTGGGGTGAAATATGAGATAAAATTAAAAATGATGCATAAGAGAAAGAGGTTTTAGTAGGACAATAAGAAGAGGATGATTTCTAAAAACTCCTTGAACATATGGTAGTTACCTTCAATCATAATAGTTCACAAGAACTTGTAGTAGTGTAGAAGACAAGTATGGGACAACCAAAGAAGATGATGGACAAGGTGACTTTGAGAGCATAATAAATCATCAATTTGTTGTTAAGGATGAAGGAAATTTAGATGACCAATTAGAGATAGCTGAGAATGACTTGTAACCTCTTGAGCATGATCAAGAAAGTGACATTTTAAACTATGATGTGCCTACTCCCACACCTACTTTTAAACTTGAAGAGAGTCCAATCACACTTGAGCTAGTTGAGAACCAATAAATGGATTTGTTTGAAATAATCAACTTAGGTTAATATTTAATTAAAAGTGATTCAATATAGATCGAGAGAAACAATTACATCAAGTAAGAAGGAGTCATCTCTCTAAACAAATCAATCCAAAAAGTTGTCTTATTAGGCAATTACTTGTTTGAGATTTTCAAGAAAGGTTATCAGCTCCTCACTCCATCTTAAGATGTTTCTTCACTTTTGGAAGGTGGAACTAAAATCAAGTGGCCTTAATAAGTCATGAAACTAGATCCACCTCTCTTAGAAGTTAGCCTTGCATCTATAACATAAGAGCAACCTCAAACTATCCAACATGACCATTAATAACTTATGACTAAGGCAAAATTTACATTATTGATGCAAGAAAGATGAATATGGGAGGAGTATGATTGGGTATTGGACTCACATGTATAACCCATGCATCTGGAGATTGAACCAGAAGGTCTAGCTTCCCTCCCAAGAGGCCATAAACATGAAAATACTTTTATCTACAAGTGGGAACTCTTATATAATTATAAATGCCTTCTTAAACTCTAATAAATATGTGGAAACCAATCTGCATGGTGTCATAATGACCAAAGAAGTTTTATTTTTGATTTTGGAAGAAGCATTTTGATTCTAAGTTAGATGTTTTAGTTTATTTTATCTTGTTTCAACAAATGGCCATCACTAGTTTAGTCTATTACCTTGTTGTTTTGTTTATCATATCTTATTGTTTTCCTTAGGTTAGGTGTGCCTCTTAGTTTAGGTATGTTTATTTTAATGTTTTGATGAGTATTTTTGTTTGTTGTAGTCATAAGGTGTCACAAAGTACTAAATATCTTTGGTAGTCCAAGAGAGTAATCATCAAAACTATGTTATCATGTTTAAGGATTGTCATTGTCATGAAAATTTAGAGGATTATTTTAACCAGTAGGCTGGTTAACCCATGTAAGTTGACAAAAATATTGAAAATTTAGACTCCTAAGGCCAAATGCTAACCCCTATAACCAATTTGTTTTAATAGAACATGCTTAAGACTCTACATGATGATTTCCTGAGTCATGCCATCTCCTAATTGCTTCTTTAAGTCATTCAAACACTCCTATAAATGCCATTGAATTTGTTTGTGATTACCATATGTCCTATATATCTTGGGTCCTTAGGTGATGTGCTTGATCATTATTATGTCATTGAATATCAAGTGATGTTAGTAGGTCTAAATGTCTTGTCATTTTCATACCTCTTTTTAATTGGTGTTAAGTATCATCATGATATTTAACTATGTTTGTATGTCTTGATGATGGTTTGAAGTTGTTTTAGTGATCTAAAGTGCCTTAATGGATATGTATGAGAGGTGGTAGCTAATAACTCACTATGATTTTCTTAGTGTATTTGGTATATTAAATTATGGGATGAGCTATAAGATTTTAAGGTGTGATGAAGACATATAAAAGCCTTATTGAAACCTTTTAGGAAGCTATAAGGTACCTCTGTGATATTCATTAACAAATATCTTTTTGAAGCCTATTTGCATGTGGTATAAAAGTGAAGGTTTTAGTTTTAAAA
This sequence comes from Torreya grandis, assembly GCA_037957365.1. Taxonomy (NCBI): domain Eukaryota; kingdom Viridiplantae; phylum Streptophyta; class Pinopsida; order Cupressales; family Taxaceae; genus Torreya; species Torreya grandis. The sequence goes on along the minus strand of JARHVA010002146.1, from coordinate 495,177 downwards.
TGATAATTTTTGAACTGAAAAGGCTATTAAATCATAAATAATACCTTTAATCACTTTCATGGTCATGAAATTACTTTATTCAAATGATTTTACACTTTGAATTTATTCCTTAAAAGCATCTATAATGTTATTTGGCCTTCAAAAGAAGTCCCACGTGTGGAATATCCCTCCTTTTTGATCTCTAAAGATTATTAATTATTTGAAAATGGATTTTGACCTGAATTTTTCCTCATGTTTCCCTAAAAAGGTGGTTCCAAGTTTGAAATGTGGAAAGGACACAAGAAAAATAGAGTTTTCAACCATTTTATGTAAGATGTATAGACTTGCATAGACTTTTCCATATAATGGATGTCAGGAGTTTGAAGGTGGATTCATGGAAGTTTTTTTAGAGAATATTCATGACAAAAGTATCTCAAATAGACTCAAAACTAATCCTCAAAAACCACTAAGCTTCTTTGTAACCCAAGAGAGCCCTTCAAGTTTTTAGATGATGAGACCATGAGAGAGAATATCAAGATCTAGAATTTTGGGCAGAGGAAGGGACCTTAGGTAGATTCCTTATTTAGGAATTTTTTATAAGTTTGGTTATCTCTCATTTATAAACCATACTTAACAAGGTAAGATACTCATAATGTATTCTTAATTTAGGTAGGCTATCAGCTTTTTAAGTTTTATCCTCTCCTAAGCATGGTGATAGGAAGATGAAATTTAGAGATTTTTTCAAGAGTCTACTCTACCTTTGCATATGACTATATAACCTAATATCACATGTGTGAAGTATATGTATTTTTTAAAAAACATACACGTCCAATCTACAGTCTGCAAGTAATTTGAAGATGGTTATACAATTTATGTTGGTTTTAGGATGTCAAAACACATTAGCCTTGGCTATATGAAATATTTCATTCATGGCAAAGTGTTATTTCCAATGTTTTAAACTTCATCAAAGCTTATGATAGCATAGATGAAAAATGATATGCCTTTAACACTATCACAATCTTATTTTATCATGTGTTAAGGTATTTTAGAATATGTTAAGGTAGTTTGAAGAATCTTAGGTTTCATTTTGCATAGTGTATGCCTATTTGAGAGTCTCCAAAATGTTGTATCTTATATGATATATGATTATTGTTGTCTAGGACCCTTAAAGATTATATTGACAATAGATTAATGAGTCCTTACACTCCCATATGTTTCCTTCCATTTTCATAACTTTCATAGTATCATTCACCATTGTATAAGCCTATCACTCCATATCCATTCTTAATTTCCATATCCCATTATCATCATACATATCACTATCACTATCTATCCACATTCACATTATGGATCCAATATTTTCATATATTTCAAGGATGTTGAGGATCATCATGGTCTTGAAAATTAGTCATAAAGCCTAAAACACTACTAAAAGGAGTAAATCCTCACCTATAGGCTACTTGAAGGGCACCTATAGTCAATAAGTATAATGACAATCTTGAGACCTATTTAAATAAGGAGGATAGTGGAGACCAAATTCATGGTTTTTATTAGTTGGATAACCACAAAGAGATAGATCAAGGAGATAACAAGGTCAAAGGCTTTTCTAGATAAAAAAACACCTCAAGAGAAGCTACAACCAACCTAGTAGAGATATACAACTAGGCAGAGAAAAACTCAATTTTGACAAGGATTGAAGGTGAACTTATGGAATATGAAACGTGAAGAGGTGTTGAATCTGATAAGGTCTCTAAATTAATTTCAATCCATGAAAGGATTTGAAGTGATTTAAGTTCAACATTACAGTCAACATTCATAAGGATACCTATAGGCATAGTACTATGTACCATGAGGAAGGTAAGTAGCTTGAAGTGTTGGAAATAAGATAGTTGAAATATATATAGAATTTTAGTCATATTCAAGTATTGATAAAATATTATTGAGCATGTGAATGGTTATAAAACATCATAACATAGTCAAGGTAAGATATAACATGCTTTTCTTCTAAGGGTTCTTGCCTAGATTGAAGAATAATAAGACTATGGGTATACATGATGAAAGGAAAGAGGCCCATTTGAGTATGGTTTCAAAAATGAATTAACACACCTAGAATATTCATACCTTGATATAAAAAGGGAATGATTAGAAAGTATAGCTGGGACTTATTAAAGTCTAAGAGACCTTAAACACATAGTCAACACCATAAACAGTTTGGGAAATTTAAAGTTTTAGAGCATCTATAAGTGTAGTTACACCTTAAATTTTGGTGAAATCAGTCATTTTAACTATATTAATATAATAATTCTATCATTAAGTTCATATTAATAGTGTAGATATTCACTATTTTGTCTCAAACATACCTTAATCTGCTAGTAGTCTTTGAAGAGACCAAGTGAATAAATTGGAGATTTGAGAACTAGATAGGGAGATTATACTACATAAAGGGGTTTGTGAGGAAATAAAATATGACTTTAAATTTATTAATATGATTTTTAGGTTTGATGATACTCATCTTTTAATTCAATATGCCCTTGAAGGCTAGTTGAGGAAGGTAGACCTATAACTAGTTTATACATGATAGTTGAAGACTTATACAGGTTTGAGGGGTTGTTTGAGGTTGTAAACACCTGGGAAGAAGGTAAATATATTTTAAAAATATATATAAATTCACCATGATGATGATAAACTTAGGTTATATGAGATAATGAATAAACTTAATCACTAGGGGTTAGACATGCTTAACTGCCAAGAAACCCTAAGGGACATGAAGGTCTATAAGCAACAATATTAGAAGATTTGAAATTAAATAGGGTGTTTAAAATACTAAAAAAATGTGGTATGTGTTTTAAATCCATAAAACCTATAGTGGAATTGGAAATAATCCTACTCAAACCTTAAAACCCCAAACACACAGATTGGCATAGTAACCTACAAGCAGTCTTATGAAAGAATATAATAGGGTTGAGGTTTGAGTATCCAGAGATAGTTGTAAAAGTTGGAGATATGATGGAAAGTGGATGTTATGATTAAATTGAATCCTTAGATCACCTCGGACATCCAACACTCAGAAAAGACCTTTTAGGCTTAAAAGACTATTATAGGCTTATAACTCCCACACCACCATGGAGACACTCTCAGTCTTTATTGAGAAAAATGATAATTTGATGAGGTATGAGAGGTCCAAATTTTTTTTTTTCAAGTAGAGAAAATTAGGGTAAAGGTTAATTTTGTCCTAGAATACTAATTCAATCTGCATAGTCCAAGCAACTAGTTCTATCCATCATTTCAAATGCTTAGATATTTTACCATAGGACTTGGGGAAAATTCTATTAGTGGGGATTTAAGACACTTATTTAATTTAAATTATTGGAGGAGAGAGTTAGTTTTATGGGTATAGGTTTATTAACCATTGCTAAGATTAATAACATGTCCAGATTACCTATAGAAGACTAAAATTTCACTTCCTTATGCACATGTCTTGACACATATTTTACATGGAAAATTAAGATTATCAATAAATTTAAAGGGTTATATGTAATAAATATCCATGGCAATAAGTTTTGGTTTGGAGATCCATACTTTATGAACTAGCATTAAGATGGTGGACCTCCAAAACCCTCCCTAAATTGTACTATAGACTAGTCTTAATAATATTGAATATTTTGGCAACAAAAAACCTATGCATCACTTGATAAACACTTGAATAATGAAGTAAAATTAGAGAGGGTCATGACCATAGTACCATGTTGTATATAAATATAATGGCCTACTAAAAAATAGTGTTTTTTAGGAAAAAGAGTAGAAAGAGAGGTACAAGGTAGTTTAAGAAGATGCCAATAATTGGATATTTTTTGACACTTGTTTCACCTTATGGGGACATTATATGTCCAAGGATATTCGTAGAAGTACCCTTATGAGTCTATTCTAATCAACCAATCTATAGGAGTGAACAACAAGGTGACCTAGTGACCTAGTTTGATAAGTTTACAATGTTGAAATACTTAGGGAGACATATGTTATTATTAGATATATATATATATATATATATATATATATATATTAAAACCTAAAACTCACTTGTTCATATGTTCTCAAGGTTTCATACATGTTTTCTATGGTAGCCAATCACTAGCAGTCAGGATACTAGGCTTAATTAGCCCATTTGGCCTACTTAGTCAACAAAAAGAGTCAAGAATGGCATATGAAGATGATGAATTGAGTTATTACAAGTTAATTAAATCATATAAATTCTAACTTAAAGGATTCAAGTGCACATTCAATATCTATTATGGAGGAAGGAGTCATATTCTTGGCTTGCTCGTATGCTTTAAAGGAGGGCAGGTTGTACGCTTGGTGATGGCTTAAATATATTTCATTCAAGTTATAACTACTAATAAAAAATGTTATTTAACCAAAATAGGGGCATATCTTGACTTCAAGGATGTTGAATCAGGTAACCACATACTCCATTACTCCACCTCAATGCTTAAGGAGTCATTGAAGAACATCACACATGGAGAGTTAGCTAGAGAATTATTTATAATTGGTAAATGCAATCATGAATGTGTTAAGATGATTGAAGACATTTTTCTCTTTCTTCCATGCCAATCTATTGATTCTATTATATATTTAGGATTGAAGTCTTTATTTTAAAAATACCTCTCTTGGGTATGAGGAAACTCTACTAAGATTGGTACTTTGTAACCTCTTAAGTGAATAAAATGACTATTTTCAGATTCCTTAATACAAGTTTAGTGTGTTAAATTAGTTTGATTTTGACATGCAGAAGTATTTTCTCCCTCAATAGGTCCTAATCTGACCTAGTTATTATTATATGATCTTATGCAGGACATATACATTATTTTAATGTTGAGTGGCTAAGCTTAGAGTGGAAATATTGATTTGTAAGTGACTTGAATCAGGACTCCCATCATTATCATAATGCTTTGATCACTTAGTGAAACCTATATGTGAAATACTTTTGCATAGGTGTCCTTGGGGGTAGAAGATTCAGCCATTTGCATTGCTTATTAGTGTTTGTTAAGGCCGAATTGAGTGGGTGAATGTTTACATAAGTGCATCACCATCCCTTAAAGTATATTTTTTTTAATGCATTTATACCCCTTTTCATCACAATAGTAATAGGTTTTAGTAATTGATCCATAAGTGATGTACTAGGGGAGCTAACTCCATAATATAAAGGTTTGGTCTAGTTATAAGGTCACCCAAAACCTTTATGAAATTCTAATGTTAGTTCATGTTTGAATAAGAATTGAACACCCTCCTTCAATAGAGTGTAACTTTAGTTGCTAACATTTGGATAAAAGGATTCATAATATAGATGTCAAAGTTTGAAGCTTTTAAATACCAAATTAGAAACACTTTTCATGTAGCTCTGGAGATCCTCACTAGCTTTGGAGTCTAATGTAAACCATATTCAAGGTTATTTAGCTGATATTTATATGGATTTACTATATATTCATGTTCATATATGACATTCAAACACCTTTGTATCAACCAAAATAATTTATTATGTTTTTGTGTTGTACTTTTTGATGTTTTGGTTGTGCATGTGTAAGGACATATTTGACATGTTCCATAAAATAGAAAAAGTCAACAAGAACATCTCGGATCATGAATATAATTTAATATTTAGATTCCTCTCAATACAATTGATAAGTTAAAATAATACTCGTCTTAATCTAAGATCATATGTAAAAGTTAGGAGCATTTTAATGGGCTATGTTCATGCACAATCAAAGATTTGAAGTTCATCAATGAAGCTCTAGAGTTCATTAGTCCAGTTTTGGAATACATCATCCAAAACTCTAAATTTTCTCAGGTTTGTGTTTGAGGATGAAAATAACTAATTTTAAGGCTTGGGATAATAAATAAGGCATGTCGTAGAATAAGTTTTACAAACTTTCTATTTATAAAAATTCTATAAATAGAAATTTCTAAAAATAGACATCATAGTACAAAGGTCTTCAACTATAGAAACATGAAGGAAAAGTGAGATGTATCTTATCTTTTTTTATGTATTTCTAAAAATAGATATTTCTAAAAATGGAAAGTATTTATAGTACTACTAAGAATATCTCACACTTCAAAGTTGTTGAAAATAACCAAGTTTGTAATATTGTTATTTGATCTACTAAATTGTTAGTCTAAGAATAAGAATTAGTTTCTAAACTAATTTTTTATGTTGTTTAGGTTAGTAAATCAGTTACAAACTGATTTATTAGTTTTTTAGAATAAGAAAATATCATTTTAGGGTGTTAGTCTACACTAAAAATTAGTTTCAAACTAATTTGTTATGTTTTTACTCTCCAACAATAATTTTTTATAAGAGTTGGATTATAAATATAACCTGCTCATTCATTATGGGAGTTAAAAAACTAAAACAATGTAAAGCGTGGATTAAATATTTTTCATATTTTAATCATTTTAAGAATTAATGATAATTTTATGAAGATTCTTCAAAGTTAAGAGATGATCCACATCCTATTCCAAGGAAGAGAAAGGGACCAATCCACCAAAGAAGAAGGATTCATTTTTGGTAATTATAAGTCTATTTTATATTATTATGTGTTTTAATGCTTGCCATTCATCATTTTATGTGTTACATCCCAATTTATCACTAAGTAATTTTTCCTAATTATCTATGGATTTCTATGGTTGAAAATGTTATTTGACTATTATTTAACTAAGATGTAAGTCATATGTTGTTATGGGATAGTCAAATGTTACTTTGATTATATGGTTGCATTGCTATGAATTTAACTGTATGGTATATTCTTATATTATGATCATGTTGATTTGTTATTTCAACAATATTTTATGATATATGTCACAATATTATGGATAAACTACTTTCTTGTCATGAGTTTGACGTAGGAGAGATTCATCCCTCAAAGCATGATAGAGGGAGAGCATCATCGAGGAGGGTGACATAGATAGAGGTGTTGGGGGATGATAGAGGAATAACTGAACCCATGCACACATCATATTAGATAGTACATGTTATATTCATTGCTTAAATGGTTAGTGTTAGTATGTTCATTATGTTATTTGAATTTAGATAATTATTTATGTGCTAGCTCAGTTTAATGCTTATGTATAATTAACCTCTTGTAATTGTATATATGAATAGCTTGTAAAAAATTATTTTTATGTATAAGATCATAGTGTTTATGACATATGACATTAACTCGTTCATCTCTACACAAACACAATTTCATGTAATATTTACACGCATAACCCATATATATATATATATATATATATATATATATATATATATATATATATGTTCATCTCTACACAAATGCAATTTCATGTAATATTTACATGCATAATCCATATATATATATATATATCTGTGTGTGTGTGTTTTAAGAAAATGATTAATGGTATGAAGTCTATATATAAGATATAAGTTAAAGTTCCATTACAGAATATGTAACATATTTGGAGTCCTTATATGTGTAAATGTTATTTACAAGAAGTCAACTATGTCAAACTTGAAAGAATATATAAGAATCGGTTGCATTATTAAAATACTCATATAATGATTTCAAGGTCATAAAATATTTGGTTCTCAATGAATTAGTTTTAGATTTTATCTTATAAATATGTAAGAAAACTTAGAAAGAGTATAAACCTCTAATTGAAAAAATAAAGGTAGAGTTAGGTATGTATGGATGTTTACTTATTACACTCTATTTTCAATAATTCAAGATAATGTAATATAGTCTAAGGACCTAGATTGTTGAAAAAGAGGGAAATTGATTTGGAATGAATTTGATCATATTTAAATTATATCCTTTATAAGATTGAGTGAGTCAAAATAAGGTTTTTGGAAATGTACAAAACCCTATATAGAATTGATGCCTTTTTCATGAAAAGTGTTTAATTAGTTTTTTATTTTCTTTAAATTAAATATTACTTACTAAAAAATCAAATGAAAATAGGGCTTATGGTGAATACCTATGGATTAGAAGATGTTGCACACCTCTTTAAATCCAATGACAATGAGAGTTATTTTTGGCTAGGAAGAATAACCTGCACACATGTAAAAACTTGACAAAAATAGATTAATAAAAGAGATGGATGGATTGTTTGATACAAAATTAGATCCAAGAAGTTGTACACTTCCTTAGAGGGAGTCAGTCCACTGTGTATGCAATTAAGCAGATGAAAAACATATGAAATTACAATAGATAAAAGATATGATAAAAATGTTAATTAAGATATAGTCTTTGATTAAGCTATCAATATAAATGAAATATTCCTCCCAATAAGCTGAAACAAAGTCTATATCATCCTATATAACAACTAGATGATCTTCATTAAATTTAAGAGAGGGAGAATAAACAATTGTGTAGAGAACTAGCTCAAAGGCTATATCACTATAATCAACAAACAAGGGTTGGGAAATTATATGGAGATCAATGATAGTGATTATGTCATGTACTAAGCCAAGAAGAGTCATCTACAAACAAAGTCCATATTAAAATAATTGTAAATCAATAAAATATTGTGGACAAGGGTCTAGGATTAAGGTCTTGAGTTCTATGAATTAAACATATGTTGGGTTAAATACAAAAAGTTTCAAGATTTTATTACATATAATATTACTCAATTGCCTAGATCAAAATAATTGAGTTTATAAATCTGTATCAAAATCTAATTTGTAACCCATAGATTAAAAATAACCTAAATGTGTACTTGCAAGTTAAAAAAAAAAATGGAATAATAAAGACATGCAAAAAATAGAGAAATAAGAGATGTTGAAAAATAACATACAAAAATATTGACATAAAATTTAACATGATTCACCCAAATGTTGGGATACATCCACCAAGAAACTCAATATTTTTTCTATTCAAACTTCTAAAGGAATTTATATAGGTGCCTAACACTTTCTGCCCCTCAGTCTCTATATTAGAGCACTCTGGAAATACCTTTGTTGAAGCTAATTTTCCCTTTCTATCAATTACTATGTAGCTACATTCATTTCTATCTACAAATCACATCTACATAATCATTCTACTTCTTTTCCACCTTGAAAGGGATGATCACTAAAAATTAAGAAGTACAAAATCTATTCTAACTTCCTTGGAGAATAAGGAAGTACAAATTTGTTACAACTTCCTTCTGTTATAATTTGTTACAACTTCCTTACATAATAAGGAAGTAAAAATCTATTACAACTTCCTATGGTTGAAATAATTTATAGATATTAAAAAAACTACTTTAAATAGTCATAAAACTATGACAATGATGCATAAGCTATTGACAAATCATCATCTGACCCTCCTCAAGTTTCTCTTGTATTCAATCAATGCCTACAAGAGCATCATTAATAACAGACCTCCACGACCCTATCAACATAGATCCATGACCACATAGTGCTTATATCAATTCACAACATTAGGACTAAAATTTGACATTAACCTATTCCTATCCATTTATAACAACACTTATATATAGAATCCCATAGCACCAATAAAGTTGTAGGGTTTCTATTTTTAGGTTGCCCATAATAACTACATTTTTCACATACAGGTTACCTATAATAATTTCAAGTTTCATCTACAAGATGCACTTAAAAACTATAGTCTTCACCTATAGGTTTCCCATAGAAACTATAGGTTTTCACCTACAGGTTACTCGTAGCCACTACAAGATTCACCTACAAGTTGCCCATAGCAACTACAGGTTTCTTTTACATGCTACCTATAACAACTTTAGGTTTGTTTTATAGGCTACCCAGAGTAATTTTAGGTTTCTTATATGGGCTATCCATAGCAACTATAGGTTTCAAGATTTTCATTCAAATAAAATTAGGTATTATGTTTCCACATATCTAATAATCTCCCACTTGGAGACATAAGGCCATAACACCAACTATTGTAACCTCCCACTTAAACTTAGAACTACTGATTTCTTCTTCTTCATGTTCATGCTTGAAGTCCCATAGAAGTTGAGTGTGCCCTCAAATTCACTACTAAAAATTACCTTAATAAGCATATTTGCAAGATTTTCTTCTGAGTGAATCTTCTTGAGCTTTAACTACCCACTTTTCAAAATTGTACATATGAAGTGGTAATGAAGCTCTATATGCTTTGTCCTGCTATGAAAAGCAAAGATTTTAGCAAGGTGAATAGCACTTTGGCTATAAAATACAGAGCGTACCCTACTTGATTCACTCCTAACTCCAAAAGTATTCTTAACCATAAAAACTCTTTACTTTCTTTAGTGCAAGCAATGTATTCAACCTCAGTGGTATAAAGTGCAACAAATTTTTGTAGCTTAGAAAACCACAAGACTACAGTTCCTCCAACTATGAAAATATAGCTAGTGGTAGACCTTCTACCAACCAAGTCACCTATCATGTCACTATCCAAAAACCTTGTATCCCACTATTAGAACCTTAAAAACATAAACACATACTATAGGTTCCATCCAAATATTTTAAAATCCACTGAACTACTAATCAGTGTTGCTTACTAGGGTTACTCATAAACCTACTCACTACTCCCACTACTTGGGATATGTTTGGATGAGTGAAAATCATAGCATACATTAAAATTACCACAACTAAAGCATATGGCACCTTTGCCATATAATATTTCTCCTTTTGTGACTCAGGAGACTGTGTCTTACTCAACTTGAAGTGGCTAGCTAAAGGTGTAGAAACAGATTTACAGTTCTTCATACCAAATCTTAACAACACCTTTTCAATAAATTTAGATTGAGTTAAAGTTAGTTTCTTACCCAATCTATCTCTGTCAATTCTCATTCTAAAAAAATTCTTGGCTGGTCCAAGATCCTTCATGGCAAACTCTAAATAAAGCAATTTCTTCAATTCACTTATTCTCTGCATGTTAGCTTCACATAACAACATGTCATCAACATAAAGTATAAGAATAATGAACTCACCATTTTCAAATTTCTTACTATAAAAACAATGATAATTATGAGTATAAGCATATCCATGCTCTAACATGAAAGTATCAAACCTTAGGTCCCATTGCCTAGGTGCCTGTTTCAAACCATATAAACTTCTTAGTAATTTACAAACCTTTCTATCTTTCCCCTTTACCTCAAAACCTTTTGGTTGCTTCATATATATTTCCTCTTCTAAATATCCATGTAAGAATGTTGTATTCACATACATTTGTTTTAAGTGAAGATCATTAGAGGCAACAATACTTAATATAGTTCTTATTGAGGTAATTTTGACAAAAGGAGAAAATACCTTTCAATAATCAATTCTAGCCTTTTGTATAAAGCCTTTAACAACAAGCCTTGATTTTTATGTTTTCTACCCACTCTCATCTTCTTTTAAATTGAAAACCCATTTATTTTTTATTTATTTCTTATTAGGTGGAAAATCCACCATTTCCCATGTTTTATTGTGTTTCAAGACATCTAATTCTACTTTCATGCCCTTTTCCCATTGCACAAAATCTTTATCCCACTTAGCTTCTACAAATGATTGAGGTTCCCCATAGTCAATTAGTAACAAATAAAATAAATATGGAGAATATATATTATGAGGTTTACTTACTCTTGTTGACCTCCTTACCACAGGTGTGATTGGTTTACTTTGAGTTTATCTTGGCCCAATATTCTCAGAAGACTCTATTGGGTCATTAATGACCCTATTCCCATTCTCTGATTTGTAGAGGTAAATGGATTATTCTGTAAGTTCTCTTTTCTTTCTCAAAATAAAATTGGAGGTATGATAAGATTTTCTTTACCAAGTGGACTTTCCACGTTTTTTTTACAAGTTGGTCCCTATACATCACACTTTCATTAAAGATCACATCACATGATCTCACAATATTTCTATCATATAAACACTAGAAATGATAACCAAATAAGCTATCACCATATCCAATGAAAGTACATCTCATTGATTTAACATCCAACTTATTTCTATTTTATTTATCAATGTGCACAAATGCTTCATAGCCAAAAACTTTTAAATGAGAGTAGGAAACACTTTTACCTATCCAAGCTTCCTTGATAATCTCACCATATAAAGTCCTAGATAGTCCTTTGTTAATCAAGTAAACAATAGTATGAACTACATATTCCCAAAAGGTAGGGGACAAACTAGCATGGAGTCTCATGCTTTTAGCAATCTCCATAATTTTTTGGTTCATTCTCTCACTTACCCCATTCTATTGAGGAGTCTGAGAAACTGTTACTTCTTTTCAGATTCTTTCTTGTGCATAGTAGTTAAAAAATTATTTTGAGGTGTATTCACTTCTATTATCAGATCTTAAGCATTTTAGCTTCATGTCTAACTCATTTTCTATAAGGGCTCTCCAAATTTAAAAGGTTCTAAATACATCAGGCTAATTTTGGATACAATAAACCCACATCTTACGAGTTGTATCATACATAAACATAACATAATACTTTGAGCCTCCCAATGATATTATACATCGACTTATCCCTAAACATTAGAATGTACTAATTCTAATTTATTTTGTTTTCTTTCAGGCCCAACCTTAGAAAAATAAACTTTCTTTTCTTTACCAAAAATTCAATGTTCACATAAATCTAAATTAAAAGAATTTAAGTCTGATAACTTCCCTTTCTTATGTAAAATGGTCATACCTTTCTAACTCATATGACCCAATCTTGAATGCCATAAATTAGTTCATAGATCATAAGTAGAAACTAATGCAGTATTAAAATTAATAATGTAAATACTCAAATAAAGTGTGCCTTCATTTTTCCCTTTGGCTATAACAAGATTACCTTTTGTTACCTTCCATGATTCTGCATTGAAGGTAACAATACATCCATCTTCAGCTAATTGACCTGCAAAAATAAGATTTTTGGTAAGACTTGGCACATGCCTTACTTCTTTGAGTATCCATTCATTTCCATTATATAGCTTGATATTTACTAACCCTTTACCAATAATATCACATGGTTCATTGTCTCCCAAGAAAACCTGGCCAAACTTGCCACTTACATAGGTTGTAAAATACTTGGGATTGAAATTAGCATGAAAAGATGCCTCTGTGTCAATCACCCATGACTCAACCTTTGTATCATATGACAAAAATAAAACATCTTGATACATGGTAGTAGTATCAACTGAGGCAATATTTTCCTCCTGGTTATTATCATTATTTTTTTGCTCCTTGTGATTCTTTTTAGGAGCCCAACACTGCTTTCTCATATGGCCAGCCTTTTCACAGTTCTAACAAACAACACTTCTTCCTTTTGACTTGGATCTACGTTGTTAAGACTTATCTAAACCCTTAACTTAGCTTAGATTTTTTTGTGTTAGGTTAATTTAATAATTTTAAATGGGGCATGCCTCTTTTATAAAGACACCCCCATAAATAAATTAGATTAACTTTATTTGGGTAGTTTTTATGTTTAAGTTAATTAATAATGTAAACTACCTATTGGGTGTAATTCCCATAGGAGTTAGTTAATAGGTTAGTTGGTTTTACCGGTATTAGGTTAATCTTATAAATAAATGTTTATTTCATATAAAAGGGTTAACAGAATAAGGGTACTCTTTTTATGTACTTGATTTTTGGTGATTAATAAAATGCTTCTGGACCCGCACTCAGTGGGCACAATATTCAACCTATTTTGGTTTTTTGTTATCAGTGATATCAGAGTATGGTTTTGGAAAGCACAATGAATACGTGAAGCTTAGTGAATTTGGGAGAAGGCAAGGTGAAAAGATAATTCACATGGAATTGAAAGTCTCATGTGAAATCAAATTCTAGAGTATAAGGTAAGATTTTTGAAATAAACTTTGGAGTGGCTTAATATTGAGAAATTTGAAAAATTATTAAATTATCCATTTTTCAAATATTTTTTGTCATTGGTTAATGTTAATTTGAAATAAATAATCTTGTATGGACATATAATTGATCAAGTCTATCATACTCCCTTAATTGCTTTCAAAACTCTTTTTTTAACATTCTAGATTGAATTTTGAAGCTATAAATGATTTAAACTTGTTTTAAAACTCTAAAAAATTGCCCAAAAACCATTTGTACGGCCTTTTTCATCTAGATATTCCTATGATTGATTTAAATGCCCTTCATTTATTTTTAACATCCATTTGCTCATTATATATTATCTTTTTATGTTCCTAGAGATCAATTATAAATTCTCAAACCCTACCAAAAGTTTTTCAAGCTATAAATTATAATAGTATAGCCCATATTTTTAGAAGTACAACATTCCATTGTCTTTTAAAATCAAAAAGAGTTTTACTCAACTAAAATTACTTCTATTAGTCTCAATCACTAGAAAATAAATAAATATTCAATCTTGCAAGGTTTTATACAACCCAAGTGAAGTATCAGATGTTTTCCAACTTTCCTAGATCGGCCATGGTGTTAAAATCCTTAGTATGGCATTGGAATATTATAGGCAAATAAAAAATTTCATTTTAAAAAGTTGGATATAGTTTTGATATAAATTTAGGGTTTGGTGGGGCCTACTTAAAGGTTGAAAGAATTAATTTTTATTTTGGTCAAAAAATTTCATGGGATTTCTTAATTTTACTCACCCAAGTAAAATATTTTTTATTATCATAGAGATAAAAATCAAGTTTATATAGAATATTCTATCTTTATAAACTTGTAAATGTTCATAAAGCACTTGGAAGGACATATTTTGGATAAAACTTTGTAACATGGAGGTCAAGGGTTCAAATTTTGTTTTTTGGAAGAATTTTATTTATGAAGATGCTTTCTTGAAAAGGAATATTCCCTTTTTGGAATCTTTTAATAAGATTTTCAAGTTGTAAAAAGCATATTTGATTGTAAAAACATGCATACTTGTTAAAAATTTGCATATGAAGTTGTTATCTTTTGCTATTGAATATCTTGGTGACATAAGGGTGTATCTTGGTGAAATAAGGTTGTTTTTAGAAACATAAGGGTGTAATTATTTAATTTTTGGTATGGTTAAGTGCAAAACCCATCAATTTTTTTTTTGCTCTATGTGGAGGTTAAGTGCAAAAACCCTGTAGAAGCAGTGTTTTGAGTAGTGAGTGTGGTATTTTTCTATTTTATTGCATTTCTTTGCATTTTATCACACTTACTTTTCATTGTTGCACTTGTGTTTTGTTTAAGATGCCAAAGATTCAAAATTTTCTTTTAGATGGTGATAGATTAATGATTTCTAATTATTCATATTAGAAATGTTTGATAGAAGCTTCATTAGTTTTTAATTAATTATGGGATATTGTTAAGAATGAAATCCCACATTGCCAACAAAAATGGCTAAACTTGATGCATATAATTTATGTGATTTTAAGGCCTTAACATTGATCAAATGTTGTAATCATGATACTTATATTCATATTGAAAATTATCCTCATAGGTACACTGTATGGAAAACATTATTTGATTTATATGATAAGGAACCTAAGCATAAGAATATAGACATTCATATGCAGTTGTTTACTTTGTCATTAGATGAAGGTGGGGATATGGGAGAATATATGTCTAAGTTGAAAAATATTGTTATTGAATACAATAAGGCTAGATTTGGAAAACTAGATGATGATTTCATAGTCACTGCTACTTTGAAAGGACTACCTAGGTCATATAGAAACTTTGTAGAAATATTGCATGTCTCTGAAAAGATCACAGGCATCAATTTTGACAAGTTGGATGAGTTGCTTATCCAACATGGCCTCTCTCTACCCAAGAAATTAAATAAAATTAAGGAAGCCCATGTTTTAGAGTCTAATCCTAGTTCATCATCATCTGGGCATAAAAATAATAGAGGGAATAGTTATAGAGGAGGTCAAGGTTCAAAAGGAGGTAGATATCAAAACAAAGGTAGAGGTTATTCAAATCAAAAACAATCAATCCATTCTCGTTCAAATGAAATAAATGATAGAGGATGTGGTCACAAATTTTATAGGGGTAGAGGTCGAGGTAGATCAAACATTCAGTGTCATAGATGTGGAAAATTTGGTCACATTGCTTCTCAGTGTAGGATTCCTTTTGACAATAATCAAAGGCCACAAAAAGTGACTAACTCTAACTTTACTCAATATGTTGATCATACCTATGATGAGTCTAGAAATGTTGATCATGAATTTACATTCACTACTTTGGGTCACATTGATTTATATGTAATATGAGGGTAGAGATGAGGTCACATATGTATGGGTTTTAGACACAAGAGAAACCAAACACATGAAATTTAGGTGAGACTTATTTTGGAATTTCAAAGAAGCTTCTCTTTCTCTATTTTCTTTGGTAGATAAGTCTATGCATATTCTTTAGGACTTGGGTTTATTTGAATTCTTCTTCCTAAAGGTTCTATAAAATACTTGGAAAATGTTTGGTATGTTCCCACATTGAAGAAACATCTTCTTTCTTTGGTAACTATTAGAAGGAAAGGTTATCAAATTGTCCTTGAAAATGGGCTCATCCATATCAATTTAGTGAAGGATGGTTATAAAACCATGTACACAGAATATGAGGATGGAAATTTAGTTAGATTACATTGTAAAGTGCTTTATCCCATACTAGAACTTGTAGTAGTTTTTGAAATAGGTACAGGTACTATGTCTACACAATGGTTATGGCATCTCCACTATGGACATTTGAATATCCACCATTTAGTGGACTTGCAGAGATATGGTATGGTGAATAGGTTTCCCACTTTTCATAAAGATAGTATTCTTTGTGAATCATGTATTTTGGGAAAACAAAATTGGGAAAATTTTCCCAAAAAATCTTCATGGTGAGCTAACAAATGTTTGTAGTTAGTTCATAGTGATGTATGTGACATGAAAAAGTCAACCATTGGAGGGTGTAAATATTTTGTGTTGTTTATTGATGATATTTTTAGGATGACTTGGGTGTTTTTCATGAAAAAAAATTATAATTTTTCACTAAGTTTGCTTATTGGTTACACTTAGTTGAAAAATAAATAGGTTCACACTTCACCACTCTTCATTCAGATAATGGTGGTGAGTATACTTTGAATGATTTTTTAGATTATTATTAGGAGCATGGCATTCATTGATAATATAGTAATGCTTACACTCCATAATAGAATGGAATATCTAAATGAATTAATAAAACCTTGGAGGGCATAACATGAGCTATGTTGCACTATAAATAGCTTAAAGATAAGTTTTGGCTAGAAGCCATTGGTACTATAGTGTATTTGAGAAACAGGTCCCCCACATTAGCTCCTTTGGGACAAACTCCATATGAGGCTTGGTATGGGTTTAAACCAAAAGTTAAAAACTTGAAATTTTTTGGATGCCTTTGTTTTGATTTAGTTCCCACTAAACATAGAAGTAATTTGGAACCACAAAGTATAAAATACATATTTCTTAGATATTCAAAAAATAAAATGGGGTGTCATTTTATTTCACAAGATACAAGAAAATTCATAGTGAGTCAGGATGTAGTATTTGATGAATTTGGGACTATGAACGCTGTAGAGATTGATTCTCAACTTGATAAGTTAGAGAGGGAAAATTCAAAAAGAGATAAGGGTTTGAATAATGGGGAAAATTCCTCAAGGTTGTGGTATGAAACTCAAATTCCTTCATTTTTCTCTCTTTCATTTACTAGTTCACAAGTTGATGACGTAATTTTTTTTGAAAATTCTCTAAGTCTCCCTTTGGATGGTGCACATGATGAGAATTTTAGTGTTAGTAATTTAAATAATTTAAATAAGTATTTAAAATGGGCTCAAAGTAATTTTTATGACTTGAAAGAAGATAAAGTTGGTTCAATAGGTCCTAGAAGTTCTTGTAAATAGGTGAATTATACAATGGTTGTTACTGCTTCCATTGAGCCATCTAATTTTGAGGAAGCATCTAATGAACATGTTTGGAAATAGGTAATGCAAAGTTAGTATGATGTAATACTTAACAATAATACTTGGGTTTTGGTTGATCCTCCTCCACATATTCAACCCATAAGATGCAAAAGAGTGTTTAGGACTAAGTATAATTTAGATGGATCCATTGAAAAATGTAAGGTAAGACTTGTTACAAAAGGATATGCACAATAAGAAGGTATTGACTATGAGGAAACATTTGCACCAACTACCAAAAGACACACTATTCATATGGTACTTGCCTTAACAGAACAAAATGCTTGGAAAGTCCATCAAATGGATGTTAAAAGTGCTTTTTTGAATGGTGATTTATAGGAAGAAGTATACATGAAACAACCTTAAGGTTTTGAATAGGTGGATGTAGAACACAAAGTGTGTAAATTGATAAAATATTTGTATGGGATCAAACAAGCACCTAGGGCTTGGTATGAGAAAATGGATTCATACATGAAATCCATTGGTTTTCAATGTAGTGAATCTGATGATACTCTCTTTTTTAAAGTGCAAGGCAAGAAATTGGTGATTCTTGTTCTATGTGTTGATGACTTATTTATCACAAGCAATGATGAAAACCATAATAAGTTTTTGAAAAAGGAATTAAAATATGGGGTTGAGATGACAAATCTTGGACTTCTTCACTACTATCTAGGCATAGAGGTAACTCAAAAAGAGCATAGTATTTTCATTTCACAAACTAAGTATATTTTTGAGTTATTAGATAGGTTTGACATGAATGATTGTAAACCTACCCTCAATCCCATGGAAAGTAACTTAAAATTGTCTAAGGATGATAGCAATGCCTTTTTTGATGGCACCAAGTATAGATAGTTGGTGGGAGGTTTAATATATTTAATGACTACCAGGCCTGATATATCATTTTTAGTTGGAATTTTGTGTAGGTTTATGCATGATCCTAGAGAAATTCATTGGCATGTAGCAAAATGAATACTTCATTATCTTTAAGTAATAAAAACATAAGGCCTTGAGTACCACCGCAACAAGAAATTAAAACTTATTGGGTATTGTGACATAGATTTTGGTGGATGTGTGGATGATAGAGTGTCCACAATAGGATACACTATGCATATGGGTTCATCTTCCACTGCTTGGTGTTGTAAAAAGTAAGATATAATGGAAATTTCATCAATAAAATTAGAGTACATTATAACATGGGATGCTTCCAGATAAATTGTTTACTTATAGTACATTCTTGAAGATCTTCAGGTTTCTTATATTACTTCTACATATTTATATATTGATAATTAGAGTGAAATCAAGATGTCAAAAAATCCAGTGTTTCATTCCAAAACAAAACATATGGATGTCAAATATCATTATCTATTAATTCTATTGGTGAAGAAATCTCTTGATCTGATATTTTGCCCAACTGCTGATTAGACAGTTGATATTTTCATAAAACCCCTCGATAGAATCAAATTTGAAAAATTTATAAAAATTCTTGGTATGGTTCCAAAGACCTGACTTTGGATCATAGGGGTTTTTTTTAGGACTTATCAAAAGTCTTAGCTTAGGATTTTGTTGTGTTAGGTTAATTTAATAATTTTAAATGGGGCAGGCATCTTTTATAAAGACACCCCCATAAATTAATTAGATTAACTTTATTTGGGTATGTTTTATGTTTAAGTTAATTAGTAATGTAAAATACCTATTAGGTGGAATTCCCATAGGAGTTAGTTAATAGGTTACTTGTTTTTACCAGTATTAGGTGAAATCTTATAAATAAATTTTTATTTCATGTAAAAGAGTTAATAGGTAAAGGCATCCTTTCTATGTACTTGATTTTTGGTGATTAATAAAATGCTTGTAGATCCACACTCAGTGGGCACAAGATTCAACCTATTTTGGTTTTTTATTATCATATGTTTGGAAGATAAAGATCTTCCCTTTGATCCATGGCTCTTGATCCTTTGTTTATTCTTTTGTCTCCCTATGGATTCAACATTTAGTGCATTGCTTGTTGGAGTCTCACTAGATGTCTTCCTTCTCATTTATTCAAAGATAATGACACTAACAACATCCTCCATTTTAAGAGTGCTGATCCTTGACACACTTTTACTCACAGCCATCACAAGATTATTCCAAGATTCAGATAGAGAACATAGTAACAACAAGACCTTGACCTCTTCATCTATTTTCACTTTCAAAGAAGTCAACTAATTTTTAATAATATTATAATCATTCATATGTTTAGCTACACTTGAATTCTCATTCATTTTTAGGATGAATAACCTCTTCATCAGATACACCTTATTTTCTATTAAAATCATCTCATACAACTTACATAAGGTAGTCATAAGTTATTCTATAGTCTTTTTTGAGATATATTGAAGGCAACACTTATTACCAAGTAGATAATTATGGATCCTAAAGCTTTTATATCCAAGACATTCCATTCCTCATCTGTTCTCTTTATCTATCCTTTTACTTTTCCATCAATTGTTAGATAGAGATCCTTTTGATACAAATAGTCAATCATCTACATCTTCCATAGAATAAAATTCTATCCATTAAACTTATCAACCACTCTTCTTCCATCATTTTCCATTGTTCAAGATCTCCCACTTGAGAAGATATTACTCTAAGTCTGAGATCCTACATAGATTTACAACTTGCAAAACATACACAAAACCTCACAAAGATGGCTTTGTTACCACTTACTGGGTTAAATACAAAAAGTTTCAAGATTTTATTACATATAGTATTACTCAACTACCTAGATTAGAATAATTGAGTTTACAAATCTATATCAAAATCTACTTTGTAACCCATAGATTAAAAATAATATAAACATGTACTTGTAAGTTAAACAAATAAATATGGAATAATAAATACATTCAAAAAATAGAGAAATAAGAGATGCTAAAAAAAACATACAAAAATATTGGCACATTATTTAATGTGATTCACCCAAATATTGGGTTATAACCACTAAAAAACTTAGAAAGTCTTCTATTCAAACTTCCAAAGGAATTTATACAAGTGTCTAGTACTTCTTGCCCCTCCATCATTGTATTAGAGTACTCAAGCAACACCTTTATTTGAAGATAGTTTTCCTTTTCTATCAATTACTACATAGCTACATTCATTTCTATCTACAACTCACATCTACATAATTGTTCTGCCTCTTTTCTAATTTTACAAGGATGACCACTAAAAATAAGGAAGTAAAAAATCTATTCTAACTTCCTATAGTTACAATCTATTACAACTTCCTTACAGAATAAGGAAGTACAGACCTGTTACAACTTCCTTATATTTTAATTTGTTACAACTTCCTTGCATAATAAGGAAGTACAAATCTATTAAAACTTCCTATGGTTACAATATTTTATAGATATTAAAAAAAACTACTTTAAATAGTCATACAACTATGACAATGATCCATGAGCTATTGACAAATCATCATCTAACCATCCTTAGGTTTTTCTTGCATTCAATCAATGCCTACAACAACATCATTAATAATAGACCTTCACAGCCCTATCAACTAGATATGTGGCCAATGTAACCATGACCACACAGTGCTTATATTGATTCACAATATTAGGATTGAAATTTGACATTAACCTATTCCTATTAATTTATAACAACACTTATTTATAGAAGCCTATAACACCAAGCAAGCTACAAGATTTTTATTTTTAGGTTTCCTATAACAACTGTAGTTTTCACTTACAAGTTATCTATAGCAATTGCAAGTTTCATCTACAAGATACTTGTAGTAACTACAATATTCACCTATAGGTTACTCATATAAACTATAAGTTTTCCCTATAGCTTGCCTATAGCCATTGTAGGATTCACCTATAGGTTGCTCATAAAAACTACAAGTTTATTTTATAGGCTACTCATAGAAACTATAGGTTTGTTCTATAGGCTGCCCATAACAACTATAGGTTTCTTTTATAGGCTACCCATATAAACTATAGATTTCAAGATTTTCATTAAAATAAAATGAGACATTATGTTTCCACATATCTAACAACATAGTGGATCAATTTTGATCTTGACAGGATCAATGTTAATTTATAATAAATCAACATCAGCTCTCTCTATGATTGAGTTTAATAAAAATAGAGAATAGATGAGATATATTTTCTAATAAAGGCTAATAAATAGATATAGAGGGATTAAAATCATATTATAGAAACTAGATAAATAGATAATAGTAGAATAATTGATAGAAAATGATATAAATCAAAAACTATTACTTACCTTTGATTCATTTGTGAACATAATGAAATTCCTCAATAGATGTAGGCAATTTCTCAGGGTTGATAGAGGATATGGATTGAACATAATAAAATTAAGTAGAGTGTCATTAAGAATATCACTAAATATCTAAGAAATCTAATAGCAATTCAAGGCTTTGAGATTTTTGGTCTAGAAGGCAAAGGTTGGCTGGGTATTTATGGATTGATGTTGATATAGAGAATTGACACCAATCATGGGTGAATCGACACCAATTCACCCAATTTAGCACCTTTATTTCAACCATGGGTAAGAATGGATTACATACATGTAGATTTATTGGTAACAAACTCTTACAGGGGTAAAGTGGTTAGGGGGTAGATTCTGAGGGTTATAAATGGATTTGGAAGGTTAGGAGGGTTAGAAAGGTAATAATAAAGGCCACTTATCAAGCTAGTAAATGATAAATATATTAAACATTAGGATAGGGATTATTTAATAGATTAAGTAAATATATGGACCTAAGACAATTAATCATTCATAGGGTATGAAATTATAGATTTGACCCTTTTTATGGAGTGTTATGGAATACATGCCATAAGATAAAAACCATGTAAGGTTCACTATCCCAAGTTTATGTGAGGAGGTATCCCCACTTAAATCGGGAGTTAGCGAAGGATAAAGAGTGGGTGAGAGGTTTGAAAATGGAATAATATATGGGATAGGTAGATAATAGATGAGCTCTAATAAATACAGATGCATAACATGAAGTGTATGTTTTGCACTGACAGGATGTAAGATAATGCACATAGAGATGCCCTAAGACAAATCCTATAATAAAATTCCATAACTATAAATAGGTGAGCTTAAATGAAGGTTAGTCAAGAGAAAAAGTAATAGGATTGGTTAACCAAAGCATCTAGTGTGTTATATGATGTGTGTGATACCTATAGACATCTATTTTCAAGGGATAATGTACTCTTGGGACCCATTGAGGGGAGATACCCAAAAGAGTACATGCCTTATGTAAGTTATGAGACCAATAGGGGATCAAGGTCCATAAAATTGAAATGATATAGGTTGAATAATAGGTTAGACATGGAAAGGAACCATGATAAAGCTAAGGAATAGCGATGGATTCATTTGTAAGTACAAATAATGCAAAAGGGGGTCAATCAACACCAATTCAAAATGAAATGGTACTGATACAAAACTAATTCGCATCGATCCAAAATTGGGTAAATAAATAAATCCAATGTGGAAAAGGGATCTTTTGCTATTTTTGAAACCCAAACAATGCTTGAGAGCTCAAACAACAAGTGTAATAACCAAATGAGATGGAGGCTAATGGTAGAGGATTAGATGATGATGCTACTCATAGGACAAGATAAGTCAATTATTTTATTAATTTTTGTGAATTTTTTAGTTTTTTAAGTTTTTTAGCTTTGAGGAGGTAGGATAGGGCTAAGATTATGAGAAGATAGTATTAGAGAATTGGTACCACTTTCTTAGTGAATTGATGATGATTCATATG
This sequence comes from Torreya grandis, assembly GCA_037957365.1. Taxonomy (NCBI): domain Eukaryota; kingdom Viridiplantae; phylum Streptophyta; class Pinopsida; order Cupressales; family Taxaceae; genus Torreya; species Torreya grandis. Next base: position 471,566 of record JARHVA010002146.1, on the reverse strand, counting down.
GAATCAATGTCATTTTTATGAAGTAATGTTGATCCAAGAAGAACGGTGTTGATCCATAATGGATTGATGCCGATTCACACAAAAGTGTGAAGGGATTAGAATAGAGTCTAGGGTTAGGCTAAATTAGATTTTTTAAGATATTTTAGGCTTATAGGGGATATTGGTTGTGTAATAAAATTACTTAGATATTTACATATAATGATTTTATATTGTGCAAAATACGCAAATATGAGAGTTCACACAATGATAATTGATGAAAGAATAGACTAATAAATAATATAGCAAAGCCACTTTGAGGGGAAAACCTCCACAACTAAGCACTAATAGTAGAATAATTATCATAATGCATAAATACTAACTACTACCTCCTATATATAGTCTACTTAGCCAAGGTTATTCTAAAGGCTAACCTAACTAGGAACATAGAGAAATGTAACAAGTAAATAAAAAAGGTATATAAACCATAAGTCAGACACACATATCCCTAGATACACTAATGGTTAAGGGCATAACATGTTGATAGGAATGAGGTCTATTGTAGATTTGAGATTCAGTGCCACCCTTATTGGAGTGACTATGAGTTTAGTTTGGAGATGATGACTGGGCCTATATAGAGGTTATAAGCCTAGGAGGGGTGTATCACTATAGATGCATCCATCAAGATATGGGATTATCGATGGTTTTAATAGAGCATTGGGATGTCATGACTAGGGCCTTTTGGCTACTGAGCAAGGATATGCCCATCATAGAGGAGGACATATATAGGATTCTACATCTTATGGTGTAGAGAGCACTTATATTACCTATAGATGAGCAAGACCGAGGAGTAGCCTTGACATGCCTATATGGTGATGATGAAAATGGTATTAGTTTTATTATTGGTTGTTTCAATTCTGATAATATTTATAGGGTAGACATAGTGGGGAGAGGCATTCTCACAATGATGATGCTAGTGATATCCTGCTATGTACTCCTAGACTTAGGGGGTGGTAGATTTCCATGGAGCCTGACTGGTGTGGTGGAAGATATGCTAGAGCACTACATAATTTTTTCATGGGCATCTAAATTTTTGGCATAAATTTATAGGGAGTTCTAGGGTTGAAAGACTTAGAGATACTATGAACTAGATATTATTATTCTATAGTACTAGGCCCATGAGCACATCAAGATAGTATGGCCCATTAGTAGCCATGGATAATAACATGGCCTTCCTATGATGGAGGGATGATCTATCATAGGGATTCATGAATGATATTATCAAGGACCATGATTATGATAAAGGGATTCTAGAGGGATTGAAGCAGACATACATTATTTGGAGACCATATCTGAGATTTCTCGAATGGCCTAGGTGGAGGCATAACTAACAAGGAGATGGAGGGAGTGTTAGGTGACAAGGAAAAGGAAAAACTACCTAGAGTACCTCCATTTTGGGTGAGTATGGTGGTAGTTTAGGTTGGTGAAAGACATTCCATGGGCCCCATATGTATATAAGTAGGATGAGATAGAATGTGAGCTATCATGAATAGTTACCAGAGATGTCTTAGTAGAGGAAGATCGAGTGCCAATAAGTGATGATGTAGAGAATGTGGGGTACACTCTTCATATACAACATGGTAGGTTGAGTAGTGGGCCATAAAGTAGGATAGGGTGGTGCATCCACACCATGGGGAGGGGATGAGTATATGAAGGAAGCTGGGGAGGAAGATGAGGAGGAGACTAAGGAGGAGATAGGAGATGAAGAGGGTAGGGGAGAGGATGGGGATAGTATGAGATATATGAGGAGGAGATAGATGTAGTAGAGCTCATCACAAAGAGGGATACATTGAGGGAATAATGTATTACCTTATAGGGAAATCTAGTTATATCATAAGAGGCTTTGACTATAGTGTAGATAGAGTGGGATGCCCTTTAGACCTGATTAGATACATTACAAGTGGGGTTTGACTCATTATAGTTGAGTCATGACATGGTGGTAGAGGAGAGGGATTGATACATGGCTAAGAGGGACATTATGAGGAGGGAAGGGGAGAAAGAGTCCTTAATATAGATAATTAGAGATATGGTGGGGTTGAACACTATATTAGTAGGTACTTAGAATTGAGTGGTATAAGGAGTTGATAGTGGAGATGAGATACTATGATTAAATCATTTTAGATCATCTACCAGAGACTCCATGCTATGTTGCCTATATAGCCACATAGTTTAGGTCTTTAAGGTACATGTACATAAGGTTAGTGAGTATGTGGAGTATCTCTCATATGAGAGATAGGGATAGGGACATAGATGGAGATGGGGGTGTAGCCCTGTCAATCATTCACTTGAAAAGTTTATAGTTTACTCAGTAACTCACACATGTATTTATATTTATTGAACTGGCCAGAGATCCATAGACATGTATATAGATACTTTGATATAAATTGATCATTATATATATATATATATATATATATATATATATATATATATATATATATATATATATATATATATATGTTTCATGACTATGCATTATATTGTTGTTATGGATTTTATTATGGATTATAGATGTTCATGGATTATGTTTTCAGAGATGTTTACATGTATATGGATTATATGATTATGGATTTAGATGATGTGATTATAATTAATTATATGTGATGGATTTATATTTAAAATGTTTATGGATTATGGACATTGATGGATTTGAGCTAGATCATGTGATTATGGATTTTTATGTGATGTAATAGATTATGGATTTAAATTTTATGAAATTTTTTATGGATCATGATTATATTAAGGATTGTTTATGGATTATGGATTATGGATATGGATGTGATTTTGCTATATGGATTAATGCTAAAATGTTTTATGATTGAATATGGATATGACTTTGATTATGTGATTATAAGTTAAATGAGTTGATTAGATTATGGATTATGGTATTTTATGTAAAAAATGGTTATGGATTGTGGGTACATAATTGATTATTTGATTATGGATTATAGATTTTATGAGATGCATTTATGGATTATGAATTTAAAATTTTAAAATGTCTTAAACTATGTCTTGGATTTATGATTATGGACTTTGAATCACATTATGGATTATGATTATTATGGATGCAGTCTATAACTTACTAATTTTATGGATTTGTGACTTATGGATAGGATATTTGTTAATATAGGTGAAAAAATTGTAATTAATTTAATTTATAGAGGGATTATTGCTCATTATTAGCATGTATTATGACCTAAGAAAACCACTTGAAAGGAATGCATATGCATCTTTAACCAACTGCTAATAATAGTCCTAACAACTTTATCTCAACTAAGTTGAGGATCTTATTGATTTATTTTTAGGATTTGATATAAAGTCAATTCCAAAAAGAAGATGTTTCCATAATGCATACCCAAAACTAAGGGTCAAACCTAGAATCCTTTTGTGCCAATCCACATAGACTGATTAATGCGAGAAGTCTACTAGATTAAATAAAGTTGATCAATGTGGGAATCTTTCTAAAGATATATTTTTTATGCATGATAGCCATCCTTTAAGGGAGTGGTATATATTTTTAGATATGATTTTTTGAAATAGTTGTCCTTCAAGGGAGCAGTTTGTGTTTTTGATATTTTGTATATTTTTGTAGATTTTGTGGATTTACATAGTTGCATTTCGAGGGATAAGTCTATTTATTTTGATTTTATTTTGTAAATTATTTTATTTTGATTTTGTTTTTTTATCCTAGCATTACTATTATGGATTGGCCTTAGGTATCTAGGATAATTTCCCAAAGCTTTGATACACAAGATAAATTACTTTTTCTCAAAATGATTAGTGATAGGGAGCGATTTCAAGGAATAATGATTTGGACCTCCTTCCCATTATAGGCAAATATTATCCAATTAGAGCATGATATGAATATAGATGGGGTATTCATATTTAAGGTTAAACATAGGCAATGCTTTCAGATAACCACATGTCTCTATATATAATTATTTGGTATAAGAGTAATAGGGATGTGGGATCTAGAAACTAAACTAGGCAAACCCAAGGTGATTAAAATTTATTAACAATAGAAAAGATGAAAATGAAATGCATTAATAGGTTCTCATTTTGATTTTCCATAAAGAGAGGCTAAGTGATATTCCCTATATTTGTACTTATGGGTGTTAAAATATGGTCCGAGTCAATTCAGAGCAAATTTTACCCTTTTGCTTTTTTCCATATTAACTACATGTTGATTTTACTTTAATACAAAGTCACCAATATTAAATTCAATTTATTTTAGATGTTTATCATATGAGCACTTTGTTCATTCCTAATATACATGTAGATGGTCAAGGGTAGCTGAGCAATGCTCATCTAAGATTTCAAGCTAGGCCAAATTCTCTTGATAGAAGTCATCCTCATAAATGATATCTTTTAGGGAGATGTAAAGGGAAGGAATCTAAACTTTGAGAAGAAGTAAAACTTTATTACCATAGATGAGGGAGAAAGGAGTAACACTAGTAGGGTTTTGAATACTAGTATGATAAGCCCATAAGGCATAGGGAACATGTAGATGCCCATTTTTGCATGCTTCATTAGCAACCTTGGTAAGGATTTTGATAAGAGTTATATTGGATGCCTCAACGTATCTATTAGCTTATGTATAGTAAGGTGAGGAAAATATGAGCTTAATTCTAAAGGAATCATAAAGCTCTTAAACCTTTTTGTTCTTAAAATATTTTCCATTATTTTTTATGATATTATGAGGGATGCCAAAGTGACAAATGATATTTTGAGTAATAAATTACATGATTTTATTTGATTTGGTCAAGATAAGGGGGATAGCCTCCACACACTTAGTAAAATACTCAATGGTGGTAATGATAAACCTATGATGCTAGGAATATATAGTATTGATTTGACCTTAGATTAAGCCCTTACTAGAAAAAAAGTCAAAAGTTTTGAGCTACCTATAATGCTTGGATAGGGACATAGGATAGGTTGGCATGCTACTAATACTTGACATATTTCTTAATAGATTCAAAATAGTATTGATTTAAAGTGGGACAATAATAGCTTAATTGTAATATTCTCTTAGTGATAATATGACCACTAAAATGTCCCCCACATGACCCATCATGAGATTCTTTGATAGTGAGGGTAGCTTCACGATTCTAGAGACAACAAAGAAGGATTTTGTCAAAACCTCACTTATAAAGAACACCCCAAAATATGTGAAAAAATATGTGACATGATGATTAAATTATTGATTACCATTATTAGATAGATCTAGAGGAGTAATCCCCTTTGATATGTAACCAAATATCTATGTGTACCAGAGATCTGATAGATTTTCCTCCACATTATGGATGGAAGGAAGATAATTTTTGGTAAAAGAAGGTTGATTAATCCTATGGATGATGACAAAAAAATTAGATTTTTGAGATAAGTATGGGATAAAGGAGTCCAAGGAAGCCATGGTATTTTCAAACTTGTTAGTTGATTGAGTAGTAGCTTGAATAACATAATTCTTAAAAGTGACTAGTAACTGATCAGCCAAGTTCTTATACTTTTGAAGGTTATCATTCTTACACTGATATATTCCCTTAGTTTGATTGACCACAAGCTAAGAATCACTATAGATATTAAGTGTTTTAATACCTAAGGCTAAATTAGTTTGGAGACTTATGATTAAAGATTCATACTTTACCATATTATTAGTGCAGTCAAAATCAATCTTAAAGGATAGAGGTGTTAGGAATTAGAAAACTTTAAAATATATTTAATATGAACATAATAAGATATAAATTATGCATTAGCATACATCACATAAACATTCCTCAAATCATAGTTATTATGAAAGCATAAATGAAGAGAATGAGATAACAACACACATAACACAAATATATCATGGTTCACCCAATGTGGGCTACATCCACCAAGAAAGTCTTAAAGTAAAATAGTAATCTAAAATAATATTACAATGAACTCTCATAGAGATGAAAAAATCTCTTGTAGAAAATGTTGTACAAAAAACTACACTTTAGCCTACACTTTACTGTATCTCACAAACTACTATACCACACCTTGTAAATGAACACCTGCACTTTGACTCTATCTTTCAAAAGCCATACCTACAAATAAAATCATCAACAAACTCTAAATAGTCACAATACACCATGGATGGTGAGTTTCTCCTTGTGGGGTTAATTTATTCATCATTTATATATATATATATATATATATATATATATATATATATATATATACATACATACATACATACATATATATATATATATATATATATATGTATGTATGTGTATATATATATATATATATATATATATATATATATAAATGATGAATAAATTAAACCCACAAGGAGAAACTCACCATCCTTATCCACCTAGGAAACACATCATATGGCACTTAAGTAATGCTTATCCACAAGTTCCTTGAGAAGAAACATGCCATTCCTCTCCTCCAAGCAAAGTTTTCACAACTTCCAATGAGAAAGTCCATCCCACTACCATAATACATCATAGAAATTATTAAATATAAAATTTAATAATTTTCTCCTCCTATGTAAATTAAATATATAACAATTAATTCCCTAAAACAAGAAAATCAATCCCACTTCCAATAAACATGGAAGTCAACATAAAAATTATTAAATAAGCATTTAATAATATTCACACACATGAGGATTAAATTTAAAATGAACTCCCCACATCTTTTGAGCTCTCTAAGACCCAAAAATATACCATCACGGTCTTGTAATAGCCCCAAATGGCTCCACACTCAACAATCTCCCACTTGGAGATTATTTCTCCTGAACAAAATCTATCACTGCTCCATGATACTCTGACCAACCAAATATGAACATAGTCTCAATTTATCCAATGTGACCTCCTTGGTCATCATATCCATAAGATTTTGGCTAGTATGAATCTTCTTTAGCTTCACCAACTTCTCCTCTAAAGCTGTCCTAATGAAGTGATAATGTAACTGAATGTGTTTTATTCTTGAGTGGAAAGCGGAGTTCTTTGCCAAATGAATAACACTCTAATTATCACCTTATAGTCTCCTAACTTCTTTCTCATTCCCTAAATCTAAAAATAAATCCTATAACCAAATAATCTCCTTGCTAACCTTTGTGGTAATAACATACTCTGCCTTTATGGTTGACAAATCCATAACCTTTTGTATCCTATAAATCCAATTAACCACTATATCTCCAATAGTAAATATATAACCTATTTTAATTCTCCTACTATCAATATACCTTACCATATCTAAGTCTACATAACCACATAAAGTGGTATTTAATCCACCATAACATAATGTAAAATCTATGGTTCCTCTCAAATACTGAAGAATCCATTTCGCTACTTGCCAATGCCCATAACCAGGATCACTCTTATACCTGCTCACAACTCCCACTACTTGGGAAATATCTGGCCAAGTATAAACCATGGCATACATCAAGTTTCCAACATCGATGATTAAGGTACCTTGTATATATTAATATTTTTAGCTTCCATCTTGGGACACTACTCCTTTGATAATTTGAAGTGGCATGCCAAAGGAGTACCAATAGATTTAGCATCTAACATGCTAAACCTTGCCAAGACTTTCTTCACATACTCCAATTGGGATAAGATCAACTTCCTCTCCTTCCTATCACAAGTAATACTCATACCAAGGATTTTCTTTGCAGCACCCAAATCCTTCATAGAAAAGGAGTCACTAAGTTGTTTCTTAAGCATATGAATATGTTGTATGTTATTTCCTGAAACTAACATGTCATGCACATATAAGCATAAAATAATAAAATAACCATCATCAAAATGTTTGATGTACATATAATGGTAAAAATTACACCTTTGATATTCTCGTTCTAACATAAAATAATCAAATTTATTATACCATTACCGTGGAGCTTGTTTCAGGCCATACAAGATCTTCTTTAGTTTTCACACATATTTATCCTTACTTTTGACCTCATATCCCTGTGGTTGCTTCATATACAAGTCTTCATCCAAATCAACATGAAGAAAAGCAGTTTTAAAATCTAACTATTCTAAGTGAAAATCCTCAATTGAAACTAAACCAAGAATAGTCCTAATAGATGTAATTTTTACAATAGGAGAGAAAATCTCATCAAAATCAATACCCAATTTTTGTGAAAACCCCTTGACCACCATATTAGCCTTATGCCTTTTTCTCCCTTCATTTTTTGTTTTATTCTAAAGATCCACTTGTTTGGAAATGCACTCTTGCCCTTGGGTAACCTTACCAAATCCCATGTTTGGTTCTTCATGAGAGATCTTTGCTCCTCATCCATGGCTTACTCCCACTTCATCCTAACATCTACTTATATTGCTTCCTCATAACACTCTAGTTCTCTATTGTTAGTGAGTAACAAATAATTCAAATGAGAAAAATCTTTAGGTTTTCTTCTTACCCTAGAATACCTTCTTACCATAGGAGTTTGGGCTCCTTGTGTAGAAGGTTCCTAAACTAAATCATTAGATACTTTTCCATCCACAATGTCATCTAATACTATGTACTCTTTCTATTCCTATTCTTGTTTCTATAATTGATCCTTATACATGAATTTTTCATTAAAGACTACATCTTAAGACTAAAGTATTTTCTTATCTTCAATGCTCCATAAATGGAAATCAAAGTCATCCTCACCATATCTAACAAATGTGCATTTTTCTAATTTTGCCTCTAACTTGATCCTATCCTCTTTATTAATGAGAGCAAAGCATCACATCTAAAGACTCTAAGAAAATAATAATTAACATTCTTACCAGAACAAGCTTATTCATAAATACCTCCATCTAAAGGCATAGAAGGTCCTCTATTAATTAGATATACTACCATGTTAATTATTCTACCCAAAACTATAAAGACAGCCTTGTATGTAACCTCATACTCCTAGCATGTTCCAGTATTGTTTTTTTCATCCTTTTAGATACCCCATTTTGTTGTGGAGTTCCTAGAGCCATCTTTTGCCTATGGATTTTATTGTTAAAATAATAATCAAAGAAAGCATTACTACAATACTCACCTCTATTATCCAATCTAAGGCATTTCAATTTAAGACCTATTTCATTATCAACCAAGTCTTTCCACTTCTTAAAAGTGTCAAATACATCAAATTTATTTTTAATATAATAAACCCAAACCTTAATAATTGCATCATCAATAAAAGTGACATAATAATTAGAACCACTAATAAAATATGCCTAAGTTAGTCCCCATACATCTGAATGTACCAACTCTAACTTGTGTTCTTTCTTTGTGGGTCCAACTTTTAGGAACTTAACCCACTTCTATTTCCCATACACATAATTTTCATATAAGTCTAAATCAATGTTTTTTAATCTAGGTAACTTGTCTTTTAAGATCTCCATGCCCTTATGGCTCATATGATTGAGCCTGTAGTGCCACATACTTGCATCTATATCTACATCAACTAAATCAAAAGAATCAACACTACTATTCAAATATAAAGTACCAACTTTCTTACCTCTCAAAATCATAAGATCACCTTTGATAACTTTCCAAGAATCTATAGTACAAAATACTAAACATCCTTCACTACCTAATTACCCCATTGAAACCAAATTCCATCTCAACATAGGCACATGTATAACATCCTTGAGTAGCCATGTGTTCCCATTCTAAATTTAACTTAAACATAACCTTTCCATCATACCTCACCGTGTTTATCATCACCAATATAAACATGTCCTAAATTATCTTGAATATAATCAGTAAAATAATGCCTATGTGGGGTGGCATGAAAAGAAGCCCTTGAATCTAATACCCAAGACTTGTTGAGTTGTGGAGCTAAAAGCTTCACTAATGAACTAATGTGGAGGTTGTTGGGCTTACATAGTAATCGGCATCGATTAGAACCAACCAACATCGGTTAGGGGTCAACCGGCATCGATTAGGTGTCGGCCAACATCGGTCATCTTCAGACTGACACCAACTTCTATGCATTTCTAGAATTTCTATTTTTAGGACAATAGATTTGAGCCTTTGATTTAAGAGGTGGATCTAAGGGTGGAAAATGCATGGATCATGAACCCTAGTTTTGTAGTATACTATATAGTAGGGTTAGATCCTCATAGCATGTATAATTCAGTAATTGAGTTGATTGTAATTGATTGATTGATTGATTGAGAGAGAGAGAGAGAGAGAGAGAGAGAGAGAGAGAGAGAGAGAGAGAGAGAGAACTCTTGAGGGAGAATTATTGTACATCTACGAGGTGTGAGGAGAGAGATTTATTCATTTTATTTCCTTCTAGAAGAGTTTAATATATATTCATTGTTTTTTGTATCTCCTATTATTTGTTGTTTCTGATTTCTAGTTACTTATTACTTCTGGTTTCAATTCCATGTTTAGTTGCTTATACAAAAGTAATAAATTGTACTCTAAGATCCTAACGATTGGTATTAGAGCGTGTTAGTGTTTTTTGATTATAAAATTCACTCACAGGGGTTTCTAATTGAGTGGGAGTAAAACAATGGTAGAAGAAAGTAAACTAAGAATAGAGAAATTTAATGGCAAGAGTTATCAATTATGGAGGATGTAGATTGAAGATTATCTGTATCAAAAAGATCTATATTTACCATTGGGTGGGGTTTCAAGGAAGTCCATAGATATGAAAGATGAAGAATGGAATGTTCTTGATAGAAAGGCTCTTGGATCTATAAGGTTGAGCTTGGCAGCTTCTGTGTTTTCCAACTTATCATAGGCAAAGACAATGGTAGAGTTAATGGATACTTTGGCAAATTTATATGAAAAACCCTCAGCTTTGAATAAGGTATATCTTATGAATCAATTATTTAATTTGCAAATGCAGGAAGGTGGATTTGTATCTAGTCATCTTAATGATTTCCATACAATAGTAAATTAGTTAAATTTAGTCAAAATAGTTTTTGATGATGAAATTAAGGCTCTCTTAATCTTATGCTCTATACCTGAAAGTTGGCATAGTTTGGTAATGGTAGTTAGTAATACTGCATCTGCTTCAAATATCTTGAAAGTTGATGATGTTGTTAGTGTAATCTTGAATGAAGAAATTCATAGGAAAAGCATAGGGAAACATCAGGTAATACTTTAAGTGTTGAAAGCAAGGGAAGGAAAAGAGATAAGGTCAAGTAAGGGAAATCAAGGTCAAAGATGGGAAGTAGATCCAAATCTAGAAATGGAAGAATAACCTGCTAGAATTGTGGAAAGAAAGGGCATGCAAAGAAAGATTGTTGGTTGAAGGATAACAAAGAAAATCAGCATGAAGGTAATAAAGAAACAAAAGTTGTAGGTATTGTTGCACAGGATGCTCTTATATTTTCTTTGGATAATAAAGTAGAATCATGGGTTTTAGATTTTGGTGCCTCTATCCATGCAACCCCAAATAGAGAAATTTTCAATGATTATGTCCATGAAGATTTTGGAAAAGTTTATTTAGGGGATGATGAGCCTTGTAAAATTGTTGGCAAAGGAAAAGTGTAGCTGAAATTGTAGAATGGCAACACATGGGTGTTGAAGGATGTCATGCATGTACCCATCCTGAAGAGGAATTTGATTTCTATAAGAAAGTTGGGTGATGAGGGTTTCATAGTAACTCTCACAGTTGAATCTTGGAAAGTTTCCAAGGGTGCACTTGTATTAGCAAAAGGTAAGAGAGTAGGTACACTTTATCTATCTACTTGTATTACTAATTATTCTCCTTCTATTTTATCTACGATAGATGTAGATGTAAAGTTGTGGCACTGTAGGCTTGGTCACATGAGTGAGAAGGGAATGAATGTTCTTAAGTCAAAAGGTAAGCTTTTAGATTTAAAAAACATAGATCTAGATTTCTGTGAGCATTGTATTTTTGAGAAACAGAAGAAAGTGAGGTTTCTCAAAATTGGGTCAACAAAGAAGAAGCACAAGTTGGAGTTTGTTCACATAGACGTGTGGGGACCAGCTCAAGTAGCTTCTATTGGAGGATGACAATATTATGTTTCTTTCATTGATGATGCTATAAGAAAGGTATGGTTTTATTGCATAAAGAGGAAATATAATGTTTTTGACACATTTAAGAAATGGAAAGCTTTGGTTGAGAATGAAACAAGTTTGAGATTGAAGTGCCTTAGATCTGACAATGGTGATGAGTACTACAACAATAAATTCAATAGTTACTATTCTATGAGTGGAATACACAGGGAAAGGATGGTTCCAAAGGACACCTCAATAAAATGGAGCTGCTAAAAGGATGAATAGAACAATAATGGAGCATGCACGAAGTATGAGGTTACATGCTGGTTTGCCCTTATAATTTTGGGCAAAAGCTATAGATATTATAGTTTACCTAATTAACAAAGGACCTTCTACTACACTGTGTTGTTTCCAAAATTAGCTTAGCTCATTTTGAAAGTAACCCCCTACGAAACTTATCCGTTTTGTCTTTTGTCTCTTTAAGTTCATTTTTTGATACGAATTTTGTAATTCATTTTCATCTTGGTCGGATCGAGGAGTGGTTATTATCTCGTCCTAGCCAAGTTTTCCCTTCCCCTTTTTTCTCTCCTTCTGGAGTTGGTCTCCTTTTTATTTTTCTATGCAAGGGTGGTGAAAATCACCGCCTCTGCATTTCCCTTGCATTTTTTCTACAAGGGCAGCGATTTTTGCTGCCCTTGCATTTTTCTTGCAAGGGCAGTGATTTTCGCCGCCCTTGCACTCCTTCCTACAAGGGCAGCGATTTTTTCCACCCTTGCACTCCTCCCTGTAAGGGCAGTGATTTTTACCACCCTTGCAAAGAGACTGACTTCATGCAAGGGCGGCAAAAATTGTCGCCCTTGCATGTCTCGATTTCTGTGCAAGGCATTAATGGCCACTCGCGGTGGGTTGTTGGGGTGAGTTTTTCACCCAATATATTCTAATTTGAGCCTCATTCTTCTCATTACTTCCTCCTCTCCTCCTACCTCTTGCACCTGAGCGCCTTAAGTGATGTTTCAAAGCACCAACTCACAGATCTGATCTCATGGCGCGCACATTTTTTAGCACCTTCAGTGAGCTCTTATGCATCTGCTCCTATCCAATCAAGATCATCCTCTATGACAGAAGCATCTCCCTCAAAGGTGAAGATCATGAAATACAAATACCATGGTGTCTTTCCACTCACATCAGTCACCTCGAATGTCGATGACATTCGAGATACCAAGATCGGCCACGTGGACATGGCCGAATTCCTGGAGCGAACCAAGGCAACAAATCCCAGCACTGGGATAAGAAGAATTGTTGAGAGCAACATCCACTTGGTGGCCACCTTTCTGGTAGCAGCATATCATGTGGAATTTGTCCTCCAGTTCATGCATTTTTACAACAAAGAGACCAGGTGGGTCTCAGATGCCAGTGGTGGCATGATAATTTGGTTAGACCTTGACTTTATCGACAAAGTTTTCTTGTGTCCTCCAGCCACCAAAGTAACTTAAATTGACTTCAAAAATGCACAAAAGGAGTACGACAAAGACCCTGAAAGGGCAAAGAAGGTCATGAACCATAAATGGTTAAAAACCCCGAGGACCAGTCTCTCTAGATGGCTGAAGAGCTTCCCTAGGAGTGATTTCATCGAAGAATTTAGCAACCTAATCACCCTCCTCAGCAGAGTACAAGGCCTCCCGTCCTCTTCACAATTCCATGAATGGATGTATTCATTCATTAAGATCATCCTTCAGGGTAAACAAACCATCTTTTGGGGGGAACAGATCAGCAATGCTATCCACGAATAACTGACCAGGGTATAGACCTCCTTTAAATTTTACATGACCTTGTACCTGGTCTATATAGCTGCCACAATGTGATCTTTCCTAGGTTTGACAATAGAGGGAGATAGAAAGACCACCCCAGTCTACTCATACTATCTATAGCTAACACTTCAAGGGTCAACATGTCATTTCAGATGAGTAAATGATGCATTCTTTGCCATATTTTTATGTCTTTTCGATTCTCAGCTAGAATAGAAGAGAATATCAGACGAGGCCTAGACGGTAGTGAATGGTTATGGATGTATGTTCCTCTAGTTCCCTACTTTTTGCTATCTACAGGTGGGTTTTTACCAAGGATACCCTTATATGCTCCCTAGATTCCCTTCAGAGAGGTTAGTCCTAATGGAGCTTTACCAACAACTAGTTGTCATGCACATGAAGTAGATGGAACTTAAGAGACCCAGTTCCAAGTTCTTTATCCAGATTGGCAGGTTTTCAATTGCTACATCAACCAAAGCCAAGGTTATGGAAATAGATATGCAGATGGTTACCATCAAACCATTTAAGAGATAGGAGAAATTTGACTTCAGGGGAGTCAGAGAGAAGATTAGGAGAAAGACTCAGTTCCATGAACCCATGATTGAGGATATCTAGGTGGACCTGAGGACGGCTGATGAGATAAGAAAAATGGATTATTGCCGTCTCACACTAGAGCAGATAGAGTACCTCAGGCTTGTAGAGATGCCTTCAGGTTTAATTGACGATAGGAATATCGTAAACAATAGATATTTGGCAGAAAAGGTCACTATTTCCCCTCTCCCTCTAATTAATTGGTCTCAAAAGGAACTAACTTCTCTGAGGACGAGATTCAAACCAATATTGGCTAACACCAATGATTGGTTAGCAGCCAAAGGGATCACCTTGAAAGAATTCATCATAGGATCAGAGGCTGAGTACCAAGTAGAATTGAGAAGGAAGGCAGAGGACTGAACAAAAAACAAAGGTGACGTTCCTTCTCCTTCTAAGCCTCACAAGCCTAGAATCATTTTTGTCTCCAAAAAGCCTAAGCCTGCACAAGAGCCTAAAACGGTAGCTAAAGGAACCAAAGAACAAAACCCCGAGGCACAGGCAGCTCAGCCCATGGGGAAAGTAGATCAACCTCCAGAACCACCAAGTGTTGGGTCTCCAATCTCACCGGGACAAGCACAATGGATCCAGAGCACCTCTCCTTCTCCCCCTCAATCTCCTACGATGCCCACTTCTCCTATCTCTCCAATCAGTGTTCCCTCTTCTAGAGCTACTTCCCCTTCCAGGGCTATTTTTGGCGATCCTCAGGGTCCTTCAATAGGTTCCCCTCACTCTTTCGGGTCCATTCCAAGTCTATCATCTCCGTCTTTCAACCTACCACTAAGCCCTACACTAGAGCCAACATCACTGGTTGATATAGTTTCGTCGGTTACTCCAACTGCAACTACTGTCACCACCAGTAGTGGTGAAGCTACTACATTGACACTGACAAAGGCAACTATTATTACAACAGACACTTCCCTCCTACCTTAGATGTCTGCTTTCACGCTGAAGAGGAAGAAAATGGCCATCTCCCCAGATGAATTAGACTTTGGTAAGATAATGTTGGCGAAAGCAAAGGCTCCTAAAAGGCCAAAATTCCTCTCCAAGCTGGTCAAAGAAAAGGGGCAAAAATTTCTAGAAATTGCCAAACCCCCACAAGATGCAACCCTTGAGGGTTTCGAGATGAGCAGCTATTCCATCTCTCATGTTGAACTTGGAAAAGTTACTCACGAAGGTGCAAAGAGCGATCTTCAGTCAGCAATGGACATTATGGTCCAAAAATTTGACAGAGAGAAGGAAATGAAAGATTATTATAAAGCCAAAACGGAGCAGTTAACAACTGTAATCAAAAGGTTCACTACTCTGACTGAAGCAACAACTCCAGAGGCCTTTTTCATGGATGATTCAGTCATTTAGAAAGCTGAAAAGACCTATTTAAAGGGGAAAGTCATGGAGGAATATTTTGAAAGGATGCACAATCAGGGAATCTCTTTGCTATCAGAAGTTGTAGATAGAACAGATAAAATGAAGAGATTGAAAACTTAGGTAGATGATTTTGTCTCCCTTATCTCTCAAGAAATTGACATCTTAGAGAAAGATCTCGGCAGATGAAAGGAAATGAAAGATCTCAAAAAGAGCACCCTAATATCTATCGGTGTCATCCCCAACAAAGATTCCTATGTTGGGATCAAGGAGTCAATGATCTTCAGGATCCAGGTACTAAAGGACTTAATTGATGATCTCAAAGCTTTCAAGGAAGCTAGTGAAAAGAGTGACCTGAGCCTACTGAACAAGTTAGAAGAGCTGCCATGCAACTTGACTTCTAAGGACCATCAGTTCCTCTTGACAGAGGAAATGATTCAGAGTTTTGAAGAAATGATCCGGAAAGATTTTGAAGGAGTGTCTTTCTCAATGACTTCAGTGGATAGCATTCTGGATGCTCAGTTAACTTTGGAGAATTTGAAATTTAGGTTAACTGGCCACTCTAAAGCCATCACAAAATTGAAAGATGCACTGATCAGAGCAAGAGTCGTCCTCAAGAACGCAGTTGCGCTAGACACCATAAGAATTTAGGCATCGATTGCCATGTACGATGTTCATCTGAAGAAGTCTGGCAGCAAGAATTGACACTCTCTCTCCCCCTTCTCTCTTCTTCTATCCTTATGCATTTCTATTTTATGTAGAATGCATGTAATTTTGTATGTAATTATGAATAAAATATTTTGGAAAATATCTAAAAGTCAAAGATAAGTCATCTTTGACCAAGATATTTTATATTTTATTATTTTCTATTTTTGAGGATTTTCTCCCTATATATAGTGGAGACCTCATTTGTAAAGGGGCTTGGAAAATTCAATAGCAACACTCTGCTGAAATTGAAGCAACTTTTGAGACTTTGTGCTCAAATTTGTAAATCATATTCCGTTGAATGAATGAGAAGCAGGTTATTTCAGACTTTGTGTTGAGATCGTCTGTGTTATTTAAGAAATAGTTCTTATGTCTTTTTCCTGATAACATCTTGTTTATCTAATTAAATAAGCAAGTGGGTGTGTTATTATTATCTAAGGGCACTTCTTGAGGGTAGAAAATAGACTTTGTGCTACTTTTACCTTTGAGATCCTTTTATCTTTTGGTAGTTTCAGGTGAAGACTTTGTGCTTCACTTTACTCTATGATTGTACTTGTTCTGGATCGGTGAAAGAAGCTACAGAGACTTTGTGCTGGCGTGAGCATTCTTGTGACTTTGTTACTATGGGTGATTTCTTGTTTTCTATTTAATATCATTCCCGAAAGAAGAGGAGTGTTGTTAGTTTAAGGCCAGGATTTTCCCTCTTTTTGTTCTTTGTACATTACCTCTAAAAAAAGAGAGGTAGATGTTGTTATACCACCCCCGTGTGTTATTTTCTACTTAATTATATATCTGGCACGTAAGTATTAATAGGGAACCTTCCCTTGATGAGAGGAGAGATTTACCTCATCTAGATTTGGTAAAGCCACACTCCTCGTGGTGTAAATCTCCCTTATGCTGTGGCTGATATACCCATTTTGTCATCAGTTAGTTGACGACAGAATATTCACCCAACAGTTTTTGGCAACTCTGCTGGAGACTCAGATGTGCAGTCTGAAACCTCAAGTTTTAGATTGAAGCAGTCCCTACCCTTATCCATTACATAATCTGGCGACTCCGTTTCATGTCTTACCTATTATCATTATAGCCTTATCAGCTACCTCCATTATATTATCTGGTCTGTAAAACCAAAGCCACTGAGAAAAATGTGCCTTTTGAAGCCTCAAGCTTCAATTTG
Source organism: Torreya grandis (assembly GCA_037957365.1). Classification (NCBI taxonomy): domain Eukaryota; kingdom Viridiplantae; phylum Streptophyta; class Pinopsida; order Cupressales; family Taxaceae; genus Torreya; species Torreya grandis. The sequence continues at coordinate 453,944 of JARHVA010002146.1, read as the reverse complement.
AAATAGTTTCAGTCCCATTTTTGTTATAAAACCTGACAACTCCATGCTACACCAAAAGTTAGAGATCTAAAGGCATTGTTGACCCTGTGTTCGAGTTGGCGCAACAAATTAATTTTGATCTGTTTCCTCCATCAGCTTCTCTTCGACGGTCTAGAAGTTTTCCTTCTAGCCTTGTCAGTTCACCAACACAAGGAAGGACTCATTTTCCCACTATCAATCGCCACCTACCCATAAACACTCCACCAAGGTTTATTATCCCACCTTTTCATCCTCTTATCATAATGGCTCAAGGCCCGTGGGGTAATTCCTTTGGCCCTCTTAATTTAACCCCACCTCTACATGAACTACCTCGTAGTTCTAGAAAAAAATTTCCTAAATTTTTTGGTGATGGAAAGGTTCATCCCGACGAGCATATTACTGCTTTCTCCATAGCATGTGGCGTAATTGGGGTCAAATTTGAAGATGTGGTAGTAAGACTCTTTGTGGAAACTTTACAAGGAGTTTCCACGGATTGGTTTTATCACCTATAGGTGGGGTCAGTAACAAGCTGGGATACGTTCAAGTCCAAATTTGAAGCCAGATTTAAACCTGCTGAGGATGTGCACGCTTTGTTGGTGTAACTGACACAATTAAATAAAGAATCCCAAGAACCCATGAGAGATTTCATAGCTAAATTCAACAAGTTGAGAAACCAAATTTTGATGGTGGCTCAACCCATGCCGGAACATCTCAAATGCTTTTTCATCAACTCAGCTTCTCAAAGTTTCTTATTGAGACGAGCTGGCCCTATGGACCTAGCCTTGGCTCAAGGTTTGGCTATTGAGATTGAAGACGATCTTATCCTGGCGGGCAAGATTAGGAAATATTCTGGTAAAAATAAATTTCCTTCACCTACTGAAAGCTCTTCCACAGGCACTACGGATCCTATGGTGCAAAAATTAACAAATGAACTAATAGCTTTGAAAAGACAAATTGCCCAAGGTACGTCTGCTCCTACCTATCGAGATGCATCCAGGAGGACTTTCCAGAATCAACAATATCAAGGTAATACTGCCCAAACCCAAGGGCAATCAAATTGCCTACCTCCCCCTTCAGGAAGATTAGCCATTGAAGCAGCACCTGCCACTTCAGCAGTCGGATACCTAGAAGTTGAGCACAATGACTCTTTTCAACCACAGCTAGAGCAACAAGAAAATGCTAACCTCTTTAATGAACAAGATGAGGAATTAGTTGGCAACTCCAATATCAGTTTCTTGGATTATCAAGATGAAACTGGGAGTAAAGGGGAAGATTCAGAGGGAACTTACACTATTTTTATCAGATCTCAAAATCAGTCAGCTTCACAAACTGACAAAGGAAAGGCAGATGAAGAACCCCAGCCAGTAGTTTTTATTGCCAAATGCGGGACTCCCTTACCTCCGCAATCAAAAGATCAGGTAACTCATAAAAAAGTAAGTACTCCCAATCACCCGATATCCCCCTCTTCTGCTACTCAGGCTAGTGGAGTACCCTTCAAAGCCTATGATGATGGAATTTCTTCTTCTTCTATTGCAACTACTTTTCAATCATTTGATATAATTGATCATGCTAGGAAGACTAAGATTCAGATGATAGAGGTTGAGTATTTAAGAGCTAACCTAGAACAGTTTGAGAGGTTAGCAAAGTATGTTAAAAATAAAGCTATCCCTGTAGGACAAGATTATTTGAAAGTTGTTCTTGACCCCCCTAGAGACCAACCAGCCCAAAACAATTTGGTTGTGACTCCTCCTGTCGCTCCTGAGAAAATAGAACCTTTCTATGTTTCCCTACTTATAAATGGCTACAAATTGAGTAATTGTATTATAGACTCTGGGGCTTCAGATAATGTCATGCCTGCCAAGGTGGCAGATTCTCTCGGCCTAACTTTGACCAAGACTTTTGGGAGGTGTTTTTCCATGGAAAATAAGCAGGTTCCCCTCCTTGGCCAAATAAAAGATGCCCAATACGCCTTTGTGGCTTTTCCAAAAAAGTGGATAAAAATGATGGTTCTAGTAGCCGATGTTCCAGCATCTTACGACATCCTGCTTGGGTGAAATTTTTGTAAAGATGTTGGGGGCGAGTTAAGCATGGACCTATCAGAAGCAAAGATTTTAGTCCAAGGCGTCATGAAGAAATTGCTTCCTAAAAAAGAAGCTAGGTACGTAGTAACCCGTTCCGCAGCGCCTAAAGCTCAAATTTTATTTGAGTCTTTAGGCATGGGCACTTATTTGTTATCCATAGACGAGATCCATGGTGCATCAGATAAAACTCCTATGGGTGGTAATTTGGGTTTGGTTTTAGCTGACGCGAAGGGTGGAATACCCAAGCAAAATGAACACGTGAAACAACCCTTTCCCTAAAACAAGAATGTTTTTATGAAAAAAGTAATACCTAACGAGCTATGGACCTTGGAGTTTGACGACAGTTGCTCTTCTACTGGATCAGGAGCCAGAGTTGTGTTGGTATCCCCTCAGGGAGAGATTACTCCTTTTTCCTACAAATTGAAATTCAACAATACTAACAACACGGCTGAATATGAATCCCTATTGCTTGGACTACAGGCTGCCAAAGAAAAGGGTATTAGGAAACTCCATGCTAAAGGAGATGATGAGTTGATAGTCTGTCAGGTAAGGAACCTCTATCAGACCAAGAATGAGAGGTTACGCCATTATCACAATCTGGTATGGGATCAGATCAAAAATTTTGATGCCTTTAATATCTCTATCATTCTGAGGGAATTCAATGATCGAGCAGACGCATTGGCTGTCTCTACCACCCTCTTGATTCCCCACCTAGATTTTAAGGGAGATAAGTATACTATTGAGCTAGTTTTCTGACCAAGTGTACCAGACAATGCCAACCACTGGCAAGTGTTTAACAATGATGATCAAATCATCACATTCTTAAAGCAAAAAGACACTTTCAAACAATTGTGTTTTGAAGGTAGTGAGCCTCGGGAGCGTGGACTAACCCCTGAAACCCAGGTCAATACAGGTGAAGATTTTCTACAGCTCAAGGGGAATAAAATTCCCAAAGGTTTGGTTTCCCTAGAAAAGTTGTTTGATAACCATGACAGGTTTGTCAAATAACAATGAATAGATTCAAATTCTTCTCAAGATTTTGATCAAGTCAACTTGGGGACCAAGCACGATCCTAAGATGGTAAACATTGGGAAATGCTGCACTTCCAAAGAAAGGTTTGAGCTTGCTAGTTTACTCTGTCAATATAGGGATGTGTTGGCTTACTCTTACGATGACTTGAAATCTCTCAAGCCACATGAAATCCATCATTACATCCCCCTGAAAGCCAACTCTGTGCCTTATAAACAAAAATCCAGGCAATAGAATCCAAAAATCTCAGGTACTATTCTAGTTGAGATACAAAAGATGTTGGATGCTCGGATAATTTTTTCGATCCATCACTCAACATGGGTTGCTAACATAGTACCCGTCAGAAAGAAAAATGGTGAGATTCAAATCTGTGTAGATTTCAAGAACTTGAATCAGTTGTCCTTAAAGGATAACTACCCCCTCCCCATTATGGATCAAGTCTTGCAGATGGTAACAGGTTCAAAAATGTTATCAATGCTTGACGGTTTTTCAGGTTACAATCAAGTTGAGGTCGAGAAAGTAGATCAACACAAGACAACATTCACCACACCCTGGGGCACTTTTGCTTACCACAGGATGCCTTTCGATCTGATAAATGTAGGTGCCACTTTTCAAAGGGCCATGGACCTCACTTTCAAAGATGTAATGGGAAAATTCATTATAGTGTACCTAGATGATCTAACAGTATTTTCAAAATGACGTTCTGAGCATGTTCACCATTTGCAAAAAGTATTGGAATGCTGTCGTCAAAATGGTATCTTGTTAAACCCAAAGAAATCCGTCTTTGGAGTAACTGAAGGGAAACTTCTCAGACACATAGTGTCCTGAGAAGGCATCAGAATTAATTCATAAAGAGTTAGGTCCATCCAAGAACTTACTCTGCCTACCAGCAAGATTGCAGTTCACTCTTTCTTTGGAAAGGTGAATTTACTTAGAAGATTTGTTCTGGAATTCACCGAGAAACCTATCACATTGTCAACATGATGAAGAGCAATGCCACATTTAGGTGGACTGCCGAGGGCAAATCAGTGTTTAAGGAAATTAAAGAAGCAATTGCTCGGGCACCAGCCTTGGTCTGTCCAGACTATACTAAGGGTTTCAAGATATATAGTTATGCCTCTAAGCATACACTATCAACTATTTTGGTTTAACCAAATTCAAAAAATATAGAATCTCCTATTTCATTCATGAGTTGCCCACTCAAAAATCATGAATTGAAATATTTCCTTATGGAGAAACATGCATACACTGTGGTCAAGGCTGTCAAGCATTTCAGGTTTTATATCTTGAATTCTCACACCGAAGTTCTCGTGCCAGATACAACAATAAAATCTATTTTGACTCAGCAAGAGTCTGGTACTAAGAGAGGTAACTAGATTGCCAAAACTCAAGAATTTGATCTGGACATCAAACCAACCAAGCTTGTACGAGGGAGGGGTCTCTGCCAATTGATCGCCAACAACATTCCAGATGAATTAAAAAGTGAAGAACAAGATATCAAAAGCGTGCCCACAGTTCTCTTTACCGCCATTACTGATGAGTGGTATTCTAACATTGCTCATTTCTTAACATATGGCGAATGTCCTGCTCATCTTTCTTTTAAGGAAAAGTAGAATGTTAAATTGAAAGCAGTTGGTTATGTTTTATGGGACAATGGTCTTTATAAAAGAAACTTGGATGGGGCATTTCTTCATTGTGTTGACAAAGCTCAACAAGAAAGACTTTTAGAATCTTTCCACGATTTGGCCTATGGGGGACATTTCTCTGCACCAGTGATGGCACACAAAATTCTACGAGCAAGGTACTATTGGCCCACACTTTTTTAGGATGCTTACAAATAGGTGCAGAGGTGTGAGCTGTGTCAGCAATTCGTTGGAAAGCCTAAACTATCTGCTTTGCCCCTCAAGCCAGTTGTGATCGAAGAACCATTTCAGCAATGGGATATTGATTTCATTGGTGCAGTTAACCCGTCTTTGAGTGCCGAACATGATTATGTCCTCACCATAATGGATTATTTTACTAAATGGGTGGAGCCCATACCAACCAAGCATGCTACATCTGAAGTAGTATGCAGCTTTCTCAAAGAAAATATCATCTCCAAGTTTGGGGTTCCACTAAAAATTGTGACAGATAATGCGGCCTATTTTTTGTCGCATAAAATCACTCAATTTTGTTTCCATTATGGGATTACCTTGTCTCACACTTCGGATTATTTCCCTCAAGGGAATGGACAAGAAGAATCGAGTAATAAGAACCTGGTCACCATTATCAAGAAATTGGTCGACGACAATCAAAGAACATGGCACAAAGCTTTGTATGATGCTTTATGGGCTGACAAGATAACACCCAAAAGAGCTATAGGTATGTCAGCTTTCCAACTCCTATATGGACAAAATGCAAAAATTCTCATTACCCTTGAACTACCATCACTCAAATTAACCAGAGCAATTGAAGACTCAACTTCTGAAAGCTCAATTGACAAGCGGATCATGTGTCTGACTGAGCTGAACGAACAACGAGTTATGGTGGTGGATCAGATCAAGGAACATTAGGATCAGGTGAAAGCACTTTTTGATAAGAGAGCTAGAGTGCATGAGTTCCAAGTCAGAGATCAAGTCTTGTTATGGGACAAGCGACGAGAACCAAAAGGGATGCACGGCAAATTTGACTCCCTATGGAGGGGTCCGTTCACCATTCGACAGCTCTATGGTGAGGCCAGCTTTTTGCTGGAGTATAAAGATGGAACACCATTTACACTACCTCACAGTGGATAGCATCTAAAGCTTTTCAACTCTTGAAGCTCGAATGGGTCTGTTTGTAAATTATGTATAGGTTTTACATTTTGTCTATTTTTCTTCCTCATTTTTTGCTCGACTCCGTAGCCCAATGGCTTGGATGAAGGCACTTAGAGACTGAATTCTACTTCCGCTAATCATTTTGATTAAATGAAAGTTCCCCAACAGGAGCCAGCTGTTGTTTCCAAAATTATCTTAGCTCATTTTGGAAGCAACCCCCTATGAAACTTGTCCATTTCATCTTTTGTCTCTCTAAGTTCATTTTTTGATACGAATTTTATAATTCATTTTCATCTTGGTCGGATCGAGGAGTGGTTACTATCTCGTCCTAGCCAAGTTTTCCCTTCCCCTTTTTTCTCTCCTTCCAGAGTTGGTGTCCTTTTTATTTTTTTGTGCAAGGGTGGCAAAAATCATTGCCTCTGCATTTCCCTTGCATTTTTTTCTACAAGGGCAGCAATTTTTGCCGCCCTTGCATTTTTCCTGCAAGGGCGATGATTTTCGCTGCCCTTGGACTCCTTCCTGCAAGGGCAGCAATTTTTGCTACCCTTGCACTCCTTCCTATAAAGGCAGTGATTTTTGTCACCCCTGTAAAGAGACCGACTTCATGCAAGGGCGGCAAAAATTGCCGCCCTTGCATGTCTCAATTTCTGTGCAAGACATTAATGGCCACACGTGGTGGATTGTTGGGGTGAGTTTTTCACCCTATATATTTTGATTTGAGCCTCATTCTTCTCATTTCTTTCTCCTCTCCTCCTACCTCTTGCACCTAAGCACCTCAAGTGACATTTTGAAGCACCAACTCATGGATTCGACCTCATGGCATGTGCATTTTTTAGCACCTTCAGCGAGCTCCTGTGCATTTGCTCCCGTCTAATAAAGATCATCCTCTATGATGGAAGCATCTCCCTCAAAGGTGAAGACCATGAAATACAAATACCAAGGTGTCTTCCCACTCACATCAGTCACCTCAAATGTCGATGACATTCGAGATACTGAGATCGGCCACGTGGACATGGCTGAATTCCTAGAGCGAACTAAGGTAACAAATCCCAGCACTGGGATAAGAAGAATTGTTGAGAGAAACATCCACCTGGTGGCTGCCTTTTTGGTAGCAGCACATCATGTGGAATTTGTCCTCTAGTGTGCACATTTTTACAACAAAGAGACCATGTCGGTGTCAGATGCCAGTGGCGGCATGATAATTCGGTTGGACCCTGACTTTATCGATAAAGTTTTCCTATGTCCTCCAGCCATTGAAATAACTCAAATTGACTTCAAAAACATGCAAAAGGAGTATGACAAAGACCCTGAAAGGGAAAAGAAGGTCATGAACCATAAATGGTTAAAAACCTTGAGGACTAGTCTTTCTAGATGGCCGAAGAGCTTCCCCAAGAGTGATTTTGTCAAAGAAGTTGGTGACCTAATCACCCTCCTCAGCAGAGTACAAGGCCTCCCATCCTCTTCACAATTCCATGAATGGATGTATCCATTCATTAAGATCATCCTTCAAGGTAAGCAAACCATCTTTTAGGGGGAACAGATTAGCAACACTATCCATGAATAACTGACCAGGGTACAAACCTCCTTCAAATTTTACATGACCTTGTACCTGGTCTATATAGCTACCGCAATGCGATCTTTCCCAGGTTTGACAATAGAGGGAGATAGAAAGACCACCCCGGTCTACTCATACTATCCCCAGCTAACACTTTAGGGGTTAACATATCATTTTAGATGAGTAAATGATGCATTCTTCACCATATTTTTGTGTCTCTTTGATCCTCAGCTGGAACAAAAGAGAATATCAGATGAAGCCTAGACGGTAGTGAATACTTATGGCTATATGTTCCTTCAGTTCCCTACTTTTTGCTATCTATAGGTGGGTTTTTACCAAGGATACCCTTATATGCTCCCTAGATTCCCTTCAGATAGGTTAGTCCTAATGGAGCTTTACTGACAACTGGTTGTTGTGCACACGAAGTAGATGGAACTTAAGAGACCCGATTTCAAGTTCCCTATCCAGATTAGCAGGTTTTCAATTGCTACATCAACTAAAGCCAAGGTTATGGAAATAGAAATGCAGATGGTTACCATCAAACCATTCAAGAGATGAGAGAAATTTGACTTTAGGAGAGTCAAAGAGAAGATTAGGAGAAAGACTCAGTTCCACGAACCCATGATTGAGGATATCTGGGTGGACCTGAGGACGACTGATGAGATAAGAAAAATGGATTATTGCCATCTCACACTAGACCAGATAGAGTACCTTGGGCTTGTAGAGATTCCTTTAGGTTTAATTGATGATGGGAATATCGTAAACAATAGATATATGGCAGAAAAGGTCGCTAGTTCCCCTCTCCCTCCAATTATCTGGTCTCAAAAGGAACTGACTTCTTTGAGGAAGAGATTTGAACCAATATTGGCTAACACCAATGATTGGTTAGTAGCCAAAGGGATCACCCTGAAAGAATTCATCACAGGATTAGAGGCTGAGTACCAAGAAGAATTGAGAAGGAAGGCAGAGAACCGAACAAAAAACAAAGGTGGCGCTCCTTCTCCTTCTAAGCCTCACAAGCCTAGAATCATTTTTGTCTCCAAAAAGCCTAAGCCTACACAAGAGCCTAAAATGGTAGCTAAAGGAACCAAAGAATAAAGCCCTGAGGCACTGGCAGCTCAGCCCATGGGGAAAGCAAATCAACCTCCAAAACAACCAAGTGTTGGGTCTCCAATCTCACTGGGACAAGCACAGCCGATCCAGAGCACCTCTCCTTCTCCCCCTCAATCTCCTACGATGCCCACTTCTCCTATCTCTCCAATTAGTGTTCCCTCTTCTGGAGCCGCTTTCCCTTTCAGGGTTGTTTTTTGTGATCCTCAGGGTCCTTCAGCAGGTTCCCCTCGCTCTTTTGGGTCCATTCCATGTCTATCATCTCTGTCTTTCAACCTACCACCAAGCCCTGCATTGGAGCCAGAATCACTGGTTGATATAGTTTCACTGGTTACTCTAACTGCAACTACTGTCACCACTAGTAGTGTCGAAGCTACTACATTGACATTGACAGAGGCAACTATTATTACAACAGACACTTCTCTCCCGCCTTGGATATATGCTTTCATGCTGAAGAGGAAGAAAATGGCCATCTCCCCAGATGAATTCGACTTTGGTAAGATAATGCCGATGAAAGCAAAGGCTCCTAAAAGGCCAAAAATCCTCTCTAAGCTGGTCGAAGAAAATGGGCAAAAATTTCTAGAAATTGCCAAACCCCCACAGGATGCAACCCTTGAGGGTTTCGAGATGAGCAGCTATTCCATCTATCATGTTGAACTTGGCAAAGTTACTCATGAAGGTGCAAAGAGCGATCTTCAGTCAGTAATGGACATTATGGTCCAAAAGTTTGACAGAGAGAAGGAAATGAAAGATTATTATAAACCCAAAATGGAGCAGTTAACAACGGTAATCAAAAGGTTCACTACTCCGACTGAAGCATCAACTCCAGAGGCCTTTTTCATGGATGATTCAGTCATTCAGAAAGCTAAAAAGACCCATTTAAAGGGGAAAGTCATGGAGGAATATGTTGAAAAGATGCACAATCAGGGAATCTCTTTGTTATCAGACGTTGCAGATAGATTGAAAACTTAGGTAGATGATTTTGTCTCCCTTATCTCTCAATAAATTGATAGCTTAGAGAAAGATCTCAGCAAATAGAAGGAAATGAAAGATCTCAAAAAGAGTACCTTAATATCTATCGGTGTCACCCCAACAAAGATTCCTATGTTGGGATCAAGAGTCAATGATCTTTAGGATCCAGGTACTCAAGGACTTAATTGATGATCTCAAAGCTTTCAAGGAAGCTTGTGAAAAGAGTGACCTGAGCCTACTAAACAAGTTAGAAGAGCTGCCATGCAACTTGACTTCTAAGGACCATCAGTTCCTCCTAGTAGAGGAAATGATTCAGAGTTTCGAAGGGATGATACGAAAAGATTTTAAAGGAGCGTCTTTCTCAATGACTTCGGTATACAGCATTCTGGATACTCAGTTAACTTTGGAGAATATGAAATCTAGGTTAACTAGACACTCTAAAGCCATCACAACATTGAAAGACATGCTGATCAGAGCAAGAGTCATCTTCAAGAACATAGTTACGCCAGACAGCATAGGAATTCAGGCATCGATCGCCATGTACGATGCTCATCTGAAGAAGTTCGACAGCAAAAATTGACACTCTCTCTCCCTCTTCTCTCTTCTTCTATCCTTATGCATTTCTATTTTATGCAGAATGCATGTAATTTTGTAATATGTAATTATGAATAAAATATTTTGGAAAATATCTAAAAGTCAAAGATGAGTCATCTTTGACCAAGATATTTTATATTTTATTATTTTCTATTTTTGAGGATTTTCTCCCTATATATAGTGGAGACCTCATTTGTAAAGGGGCTTAGAAAATTCAATAGCAAACACTCTGCTGAAATTGAAGCAAATTTTGAGACTTTGTGCTCAAATTTGTAAATCATATTCCATTGAATGAATGAGAAGCAGGTTATTTCAGACTTTGTGTTGAGATCGTCTGTGTTATTTAGGAAATAGTTTTTATGTCTTTTTCCTGATAACATCTTGTTTATCTGATTAAATAAGCAAGTGGGTGTGTTATTATTATCTAAGGGCACTTCTTGAGGGTAGAAAATAGACTTTGTGCTACTTTTACCTTTGAGAGCCTTTTATCTTTTGGTAGTTTCAGGTGAAGACTTTGTGCTTCACTTTACTCTACAGTTGTACTTGTTTTTTATCTGTGAAAGAAGCTACAGAGATTTTGTGCTGGCTTGAGTGTTCTTGTGACTTTGTTACTATGGGTGATTTCTTGTTTTCTATTTAATATCATTTCTGAAAGAAGAGGAGTGTTGTTAGCTTAAGGCTAGGATTTTCCCTCTTTTTGTTCTTTGTACATTACCTCTAAAAAAAGAGAGGTAGATGATGTTATACCACCTCTGTGTGTTATTTTCTACTTAATTATATATCCATCATGTAAGTATTAATAGGGAACCTCCCCTTGATGAGAGGAGAGATTTACCTCATCTAGATCTGGTAAAGCCACACTCCTCGTGGTGTAAATCTCCCTTATGCTGTGGCTGATATACCCATTTTGTCATCAGTTAGTTGACGACAAAATATTCACCCAACACACTAGATGGTGGAATTCTAGAAGAGGCTTGGATAGGTAAAAAGTAGATCTTTCATTTCTTAGAGTTTTTGGTTTTGAAGCTTTTGTGCACATTGATAAAGAAAATAGAAAGAAGCTGGATGCTAAATCTATGTGGTGCACTTTCATTGGTTATGGTTTTGGAGATTTCAAATTCTAGTTGTAGAATTTAGAAACTAATAAAATTATTAGAAGCCATGATGTAGTTTTTAATTAGAAGGTGATGTACAGTGATCAGCTCAAGAGGCTAAATAATTTTGAGCAGGAAAATCTTGATTTGGAAGAGGTTATGATCCAAAATGAGCTTGAGAGTAAAAAAAACATAGAGACTGACATTGGTCAGGTGGAAATCAGCATCAATCAAGAGAAATTGACATTAGTCAGGTGCAGACTGGCATCGATCAGAGATGACCGGGTCACTGTCAAAAGAAAATTTGGGTGGACAATAAGTTGTAAATGAGTCTCAAATGCCCATAAGGAGGTCTAAAAGGGTAAGTAAATCTCCAATTCATTATTCCCCTTCTTTATACTACTTGTTACTCACTGATGTTGGAGAAATAGAAAGTTTTGATGAGGCAATGCAGGTAGAACCTAGGGAATAGTGGGAGCATGGCATGAATGAGGAAATTGATTCCTTGGAAGAGAACCATACGTGGGATTTGGTTGAGTTTCCAGCTGGAAAGAAAGCACTAAAAAACAAATGGGTATATAGGTTAAAGGAAGGAGAGAATGGACAAATGAGACATAACACCAGGTTGGTAGTAAAGAGATTTGCACAAAAACCAGGTATTGATTTTGCTGAAATTTTTTCTCCTGTAGTAAAGATAATTTCTATTCAGACTGTATTGTCTTTAGTTGTTATTGAAGATTTATATCTTGAGTAGCTTGATGTTAAGACAACATTTCTTCATGGAGATTTAGATGAAGAGATATATATGGATTAGCCAGAAGGTTTTGAGGTCAAAGGTAAGGAGAAACTTGTGTGCATGTTGAAGAAAAACTTATATGGTCTTAAGAAAGCTCCAAGACAATGGTATTTGAGGTTTGATAGGTTTATGATAGAGCATGGATTTAGTAAATGTCAATCTAACCATTATGTCAAGATAATGGTAGTTATATTATCTTGTTACTGTATGTAGATGATATGCTTGTTGTAAGTTCACACATGCAAGAAATTACTGAGCTTAAGGTAAAATTAGCTCACACATTTGCCATGAAGGATTTAGGAGCAGCAAAGAAAATCCTTGGCATGAGTATTAAGAGAGATAGGAAAAATTATAGTTTGATTTTGTCTCAACAGGATTATGTGAATAAGGTGTTGGAGAGGTTCAATATGCAGGATGCAAAATCGATAAGCACACCTATGGCTAGACACTTCAAGTTGAGCAAAGAATAGTGTCCTAAATCACATGATGAAGTTGAGTACATGAGTAGAGTTCTATATGCTTCAGTAGTTGGGAGCTTGATGTATGCAATGGTATGTACTAGACTAGATATTGCCCAAGCAGTGGGAGTTGTCAGCAAGTTTATGGTTAATCTAGGAAAGGAACACTAGAAAGTAGTTCAGTGGATTCTTAGATATCTGAGAGGGACCAATAGTAGGCATTTATGCTATGGAGAGTCAAACACTTCTCTACGTGGGTATGTAGATTCAGATATGGCAGGTGACTTGGATGGTAGGAGAAGCACCATAGGATATGTGTTCACTATTGGTGGAACAGTGGTTAGCTAGATTTCAAAGTTGTAAAAGGTTGTTGCCTTGTCTACTATAGAGGCAGAATACATTGTAGTCACAGAGGCTAGCAAGGAAATGATTTGGATGACTTGGTTCATGGAAGAGTTGGGAAAGGAGCAAGAGAGTTGTAGGTTGTATAGTGATAGTCAAAGTGCAATTCATTTGGCAAAGAATTCAGCCTTTCATTCAAGAACCAAACATATACAACTTAGGTACCACTTCATTAGATAGGTATTCGAAGATGGACAGTTGAAGCTGGAAAAGATCCATATAGATAAGATCCCTATTGATATGTTAACAAAGCTGATAACAAAGGAGAAGTTAAATCTTCATTCAAATTTTGTTGGTCTTCAAGATTGAACTTGAAGAGGGAGAAACAAGCCAGAGATGCTTAGAGGATGTTTTTATACAGGTACAGGTGCAACTGTTTATCTCCAAGTGAGAGATTGTTGAGTTATAGATCTAAAAGTTTCACTAATGAGCTAATGTGGAGGTTGCTAGGCTTACACAGTAACTGGCATTGGTCAAAACCAACTGACATTGGTTAGGGGTTGACCGGCATTAGTTAGGCATCGATCGGCATCGGTCATCTTCAAACTGACATCGACTTCTGTGCGTTTCTAGAATTGCTACTTTTAGGAGAATAGATTTGAGATTTTGATTTAAGAGGTGGATCTAAGGGTGGTAAATTCATGGCTCATGAACCCTAGTTTTGTAGTATACTATATAGTAGGGTTAGATCCTCATAGCATGTACAATTCAGTAATTGAGTTGATTATTATTGATTGAGAGAGAGAGAGAGAACTCTCAAGGGAGAATGATTGTACATCTATGAGGTGTGAGGAGAGAGATATTTTTTCATTATATTTCCTTCTAGAAGAGTTTAATACAGATTGGTTTTTTCTTGTATCTCCTATTATTTGTTGTTTTTGATTTCTAGTTATTACTTCTGGTTTCAATTTCATGTTTATTTGCTTATACAAAAGTAATCAATTATACTCTAAGATCCTAACAAGACTCAAATAAACTATCCATAGAAAGAATTAAGGAATCCTAATATGATATACCTAATTTCACATTTACCTCATTTGTTTCCTCCTTGTTAACATTATTTTCTGAAGTGACCAACAATCCCTCTTTGAGTGTCCACTCTTCCCACAAATCCAACATATCATCTTAGATCTAGATCTAGCTTTAGATATACCCTTCGACTTTCCATATTTACCTTTGATATTATCCTTTTGCCTCCCTCTAGTATCAATAGACAAATCATTACCTAAAGATGATTCAATATTACTTTTCCTTCATATTTTCTCACTAAGAATCACACCTACAACATCCTCAAAATTCAAGCTTCCCTTGGCAGGGACTATATTACTCATAGCCATAACTAAACTATCATGACTATTAGGCAAATTACAAGAAATCAAAAAAGCTATAACTTCATCATCAAACCTAATTTTAGTAAAAGTGAGCATACTTAAAACTATATTACAATCATTTAAATGACTAGCAATTAGATCATTCTCAGACATTTTCATGTTAAAAAATATTTTCATAAGAAATTTTTTATTTGAGGCTGAGGGTTTCTCATACAACATCCCAAGTTTATCCATGAGATCCTTGGTATTTTAATCATAAAAAATGTTAAATGCAATAGGGATGCAATGCATAATTGAATGGCTCCCAATGCCTTCCTATCAAGCAATGACCCATTCACATCTCTTATAATTACATGTTGTTCTACTTTCCCCTCCAAGGGGAGATGAAGCTTATTTTGATACAAGTAATCTCTCATCTACATTTCCCAAAAACCAAAATTCTTATCATGAAACTTCTCAACCTTGAATCTGACCTCTTCTCCCATAGTTCCCACTCAATCTAATAACCTTCCTATGATTCACCACTTTAGCAAACACAACTAAAGCTTTGATACCAGTTGTTAGGAATTAAAAAACTTTAAATTAGATTTAATATGACCAAAAATCATATCTAAATTATGAAATATCATGAACCATAGAAACATTCCTCAAATCATAGTTATTATGAAATCATAAATGGAGAGAACAAGATAACAACACATATAACACATATATACCATATTTCACCCAATGTGGGATACATCGACCAAGAAAGTCCTCAAATAAATTAATAATCTAAAACAAGATTACAATGAAATCTCATAGAGATAAAAAATATCCTATAGAAAATGTTGCATAAAAAGATACACTTTCACCTACACCTACACTTTAACTCTGTATCTCAAAATCCACACTTGCGAATAAAATCATCAACAACATTTAAAAGGTCACACTACACCATGTATATATAATAAATGATGAATAAATCAACTCCACAAGGAGAAACTCACCATCCTTATCCAAGGAGTCCTTATCCACCTAGGAAACATGCCATATACCACCTAAGCAATACTTACCCACAATCGCCTTGAGAATAAACATGCCATTCCTCTCCTCCAAGTAAGGTTTACACAAATTCCAATGAGAAAGTCCATCCCACTCCCATAATACATCATAGAAATTATTAAATTGAATATTTAATAATTTTATCCTCTTATGGAAATTAAAAATATAACAATTAATTCCTTAAAACAAAGAAATTAATCCCACTTATAATAAACATGGAAGTCAACATTAAAATTATTAAATAATCATTTAGTAATATTTACACACATGAGGTTTAAATGCAAAATGTACTCCCTACATCCTTGGAGCTCTCTAATCCCCCAAAATGTACCATCATGGTCATGTGATAGTCCCAAAGGGATTCACACTCAAAAAGAGGGATAGGTGTCCCCCCATGAGGGATAAGGATAATTACAAATCCCCCACCACTATCAAATTTGGATCCAATAAAGAAGAGAGCCATTTTATATTTTGGATCTATTTGAGATGTGGAGGCTATAGATTCATCTGAGAATTCATGGTTAAATAGTTGATTATCAGAAAGAGGTGCCTCAACAAGCTGATCAATAATGACTTAGCCTTTAAATAACTTTTGATGGATAAACTCCAAATCAAATTCCACTAGAAGCATAATCCATTTGGTTTATTTTTATTTTTATAAGGCTTAGAGTGCACAAACTTTAGGGGATCAGTGTTTGTGACCATGTAGGTTTTATGATTGAGTAGATAATGTCATAGCTTAGTAGTGATAAAGACCATAGCTAGGCATAAATTTTTAGTATGAGAATAACACATCTCATATTCAATAAGTATGTGATTGATATAATACACTACCTTTTCTTTGTGCTACTCATCATAATGGGCAAGCATGGTGCCAAGGGCATGGTTAGTAGTGTAAATATACAAGACGAATGGTTATACTTATTTTATAGGAGTGAGCGATAGTGGTGAAATAAGGTAGCTATTAAGATCTTATAAAGCCTCTTAATAACTAGAGTCCCACTTAAAATAGATATCCTTACTTAGTAGGTGATGGAATGGTTGACAATGATCAGATAACTAAGAGATAAAATCATAGATAGACTATAATTTACTTTGCAAATTACGTAGCTAATTAAGATTAGATGGAGGTGGCATTTATAAAGTGGCTTTGATTTTGGTAAGGTATACTTTTATCCCATGAATGGAGATAATAAGTCATAAAATCTTACCTGTCTATACTCCAAAATTATATTTCTTAGAATTTAGATGGATGCAAAATTGGATTGAGTAAGCGAAGATAACCTTTAGGATAGAAAGGTGGTATTTTCGTAACTTTGATTTGCCAAAGAGGTCATCCACTTAATCCTGAACAATATTATAGATGACATCATGGAATATGTGAGTCAGGGCTCTTTAATAGGTGGCTCCTACATTATTTAGGCCAAAAGGCATAGCTCTATAGCATAAGGTCCCCTAGGGAATAATAAATGAAGTCTTATGTTGGTTTTCTAGTACAATAAGGATTTGATTATATCTAGAGAAACCATCCATAAGCGATAACATTTCATGGCTAGTAGTTAAATATACTAACTAGTCAATATTAGGGAGAGGAAAATCATCATTTAGATAGGTAATATTAATGACTCAAAAGTTATTACAAAGGTGAAGTCCATAGGCTTCATTATAGGGATGATGATAGATACCCATTTAGGGTAATTGATAGGCTAGATAAAATTAATGAATAAGAGGAACTATAACTCTTCTTTGACCAAGAGCACAACATAAGGGTGCATCTTTTAGATATTTTATTTGATACGTTTAGTGTTAGGGAATGTGATGATGTTATGGATGATGATGGCAAGATCGATACCAAGCATATCTCTTTAGAACCAAGTGAATGCTTCACTCTGATTTGTTAAAAATGCATTGAAATCATGGTATTATTAGGGATCTAAGGATTTAAAAACCTTAAATATTTGTGGATTCTCATGGTATTCTATGTTAATGTCAAAGGTGGCCTCATTTAAGAGACTAGAGGTTTTAAATGGAAGGGATTTACATAGATAGGAGTTCTTCATACCTAAATGAGTTAAGATGGACTCATCATCTTGGCACTAAATAATAGGGATGGTGGGGGCATCCTACCAAATAATATCTAGGTAGGATATCTACCTAGAGGAATGGCTTAGACCTCTCCATTATGGTGAAGATGAGAGGCTCTATAGTAATGGCATTGACTAAAAAAAATTAGGTGGAATGGGTATGACATCATTTGTTAAGGAAAGGTTGTTAGATGGTGAGGATGGTGTATCCTCTTCAAGGATGGGAAGGAGAGCAATATTTGGGGTGGATTTGGGATTTTTGATGAAATTGAGTTTGTAATTTTCATGGGGTTTTCTAAAATCTCCCAATCTAAACCTTGTGTGGGCCTTGTTTGTAACATCCTATGTTGAAACCTTTCCAGGCACACCACTATAGGTATGTCTTTGTGAAGTGGGAAAAATATGAATGAGAAGTTTGAGATAAATGTTTTAGCATGGATTTGGTTAGAAATGCGTAAAGAAGGATATTCAATTCCCCCATAGATTAAATGGGTGCAAAGGAAAGGTGGACCAAAGGGAACAATTTCCCCCAAATTTGGATAATAAGCCTACTATTTGTCTAGGCATCCATATTATTTTAGAGTGGGAGAGTATTGAGTTACAATAATTGGTACTTTCCAATTGAAATCTATTGAAATGTGAAGTCAATAAACTCCTTACCAATTCATGATGCACGGATCATCGTACTAGTGGGAGTTTTGTTGGATGATGATGGGGTAACACTTTGAAACATAATTAGGCTCTCATTGGGTTAAAAGGTGAGGTTGAAAGTTTTGAATGGATGAAGATTAGCTGGGATGTTGTTGATTTTAACCTCATGTTTAAACTTAATGCATTGATGCAATGTAGAGGGGACATAGTGCATAACACATATTCAAGGAATTCATAAGATAATGTTGTATTGAAACTCCCCTTTAATTATGTAAAATAATTTGGGGAGAACACATGCACCCAGTTGAATGTAAAAGACTGCCATTCCTAATGCAAGGGTAATGGTATCATTAAAATCTCATAGAATGGTAGGGGATTAGGCTACAAATATCTGAGTTAGCTACAGTTATTTAAATGTGTGAGAGAAGATGATGTTTATACTAGCACCATTATCAATCATGACTCATTTGATTCAAGTTTGATCATTATGGATAGTAACAAATAGTGGGGATCCTACTCATCTAACTATAAGGGTGATATTTTTGAATCATGAAATGTTATGGATAAGGGTTTTTAAAGTGATGTAATGAAAGCTGATAAAGGTTGGGGTTCATCAGCTTGTATCTCTATGGATCTTAAGGCTTTTATCATGGCCTCATGGTGTTATTGAGAATTCTAGATAAGTTTATATAAGGACATCTTGATTGGAAGCTGATGAAACTACTTTAAAATAAATATCTATATGATTTTTGAAGCATTGTTTTTTTGTGTTTTCCCAAAATATAAATTTTAGGTTTAGGGGCAGGTATTATTGGATTACTTGTGGTAGGGGTTGGTGCTTTGGTAATAATTAATTTAGCATTTTTATGATGTTAGGTCTTATGACCCTGAGCTCGAGATTGCATGGCTATGTGAATTGCATCTATCTAAAGTAGAGGGGGATTCATTATGTTTTCGCAATCATCCACATATAGAGGGAGAGATTGATATTGGGCCTTATTAGAGGTTTTATCCTCTTTTATAGCTTGTTCTAATACTATGGGTGATGCGTTATTTCCTAAAGTGGATATAACCCTAGTAGTTTTATTATGGGGATATTCATGATCTAAATGTTCTATTAAGAGATCATCTTTTTTTAATAGGTGTTGGACTATGACCTTTAATGCATTACAACTTTTAGTGTCATGATCTATTATTCGATGGTATGTGCATGCCCTATTTTCTCTATACCATAATGGTTTCTAATTATGAGGATTGATAGGCTTTACAAGTAGTAGAGTGATAAAGGAGATCTATATAAGCTAATCAATGATCTTAGAATAAGATCCCTTTAATGGATCTTGACTTATATTTTCAATCCTTAGAAGTGTTGGTAGAGGAGATATGTGACCTCAAACCTTGGACTTTTAAAATAGCTATTTGAATGGGCCATACTATAGGTACTTTGTATTTATCATAAGTATTTACACCTAAATCTTATGGATAATATGGATTTAATTGGTTATGAATTGGCATGACCATAGTGGGAAGATATTATCATGATGGCATATGCACTTTAGTGGAGGATTCTATAATGGTAGATTTTAGTTTAGCTAATGAATGGGGTCCTAGTATAGATGCTCTTGTTTGAATCAATGGAAATGACACTTTTATTTTTCAAATCTACTCAGGGGTAGAGGGGATGTCCTCTTTAGGGAGTTCAATCCTAATAGGAGGATGATGCAAATATTTTCCCCTTAGGTCCCTAAGATTTATATTTTTGACATATATGGATTTTCCATTACTTTCTCTAAGATTTAATTCCTCTTGAGCAATGGGGGGAACTAATCTTAAACTAGTTTAAGGTAACATGATAGTTTCTTTGGGAAGTAATAAGCTATAATGAATGGGTATGCTAGATGTAGGTATTGAAATGATGTGAGGAATGGTATCTTACATAATGTCTAAGCAAACCTTCTCTTCGATAATCTTTTCTTCTTTCAATTTTTGAGTGCTTTCAGATATGGATTCCTATAGTAGATCCTAAAAAATGAGATTCGAGAAACTTGAGGATGTTTTTGGGATGTCTTTATTTAGTTTGGATGGTTCAAAAGTATCTCCTATAAGGAAATCAGGATATGATTACTATCAACTTATTTTGGTATAAGTTGGTCATGGATTATGTTAATTACATGAGTTTTATGTTATCAGGTAGATCCTAAATTATCCTACATGGAATTAGATGTGGAAACATGATTAGGGAATGGCTTCTTGAATATATCTATAGATTGATTAGTGGGTGTGTTAGGATTATCTAGTTATAATCCCCCTTGATAGATAAGATTCTATAAAAAAACCCTTAAAATAATGAAATATATTGATGTCGTGGCCTATTATGTGGTGAAATTTATAAAAGTCATTTTCCCTAACCCAACTAGGTTTGGGGTGAGAATCATTGAGAGGTCTTATCGAAGGAAGCTCAATGAGAGATGCCTTTAAGAGTTTATATAAAATAAACATGTAGGATTCTCCTAAAGGTGTATATTATTATGGGGGAAAGCATGTCAATGGTTTTTAAGACTATGCCTATAAGGTAGAGGGCTTAGATTGGTTTTTATTTTTTTATGGTGTTGATTTTATAACTATGAGAATGGTAGCTCCTTTGGTTTAATTGTTGTTGTTATTTTAAGTCCTTTTATATGGATCAGGTTTAAATTTTTTATTTAACAATTTAATTTTCCCTACTTCTAGGGATCTAATTTCAAGTATACAGGCCAACAAAAAGGCCTCATCAAAGGTTTGAAAATATTTTACCCATAACATCGATGAAATGTGTTTAACACATGATCTCATGAATAACTCGATCAAATTGGGTTGCAGAAGGGAGAAGATGAGTTGTTTTTTGACACTTCTCTATCTATCCAAAAAGTTAGCAATAAATTTATCATCGAACTGTTAGATGGCATAGAGGTTAGTGATAATGACTTTTATTGCTATATTGATAAAAAAGAGTGTTCTAAGAATATTTGAGCTAACTACCCAAAAGAAAAAAAGCAATTTTATTGGATTGAGTTGTACTAATCTAGATAAGGTCCAACTAACGACATAGGAAAGGTCCTAAAAAGAAGCACATTATTGTGTGCTATAAGGTAGTAAATGTGTCTAAACTCTCAAAGGTGTTGTTGTGGATCCCCTTTATTTTGAAATTTTGTAAAATTTAGAAGTTGTCATTGTGGAGGATAAAGCCTAATAAGAACTGATAGGTTAATAGGATCATTAAAAAATTTCTCATAAGTGAGCATGTTCTTCTACCTAGACGTAGAGGCTTCCAGATTAACCACCCTGTTCATAAGGATGTTGATGAGATCTAGTTGGGTATTATATACACATAATATTTTTAACTTTTATTAATTATTGACACTTTATATCTTACAAAAACTTGTCGAGTCTCAATTTCTCTAAGTGCATGCCTTAAGAGGTGTGCCAAGAAAGGGGTGGGTAGAACATCAGCGCTTCATAAGATTATTTTTCATTTTACCACTTCCCATCCACACACTAGCCTCTTAAAACCATTTAACCCAAGCTTATTCTTCTTATTTCTACCTATTCCTATCATTTGATATATTTCATCCTTCATTTCTTGCCTTAGAACCCTTTTGAGAAGTTAGTTGTGCTAGGTCAACCAGGTTGGCCTAGCACAATTTAGGGAATTTTTCTCTATTTTGGTTTCATTGGCCTCTCAACCGACCTAGCACAAACCTAGAGAGTTAACCTTGAAAACATGCTAGGTCAAATAGGTTGACCTAGCACAACTAACATGCCTAAATGATTTTAGGGTAATATACTACCATATATATAAGGTCATTTACCACCATTTCATAATAGTAAAGAATTAAGTGAATAAGTGTGAACAAACATCTACATATTGACCATTATACTTGGGGAATAAATATTTAGGGTTCAATACTTTCTTTGGAGAGTCAATCTCATATTATGGATAATTATTTTGGATGCTTGGATAGGTTGTGTAGCCTAGAGATGATTTATCTTAGTTATCCTTACATACCATGACTATCTCTTGCAAAGCACCTTGGCCAAGGGGGGGATTGAGGCTCAGTGGGTTCATCTTCAAAGGTAAGTATTCCTAACTTTATTCCTCCTTTATAAGATTAGATATATCATGCATTTATATTATTCTCTTCCATGTATTAGGATTCCATATACATTGACATGAGTATATGTCTTATAATACATGTTTAATTTAGTTATTTATTTGTTTTTTTACCCCCACTTTGTGCCATAAGCTTTGGTGTGCACTATATTATATTTAATTTTCTTATTATTAGATTAGTGAAATATTAAATCATAGGAATCTTTTAGGGTTGATGTGCAATTGTGTTAAACTATAGGATTTAGAACCCTACCTCACATGATGGATTATGAAAATTGATCCCCTAATCAAGTCTAATAGATCATTACATTGGTCATTATCCTATTTAATAATTCTATGCTCCCCAATTAGAAGTGTAGGTGTGCTCTATCCCATCTGATCCAGGATTAATTTATGGACATGATGCATTTCTGATTACATACATTCTGGTGAACCCAACATGAAACTAATCTATGAAATATTTATTTCACTTATTTCATTTCTATTCATCATTATTTTTATCATGTATTTACTATGTTAGATCAACCCTGTCAATCCAATTTATTTATCTTTGTGTGTAGGTTTGCAGGAATAGGTAATTGGCTTGACCAGCTCGACCTAGTACATGTTTCATAACTTATAGACTCTTATTCAGATAATTGGATTGACCACTTTATGTTTTAGGTTTTTAGACTTCATGTTTAACCTACTAGATTGACCAAGTTAACCTAGTGCATTTTTAGCACTTTTTTAGTAGGTTCTTATATAACTCGATCAACTAGCTTGACCTAGTTTGTAAGTTTTTGCCAATTTTCTCCAATGTTCTTGATCAAAAATCTTATTCATTTTAATCTCTTATCCACCAAGGTTAGTTTCTAATTATCTATACATTTCCTTTTATATACTTTCATTTCAATTTTATAGTCTTCAAAAATATCTCTACATAGTCAACTAGGTCAACCCTATGGACCTAGTTCTGTGTTCTATGTTTTTTGAAATAACTAGGTCAACCTAACTGACCTAGTTCAATTTTAGAATTTTATTCCATAGTATAAGTTTGACCCTATCAACCTTATTATGTATTATTATCCATATTGTTTCTCAACTATACCATGCTTCAAATTTGGAATTAACCATATACGTTAATCACATATTTCTTTTAAGTTGTTTGCATGCTTATAATAGTTCACATAGTCTAATTAGAGGATTTTCAAGTAATCACTTAGTTGTACTATTTTTATTATTTTTCACACATGAAAAAACCACATAAACATTAAGAATCATTTAAAATTTTGACTACTTAAGTCCACCTACTTGGATTTCATCATGAAGGGGGAAGCTGAATTGATGCTCTGGTCAAGTATAAAGCATGGTTAAGGTATATTTTGGCTAAACACCCGTTACCATTGTAGTTTTAGTGTGTCAAGTGAGGGGGTAGGTCCCAATACCAATCCTATATCATTACCACTACAATCCCTTCCATCTTAAACTTACCTAAAACTATCCTTAAATTACTATCTAGTACCTTGATTATAGCCAATATCCCTTTACAATTAAAATCATTCTTCATCTAATCAACATTATAGGTTGACAAGTAGCTAACTTTACATTCAAGTTGTTTGATTTCTCTTTGATCAATTGTGTATACAAAAACTTGCATTATCTAGTGTTAGTGTAGGATTTTGATGTATATGTATCAGTTAGATTGGCCAATGTCAATTCAATTGACTATTCATTTCCCTTTCAGTACTTAATACTTTATTATATTACTTGCAATTATCTTACTTTAATTTATAGCTTGTTATCATCTTTTTTTTCTTCCCTATATACTGTACTAGGTCAACCTTATCAACCTTGTATCTTTTTCAACCCATGTACACTATGCTTCTTTAACTTGGTTAACTTAGTACTATTTACATCATCTTTTCCTCTTTCTACAAGTCATTGCTCACTAAATTGGGTCGATCTCGTGGACCTTGTATAGTTTTATAGTCCCTATTTTTCACTAGGTCAACTAGGTTGAACTAGTACTATTTTAGTCACTTTCTAATTCTTTGATTTCTCATCTTGCTTCTCTTTCTTTCATTATGGAATTTCTATTTGGTGAAAACACTAAATTTTAGTCAACAAACATGATGTAATTCACCAATCCTAATAGTGTCTCTAATAGATAAAGTAGGGATCCTTTTATGAATGCTAGTAATGTTCATATTACAACTTGCATGATGAAGTATCGAACCCTTCATGATACCCATTTATAGTAAAACCCTCCTCTTGTCTTAGAGGATCAACTTGAGTTAGAGTATACTCCTGATATGCTTTTCTTTATCATGGAATTACCTCAACATAGAGGGAGGGATCCTTCCACCATCTATAACCTCATGATTAGCCATCAAGTTGAAGAACCTTATTCTCCTACTCCCACTTTCTCAACCAGATTTGGGGGTACCAATTTCTTTACTCCTCAACCTCTTCCTTTAATCTTAACCCCTTATGCCATAACATCTTATTATTTAACATCTTTTACCTCCATGCTTAGTATCTCAACTAATATGGAAGGTTTTATATCTAGTGGGCCTCTCATAAGATCCATTATCCTTAATCCTTCCACTAGTTCATCATTTGCTACCCAAGGCACTCATACTTCTAGTGCTTCTTCCTCTCAACCATTTACTATTCCATATTTTGCTTCACAAGAATTTTTTTCCACTAGTGCCTCAAATTCTCATATCTCTTCTCAAGCTCATATCAACACTAATAATGGTACCTAAGCCACTAACACCAACACAGACACAAATGCTACTTATAATAACACTAATCAAACTCAACTATTATTGTAAAATCTTAATCAAATGAACACATTTCAAGCTCATAATATGAATCAAATGATGTGAATGCAAAACCACCTTCTTCATCATCAATCCAATCCTCAAACAATGACTTGGGGCACACATAATCAAAGTGTTCCTCCTCCCTTTGAGGCTCTTAATGTAATCTCATTCCTCAACCTCCATTAGTCAACAAAGTCATCAAGCATTTACAAAATCAACCTCTTACTACCCAAATTAATAACATTGACATTGGAGGTTTAACACCTACAATTTCTTATAATGGATCAACTAATCCTACTCTTCACCTCAAGACATTTAGAAATCTTTACAAGGATTGGGTCAAGTTAAATACCTTTGCCACTACCAAAATCTTAGCCAAATCAACTTATAACACAATCTATCACTTTTTTGGAGGACTTAATAAATGATTTAATACAATAATTTCAAACTAATGTTTTTACTACGAACACTTTGGTCTATTTCATCAATTATAAACAAAATTAAACTAACCAAGCCTTTGTTAAGTGATGGAAGAATTTGTTAAATAAATGTGAACATAGCATGGCAGATGATAATCTCTTTCATCTCTTTAAAAATGTTTTAATCCCTAAAATACAATATCAAGTTCATACCCTTTCTCCATGTACCTTGGAGAAATATATTGATCAACACAAAAGACAAGATTTCCTCATGTATTAATTCAAGCCACCCTAACCTTTCATTTTTCCTCACCTATTAGTAAAGAAAAAAAACCAAAATATTACCAATGATAGTGTCACTGATTCATTTGACACCATACACAATGTTCAAGCTATCATTCCTATGCCTTATTTAGAATGAGCTCCTTCTCAATAATACACTAATCCTAATTTCTCAAAAAACAACATTAGTGTCTATAAATCTTTATCCTCAACTAAATTGATCAAACATCTACCCAAGCCTCTTCCATAAGAGTTTGACCCTACTCGACGTACGAAATCATGGTATGATCCTAATAAGTTTTTTTGGTTTCCTGATAGAGGGGGTAACTCCAATGAAACTTTTAGACAACTCTATAATTTATCCATGGAAATTCTTCTTGGCCCAAAATTTGATCATGATTCTATTATCTAGGCGTCAACAATCCTATGAGAATATTTTCAAAGAATATAAATCACATGATAAAAATCAAGCATTAAATTAAGTAAACACTCATTTAAATATCTATAAATACCCCTTGCCTAATCATCAACTAATCCAAGAAGGTTAAGATAAGCCCACTTCTTCCACCAATATTGTAGAAAGTATTGTTGAACCAAATTATGAAGATAAAATGGTTAGCATGACTAATATGAAAATAATGGTGGCTTTCATTGATTCACAACCTATCTACACTCCTTCCCATAAGACATATCATGTTATATAATATTCTTATCTAACTCACTTAAATGAGTTGGGGAAAGAAGATATTATTTCTTTTGATGATATAATTTATGATTCTCCCTTGGATGACACATCTCATACTATTTATATGTCTCTCCCATCATCTTCTAAAACCAATAAAAATATAATTTCTACTAATACTTATTCTTCCACACTTCAAGATCAATTTAAACTAAATACTTCTTCATCACCAAACACTTTAAAACCTTCTTCTTAACCTTCTCATTCTTATCAACATAAGTTTAAATGCTCTTTAGATCCACTTTCTGAAGATATTAATCATTACACACCTATATCTACCAATATCCTTATGGGTTATGATGAGTGGGATCCCATTATAGAAATTAATAATCTTCTATCTTAGATACCTTTCCCTAAACTAATGAGGACATCTCCACATCATATAAATTGCCTCATGCAACTCTTATTTGAGATGAATATCCCTTACCCTCCTCTAGTAGGATAAGAGGCTACTATATCTAGATCTAAGGATAATATCTTACAACAATGTGAAGAGATGTCTATAGACACCAAAAATACAAACACCATGATTCCAAATGTCAAAATTATATTGGATCACCTTAGGACCCCCTTAGGACCAATTTAACCCTTCAAACCCTAACCAAACCTAACCCATAGTTAGTTTGACTAAATGCCTTAACCTACCCTTTTTACAACTTTTTACCTTCACTTTCAAATGTGAAAGGTCAAGATGACCACCGATGGTCACTTTGACCATCAATGGTTATGGTACACCTCCTCAACCACCAGCATGAAAGCTAACTGACTTGGTTTTCTAAAAATAGCTCATCTAAATCTATGTTCAAGCCATTGCATGTGAAAGTTAAAATATAAGGCCTAATTAATTTCTTGTTGAAACTCTCTTGGTTTACCTATAAGAAGAGAGGAACAAGGAGGTAAAATCCATCTATAATTGTTATTAAGAACTTGTGAATATAGAGTTCTTTTAATTTATAGGTCAACCATCATCAACAACCTAGTGATTTGGCCATCACATCAAAGAGCCAACTTGCCATTACTACTCCACTAAAACATCAAGTATCGTTAATCTATCAAAATCATGTCAAACCCCACTAATGAGTCAACCACATCAAGAACTTACCTGATCATCTTTCTACAAGATAAGTATTTATTTTCTAGTATTTAATTACTTTATTTGCCTTTCATACTTAGCCCAACACTAAACCATCTCTCGAAGTCAAACTTTGTGATCTCATATATTAACCATTTACCAACCTAGATCTATACTCAATAATCATCGATAGTTGTCTTAATCACTAATGGTCTTCCCAACCATTGATGGTCATCTTGATCACCAATGATCACCTTAACCATCAATGGTCACCTTAACTATCGATGGTCACTATGGTAGGAAATAATAGAAAGTTATTTCCACCTACCTATCCTCAGCATGATCCTATTTTCTATGTTTTTACCTATTCATAGACCCCTACATAATTTTTTAAATAGACCTTGAGTCATTTAGCACTAGTATTAACTTGTTTATCTCTATATTACTCATTTTTAGTCTATTTCTTTAGCATGTGTTTCTTGTGTTTAATTTTAGTAGCTTTTGATTATTGATGTAAGTACATTCTATTTTATTTATGAACTTAATTGTTTGAAACATGTGGATTGATATTTCTTAAGGAACATCTTGCTTCCATTATCTAGCTAGCACTAGGTAATCTACTCAACTATCTATCTAACCAACCATTTTCTTTAGTGTTGTCTTATTTGTAGGTCATACTCCCAAGTAAAAGAGGAATTCTTCATAATATTCTGATTTAATGCACATATAATCAAATAGGTTTTTCAACCACACCTATATTTAGTTTCTTTTTCTTTCCTTTTCAGAATATCAGCTAAAAATCATTGAAACATTATGGCATGCCCAGTGGGACCTTGAGTCTTTACTTTGGGTTTATTTTCTTTGCATATTTCTTGTGTTTAATTTTAGTAGCTTTTGATTATTGATGTAAGTACATTCTATTTTATTTATGAACATAATTTTTTGAAACATGTGGATTGATATCCCTTGAGGAACATCTTGCTTCCATTATCCAGCTAGCACTAGGTAATCTACTCATCTATCTATCTAACCAACCATTTTCTTTAGTGTTGTCTTATTTGTAGGTCATACTCCCAAGTCAAAGAGGAATTCTTCATAATATTCTGATTTAATGCACATATAATCAAATAGGTTTTTCAACCACACCTATATTTAGTTTTTTTTCTTCCCTTTTCAAAATATAAGCTAAAAGTCATTAAAACA
Source organism: Torreya grandis (assembly GCA_037957365.1). Classification (NCBI taxonomy): domain Eukaryota; kingdom Viridiplantae; phylum Streptophyta; class Pinopsida; order Cupressales; family Taxaceae; genus Torreya; species Torreya grandis. The sequence continues at coordinate 425,252 of JARHVA010002146.1, read as the reverse complement.
TTATGGCATGCCCGGTGGGACCTTGAGTCTTTACTTTGGGTTTCTTTTCTTTGCATCTATATGCTCTTCTCTCTATCTATACTCATTAATGAAACTAATTTTATTTGGTTTTTAAATCAAGTGCATCCATTTCCTACTTCTAATATTATCTCACTTTTAGTTTATAGCATAATAAGTTTATCATAGCATCACTTTTGTTGCACACACTAAACCCAAACACCGTCATCAATCAAACATCAAACAAACATAAGACAAGGTTCAATTAGGACTTCATCACCTATCAGTCACTTTACCCTTTCTCAATAATCCTATTTAGAGGTCATTACCAAGGGGAGAACCAACTCATCTCTTTGATTTAGTATAAACTATAAAAATTAGTATATATTGGCTAAGCACCCAACACCCTTATCGCTATGGTGTGTGAAGTGAGGGGGTAGGAACCAATACCAAGATAGATACTAATTCCCAAAATAGATCTTTTTGAGCACCTAAACAACCCAAAACCAACCATAGATTACTTTTATATTACTTGATCTACAAGCTAAATTTTATCACACATTCTCATAACTTAAGGCTTAAGTCAAAAGTGAGATTTAAATTAACCATAAGATTTTAATGTACTCTAATGTGTGTTGAATTTCCTTTATCATTTTCTTACTTTATCTCTATTTGAGTTGTAAGATTCTTTGTGTTTTCCTCATATCCTACTTATATGGTTCTTACTCATCAATAACAAAGAGACTTAGCAAGTTATGACCCCCCTCTATAGATTATCCAGTCTCCTCTACCTCTTCATCTATGGAGTATATCTTAGATGATAAGAGTTATCCTCATCATTCTAATGCTTCTAGTGTGCCTTAGATAATATCCTAAGGTGACCCAAACTTTGATACCTTTTTGAATAATAACTTACAACATTATCTTAGCATAGTAGCTCACCATACACCTATTTTGACACCACCTACCAATCCACCTTATGGCATGCCATTGGGATTTAAGCAACTCTTTTATTACTTCTATCACCACCTAACTTTTAGCTACTCAGGCATCTAACTCAATTGATAACCTGTTTGACATAACCATGCATAACTAACCAACTCAATTTTATAATACCCAAACACCTCCTAAACCAGCTAATAATTCTTCCAATTTGGCCACCACCCAACCTTTACCTACCCATACCCCAATTACTATTAGAATAACCACTACCATTTCTCTAGCTACCCCTACTCAACTTCAAAATTTAGTAACACCAATACCTTCTACCTTATTTCTTATCACTACCAAGGTTACCAATTATCCCTTACCTCTGACTCAACCACCTTCACCCACTCAATAGTGCATACCCTTTACCCAATCACTAGTGACCACATATTCATAAGTGGCTTCAACCCAACCACTTGTGACCACTTGCTGATATGTGATAACTTCTCAACCTTTGGTAAATTATCAATATGTCACTCAAATCCAACCATAGTATGCACATTACAACCCTTTAGGTGTACCACTAGAAATAGACCTAATAAAAATGCTCATGGACAATTGACAACTCTAGAGTCATCCATCTCTATGGCTCACAATATCCTATCTTATGACTAGATTTGTAATGAGCCCATCCACCCATTTGTGCCTATTAGGCCATATCCTCCTCAATGAGAACTTATTAGGTTATCTAGGTTTTAGAGTAAGGAAGATCCCTAATAACACCTTTGGGCATTTAGGAATTCATGTTATTTGATTTCCTATGATGATGCCCTCTTTCATACTTTTCCTATGTCTTTGTCAAGACTAGCATTGGATTGGTATAATGCCGCAACTAAGTATTCCACCTTCTCCTTCACCCAGCTAGATCAAAAAAAATTAGATCACTTTCAATAAATATCTCCAAGAAGGTTTCCATCACTAACCTCTACTCTATCTAGAAGTTTGATGATGAATATGTTACCAATTTTCTAGCTCATTGGCAAAGCTTAATAAATTAACTCTCCTTTTCCTTACCCAAACCCAAATTGATCAAAATATTTACTTGGGCACGTGCTAAGCACACATCAATTCCACATTGTGTGTTTAGAGTTTCTAAACTTTTGACATATATTTCACCATGGTGCATAAATTAGAAAATAGAGCCATCAATGAAGGAAAGCTAAAACTAAAAAACAAGAACTCTACCTACAAAACTAATAAGGATTCCTCCTCCAAAATGAGTAACCAAACCAACACCAAGACCAAAATCAAGGGTACTATGAATGAGGTTCTCCTTAAATCCAATTCCCATCATCTGCCAACCAACTAAGTTCCTCTAGTTCCTCAAAGTAAAACATAAGAAACCAAAATTGGAACACCCAAAAATAATTTACTCCACATGGAGAATCTTATGATTTGATCCTAAAGAAGCTATTAAAATATAATATCATACAACTTCCTCCTATCAAATCACCTTATCAATTTGATTCTTATAATCCTATAGCTAGTTGGTATAATGATATATGTAACTTCCATCAAGTAATAGCATATGATGTTAGTAGGTACAACACCTTCAAGGGCATTGTCTAGTCCCTCATTAAAAAGGGGGATATTGTGCTGGATAATCCTTTAGGTATCCCTTCCCAAATCATGCACCTATAAATAATGAGAGAAACATGGTTAAGTCCTCTCATAATTCCCATACTATTAACATGGTTCTTGGTATGCTCATTGTTGAGGAACCTACCACCCAACCTATTTATTCCTCACTCTCTCCACTTATTGAGGTAGTGGAGCTATTAACCCCTCCTTTAATTGACATACTTGAATAAGCACCCATCTTACTTTCTCCCTTAACTATCAAGCAACTTACTGCCCATTTGGAAATCATTATTGAAGAGGAAGACCCCATGTATACACATTCCATAAAGGAGCCACCCTTTCAAACCTTGCATCCTTTGGTTGAGGAAAAGGACAAGGTTACCATTCCTCTATCTCAAAATATGGGCTTATCTTTCAAGTCCACTATATAGGGGATAAAACTAGCCTATAAACCATTCTCTAGGTTAGCATAAAAATTATAATTTGTCTCCAACCCTAACATGGATTCAACCACCATATAATAATAATTAGGGCCATCTTATATCACCAAGAAAGAACCTAACTACACCTTTATCAAACTAACCTACCCTTTACATTAACCAAACCCCTTTGTTACCAACCAAATTGATGAAGGCCTCTACCAACCCAATAATTCATCAACCATCTAAGGCACCTAAACCCCAAATATCTAAATCACCTTCTCTAATCAAATCAATCAAGCCCACTAAGAACCTTGGTAGCATCCCTACACAGAGTCTTAACCATCCATCTATGAAAGTGGATCTTACCTTATCAAACCCAACAACCAAGTGCCAACACAAATCAACTAAGGGAGTAAAAACACTAATAGGATAGAAAGCGAAAATCGTACCTCCTTCCATCCTACCCTCCACTCTAAGTAGGCATCTAGTTATCCCAAATAAGACCCAACCACCACTACTAGTTACACTGACACACTTGATTTCTAACACACCTATCTTAACTGAGCTAGTAATGACCAAACTACTTACATTGAAACCTATTACCTTTGCTTTATCAACCTCCACCTTACCAAAACAAAAAAAAGAACCAAACACACCACCTTACCAAAAAATTCCATAACCAAACCCACTACCAACAAGACTTCTACCTTACCAACCAAGACCAAAACCCCTAAACCCTCTCCAAATTTATCTAAATCCTACTCTACCATTTTCCAAAGGTTATTGCAAGCTTCTTGCTTGACCCTACCCATTATTAGGTCATTTGACCCTCTCAATTTAAAAACCACTTGGTATAATGACCACCATGTGTGCTCCTATCATAGGACACTAGGCCATGAGATAGATAAATGCAAATCTCTCCAAACCATTATTTATTAGCTATATGATGAGGATAATCTATTAATAAATGAACCTCCCACTGGCCCATTACCAATCTAACAACAAACAACCACTAGCCAAAGACTACGCATTCCTCCACTCTTACCTCAAAGTGATGAAGCACCAAACAAATCTCCTATCCTAACTCTTCCCTCCATATATATTATCCATGTGGTCATGAAAGTGCAAAAAAAGGATAAGGGGAAGGCTAAAGTGTCCATTCCATGAACATACCCATCTTTTTCCTCCCATCCAAACCCTACCTAAACATCTTCACCTTCACCCAAACCTAAGGTATTTATCATAGGTACCTCCCAATCCAACCCCTTTGAGTCCATTAGGAGAGTGGTACTCAAAAAAATTCACCAAAACCTAATGAAGATAAGCTTATATGAGCTGGTTACTAGTTCACCTCATCATCTCTAAGCAATGATAGAGGCCTTGCAATTAGTAGAGGTCCAACCTAAAGATCCTCAAACTCTAGTATCCTTTGTTGGTGCTCTTTAAATTTCCAACCTAATCACCTTTAAGGACTAAAAAATTATTTTTATCCATTCAAATGACCCAAAGACCCCTCTCTTTATTACTACTTACATCAACCAAAACCACATAAAATGGGTAATGATTGATGGGGGAGCTAGTATTAATATCATCTCCTCCCATGTCTATAACCAATTGAACCTTCTAGACAATGTCATGTTTGAAACCTCAGTCATCCTCCATTCCTTTAATGACACCATGACCACTACCCTAGAAATGATTGTCATTCATATCTATGTAGGACCTTGTATGCTCCCTGAACTCTTTTATGTAGTGGAAGGTGAATTATAACATAATGTGTTGCTAGGATGACCTTGGATCCACTCCATGGGTTGTGTTATCTCTACCCTTCATCATTGAATTAAATTTGAGCACAAAGGCTAGGTCATCACCATCCAAGTTGACCCAAGTCCCTTCTCGACATAAAACATGACCTACTAACCTAATGACATCCTCTTAACCCCATCTATCACACCCTCCTTAAACAAGGACAAGACCTCCACCAGAAAAGATGAAGCACTACCTCCCTCTACAAGTGAGTCATCTACTAGCTCATCCATTCCCTCTAATTATATCCCCACCTTAGATCCTTTGGAATCCACATTCCAACATATTTCACTAGGGGAATATCACCTCCTTGCCCTTGACACTTTCCCTACTCCTCAAGAGTATGGGAAACTTAACCACTAACCTGGGTATGACCCTAATGTCAAGGCCATTGTTCCATTTAGACCTTCAAATTGTCAAACCCATTTAATTTATGGGGGACTCAATAAACCACTTATCACTTTCACCACCTCCCCTTCACCTTGACCATTCACCTCTACCTTCTCTTACCTAGACAAGCTAAGTTTTGCCAACTTCATAGGTGTGTTTGGAAAGGACTTGGTCTTGGAAAATATGAGCATGACCTACATGAGTTAGTCTCCATTGAGATAAGAAAGCCTTATGAGAAGAATTGCCTTGGTTTCATTCCACCTACCAAGATGTAAGACAAACCACATACCACCACCATTATTGAGGAAGACACCCTTCCTCACCAACCTCTCCCCCACCTATGTGTGAAGATGATGACATCATCCCACATAACATTTTTTTATCAACATGATTAACCTCAAACCGTTGACTTATCAAAAGGAAGGGGCAACCATAACCATCCCTTTGACCCATCCTAAGATGATAGGAGATGACTCCCCTACCATTTAAACTATTTAGTGCTAGGATAATGATTCCATTATCACCTACCTTGGTTTCCTAGATTCTTCCATCCACATATCCCTTCCTTCCAAAACTTTGAACATGTTGAATGAATCCACCATGGATATCAACTTGAGTACTCTATAAAACCCCTAAATTATCAAAATTGGCCAATTGCTAAATGTTGAAGAACTTTGGTACTTCCCCTCCTTCCTCCAAGACTATACTATAGCATTCACTTGGTATTATAGTGACATCCCAAGAATTGACCCCACCATTACTACATATAACATAGTCATGAACCATAATGCCAAGCTTGTCAAAAGAATATTTGATGCATGCACCATTGCATAGCCCTTCTCATTAGAGAAGAGATTCAACATCTTCTCAATACCCAATGGGTTTTGAATGTTGGACCTATCACCAAAGATATGGAACTATGTATTTATGCATACTTTCATGACCTCAACCTCGCTTGTGCCAAATATGACTTTCCTCTACTAAGCATTGACCTGCTAGTTGATTTTATAGATGAACATAAGATGTTATCTCTCATGGATGGATCTTAGGTTATAATTAGATCCTAATTGCCCTTGAATATTAGTACAAGACCACCTTTACCACCCCATGGGGAACCTTCTGCTATAGATTCATGCCTTTTAGATTAAAGAATGCTGATGCAACTTACTAGCATGCCATGACTTACATATTCCATGAAATTATCCACAAGATTGTAGATGACTATGTGGATGACCTCAAAAAATCCAAACTTTGAAAGGATCATTTGGCCATTCTCAAGATCATCTTTGAGTGGCTTATCCACTACCATGTTTGCCTCAACCCAAGAAGTGTATTTTTAGGGTCTTGTCAAGAAACCTCCTTGAATTTATCATTTCCATTCAAGGAATTAAAGTTGATCCCACCAAGATTAGAGACATCCTTGACATGAGTCCTATCAACCTCAATAAACTCCATATTTTGTAGGGGAAGCTTCAATCCATTCATCATTTTATATCCCAACTTTTGGATCGATTCCAGCCCTTTCACCACCTTATGAAGAAGGATGTATCTTTCAAGTGTAATATAGATTTTCAAAAGGATTTTAATTCACTCAAAAAGTACATTTTGTCTCCACCTATCCTCACCCCTCACAAGGATGACTAACCTTTCTACCTTTATATCTCTACCACTAAGCACTCCTTAGGGGAAATGCTTACTCATCAGGATGAAAAACACAAAGAGTAAGACATCAACTACATTAACTGCATACTTGTAGAGTATGAAACTTAGTACACCTATACCGAGAAATTATATTTAGCTTTAGTCATCATGGCCACAAAAATTTACCACTACCTTATTCACCATAAAACCTATGTCATAACCAATACTAACCCACTCAAGTACATGCACTCCAAGCCATACCAAAATCAATGTATGGCTATTTTAGAAAAGTTTAACCTTGATTTCCTTTAATAAAATTCAATTAAGGGGTAAGTCATTGCCAACTAATTGGACCAATCACCATAAGTATACAACCAACCTCCTCCTCTTGAGTTCCTCAATAAGTTCATTATGACCCTCTCTTAGGTGGACTTCACCTATTAAGTCACCATGTTCTTTGATGGATAAAAGTGTTATCAAAATGGGGGAGAAAGTATCATCCTTATCCCCTTTTATGGTGAACCTCTTCCTTTATCTTTCAAGATTGATTTTATATGTACCAATAATATGGTCGAGTATGAATCCTTAGTCATAGGCCTTCAAATTGCCTTAGCCTTATGAGTCAAAAAAATCATCATCTTTGGTAACTCTCAACTTGTGGTCAATCAAATAAATGAATCTTACCAATGTAAGAATGATGTTTTACAATAGTACATATAACTAGTTGATGAACTCTTAACATAATTTAAACACTACCACATCTAGTTGACACCACAATCTACCATTAAGTTTGATGATACCATGGCTTCCCTCACCTCTCAGATTCTATCTACACCCTATGAATCTAACCTATCTATCGTTATTCATAGACTTACCTAGCCTTCTTATGTAAAACTAGATTCTCCCACCATTTTCAATGTGGAAGAGACCCATCCTAACCTTTGGTATCAACAAACCTTCAACTACCTCAAACTTACCATCATTCCTTCTGGCCTTTCCAAGAATGCTCAAAGAGTGTTTATCTAGAGTACCTCACATTACACCATTATGGGAGGAGTAATTTATAAACGTGGCTTTGATGGTCTCATTTTCTATTGTGTATGCAATCATGAATCCTCTCATGCTATTAAGGAAATACATGATGGAACCTATGGGGGACACTTTAGTGGCCTCACTATATCTAAATGCATCATTTGCCTAGGCTATTACTGGCCTACCCTTAACCAAGACTATTGTGATTATGTGAAAAAGTGTGTTAAATGACAATAACATACCAATTTTCACCATGCACCTAGCCATAGTCTTCACATTTATATTGATTTTTGGCCTTTCTCATAATGGGGTCTAGACCTTATTGGTGAAATTTACCCCCATTCTTCACAATGATACCATTATATCATCACTGTGATCTAACATTTTACCAAATGGGTAGAGGCTATTCCTTTGGTCTCAACCAAAGTGGAGAATATTATCAATTTTATCAACCATCACATCATCTACCACTTCAATGTTCCTCATAAGATTATCAACAACAATGGTAGATCCTTTAAGAACAAGCAAGTCCAGGTTCTATGTAATTATTTTGGCATTAAGTTAAGTTTCTCCTTTCCTTATTTCCCTCAAGAAAATAGATAGGCTGAGGCCTCTAACAAAAGTCTTAACAAAATGCTAACTAAAATGGTCAATTCATCTAGTTAGGATTGGCATTTACACATCCCATTTGCCTTATGGGCATATCATACTAGCATTAGAACCCTTATGGGTGCTAAAATTTTTTCTCTTGTGTTTGGAGTGGAGGTCATCTTGCATCTCAAAGTCCAAATACCTTCTCTTTGCATATCATTTCAAGATCTTGTTTCTGAGGATGATTATCATCAACACCATTTAGCCCAATTTGAGCTACTTAATGAGTGTCTCTTAGCTTCCCTTACCCATCTTCATATGTATCAAGAGAACATCAAGCATGCCTATAACAAACACCTTGGAGTATGAGAATTCAACATTGGAGACCTAATCCTAAAGTAAAATTAGCATGTCACCAATATGGAGAAAAGCAAATAGGGTAAGTTTACTTTCAATTGGATTAGACCCTATATCATAACCCATAAGTATGGACCATGAGTTTACGAATTTTCCTCTTTTGAAGGAAACCAAGAAATTGAGCCCCTCAATACTTCTTATCTACATCCATTTTTTTTTAAAAAGGATTAAGTTCACCTTTCATTTTAACTTAATCTAATCCCTTGATTTCAACCACTTTCATCTTGTTATTTTAAGGGAACTAATTAAAACTAAATCATATGATTATCCATCACAGTCATAGCCTAATCTTGAATAATGGGTACCACAACTTTACCCATGGCATGATTCTCATGCTACTTTTCACCCCTTTATCAGGATGGATTCCCATGATCATTATCACCTAAACCTCTTTAACCTAATCAACCTCTTGTGTTTCTAGTTTTTCCTTCATAAAGGTGAAACCTTAATCCTATATAAGCATGTTTATGTCAAGAAAAAAAATAATCAAAAAGCAAAATCCGAACCAACAACAATCATGGGCCATTCCTAGCATTTTTAGATTGCTCCTTTGAAGCACAACTACATAAGCATACTAAAATTGCAAAAATAAAAGGTAGACTACTCCGTTGAAGGACAACTATCATAAAACCTTGAACAAAGCAAGTAAACTTAGACCACTCCCTTGAAGGATGGTTGAGTAAAGCATTTTCCAAAAGCACAATATTTTTTTGGAAGTTTCCTGCACCGATCAACTTCTCATATACAAAAACAAAGTAAAATAACCATTTAAAAAATCAAAATCAAATAAAACTAATTTTGAAAGTCATAATTAACTCTCACATAGCAAACTAAAATGGAAGCCATAATCTACTTTCACAAATAGCCTTCCCACATCTATTAGTCTACACTTTGTATGACATAGGCTTATTTATATTGGCTCTTTGAAAACCTATAGAAGTGGCATGATAGTCTCACAAGCAGGTTCCATTTTCATCCATCTCCCCTTTATGAACTATAAGTAAGGTATTTTGAGATTACTTAACATTATGTGGTCAAGACAACTTTTTAACCAAATAAGGAATGCTAATAAGAATAATTCAAAGGGCTTATGTTTAATAAGCCAATCCAACTTTAGTTGTATTCTAGTCCTTGTCAAAGAAGAAGCATCATTCCCTCCTCTTTTCCTATCATGACTAGTTGAGATTTTCATTATGGCATTTGTTTCTTCATTATATTCTTTATTCTCCTATCTAGTGTTATTAATTAACCTAACTCATGTATTTTATCCTAAAACAAGTTACAAAAAGAATATGCACATGTTTCATAAGCAACAAAAAAATCATACTCATAACCATAACAAGCATAATAAAACCATAGTGTCTATGATCAATAAAACAACCAACCATTTTCCACCACATGTCTAAATCTACATAATGAATCATATACTCATCAAAATTTAGCATGTTAGGAAGCACACGCATAAATCAAATCCATCTCATACCTAGCTAAGTGTGTTTACATTAGTGTCTAACATTTCTATACACATAATATTTTCACACTTTTATTGTTTACTAATGCTTTACATCTTGTAGGAACCTATCATGACTGAATCTCTCTGAGTGCATTCCTTAAGGGGTACATCAAGAAAGGGTGGGTAGACTTTTCATGCTTCACATGATTGTTGTCCCTTATTTCCATAGTATTCCCTATCCATTTAGATGTTAAAACCTTTCCCTAAGCTATCTCTCCTTCCTTACACATTCCTCTAGTATTTTCCTCTTTCTATTCTTCTTTCCCTTGCTTAGTACCCTTTTTACCTATTCAATAAGCTAGGTCAGCCTAGTCAACCTATAATAATCTAGGGTCACTTTAGCTCTTTAGGCCTAGTTTCCATCTGGGCAACCTAACACAAACTTTAGGCATTAGCCTTTTAATGTGCCAGGTCAACCTAGTTGACCTAGCACAATCGACATGTCTGAGTGATTTTTAGGTTAGATACTCTTATATATACTCTCTGATGAACCTGACATGAATCCTATCCCACCACTAGTTGGATTGTCTTCATGTTTCCATTATTTTTTCATTTCTTATTTAGCATTAGCTCTACTTTGGCTTCACCTTTATTACATTTTAGTGAACCCAACATGAAAGCAAACCCTTATAAGGTTTATTTCACTTATTTTATTCTTTTTGTCATCTTTTCTATCATATGTTTTGATTTTTTGGCTTGATTCTATCAACCCAGCTAATTTTCTCTATGTATAAGAACAAGAAACTAGATCAACCAACTCAACCCAACATAGGTTTCTAGTACTTTGCAAACTTTCTATTCATCCTACTAGGTCGACTAGGTTAACCTATTACATTTAGAGCCACTTTGCAATAGGTTCCTATTCAGGATTCATAATGCAAGTTCTAGATTCCAAACTTCTAGATTTATAGTCTAGTTAACTAGGTTAACCAACTCAACTTAGAATATTTCCAAAAATCCAGTTCAATCTACTAGGTTGACTTGATCAACTTAGCACACTTTTTCAACTTTTGTAGTAGGTTCTTGTCTCACTTGGTCGACTAGCTTGACCCAGTTCTATAGAGTGGACCAATTCTCTCCAAGGTTATAGGTCATTTATCTATTCTATTTTCATCTCCAAAACACCAAGGTCAATTCTTATTTCTCTATTTCTACTCTATTCTATAATTTTGTTTCAAAATTATAATTTATTTATGTGCATTAATTGGATTGGCTAGCTTCAATCTAATTGACTGTTTATTTCATTTTAGTATCTACTTTTATAAAATATCTATAAGCATACCTTATTTCATTTCTCATCTTATTATCAATCCATTCCCTTTCCCTATCTACTATGCTCATCGACTAACTCAACTCTGCGCTATCCTAAACTATTTTTTCTATTTCTATTCACTGCACTAGGTTAACTTGGTTGACCTAGCACAATTTGTAGGTCTAGTTTTTCTACTAGGTTGACTTGGTCAATCGAGCATTATTTTCTACTTCCCCTACTTTTTATCTTGTTTCTTCATCCTTTTTTATCTGTATCCTATTCATTTCTCTTTGATCAAAATGAGGTACCTTATTAGGATCTTTTTGGATTGTCTTAATCCATTTATATCCTATATGGGGTGTTCATTTCTCCCTTTCTTTACCTCCCAAGATCACCATCACTCTTAGGGTACCTCTTCTCCTCTTTCATCTATAAATTGCAACATGGTTCAAATAACACCTCAAGATGAGGTTGATGGGTCCAATCCTTTCTATACCTACCAAAAACATTCTCAAAATCTTCAAACTTATGTGGGAGTGATTGACTCAAATTTATTTAATAATCCCACTAATAACTCTTTTTTTAATATTTCTTCCAACACCAATATGGGAAATGTTCCTTCCAACACCAACCCACCACCTGATATAACTCAATTATTAGCCAAGGTGATTTAATAAATGAACATTATGCAAATATCTAATACCAATCAAATGATGCACCTTCAATAACATTTGATTGGTGTGGCTAATCAACCTCCAATCATGAATCCTCAAGTTAATCCTAATTACATTCCCCCACCTCTTAGATATGCCTCAGGTAACATTATTTCTCAACCAATAATAAATTAAAAAATTCTTCAAACTATCCAAAATGAGCCTTTATCTCCTTTCATTATATCCATTGACATTGGTAACATATCACCAACCATTAAATATTATGGGACTAAAGACATTGCCTCATTTCTTAAATCCTTTGGTAATCTCTACAAAGAGTGGATCCAAACTAATAAATTTGACACAACTAAACTCTTAGTCAAAACCTTTACTGTTGATGTATTATAATGTTATAATCAATTACCTCAACATTTTATTTGGAAACTTGAATATTTGGTCAATCCTTTAGTTAAAAAGTTTCAAAATAATGATCTTCCTAAAAATTGTCTTAGCTATTTCATAAATGCTAAATAATCTCCTAATGAATCAACTCATGACTTTTTAAAATATGGAAATCCTTAGCTCGTAAATTTGATCATAATATGTTTCATGATAACCTATTCAAACTCTTTATCATAGTTTTAACCCCTACTCTTCAATACACAGTTTGAACCTTTACTTCTCAAAATCTTAATGAAGCTCTTGACCAAGCTAAGCGACAATATTTTATTATGAAGGAATTCAAACCTAATTATAAAATGTTTAAAGGATATTTAAAAACATCCAATGATATCACTAGTAACAATTCTTAAACCAAACTTGATGTTTCCAAAAATGTTGTTCCTTTATTGACTGACTTTCCTCTTTTAGTTCATCAAATGAGACAATTTGTACCTCTTTCTAAGCCTTTCATATATCCTAATTCTCCTCCTAAATGTTATGATCCCAATCTCTTATTTTGGTTTCATGTTGATGTTGGACATTTTCATGATTCTTGTAGAGGGCTTGCTAAATATGCTACTTCATACATTATCGGTGATTCATTCGACCAAGAAACCATGATTAAGCACCATCATCAAGAATACACTAATGCTTTTCAAAAATGACAACCCTCTAAAGCCTCTACATCTAATATTCTTCTTCCCATAACCAATCAACTTCTAAGAATATTTTTTCAATAAACATTGAATATTATCAATACCTTAACAACTCTCAATATGTCAATATGGCTAAGGTTAATTATCATAAGAAGCCAACACATAAAGATCCTGTGACCAAGCCTAAGAAACCTTCTTTGGAAGAATAATTGATTAAAGATACTACCACTATAAATATTGATTTATAAGCACCTAAGGAAAAACTTCCTCCTTCTGATCTTTTAACCGCATCTATTCCTCTAAAGTCTAATTTGCCTTGTTCTAAACCTCATGGCTCATCTTCTAAATCTCATTGGAATTTCCTAGAAGAACTTAACTCTATATCATGTAAAATTCCTCTCATGGACTTGGTTCACACTTCACCTTATCATCATAAATTCATTATCCAACAACTCTAAGAGATTAAAGACCCATCTTATTTAGATGAAGAACCACCATCTATTGATTGTCAACCAACAAACATTAATACTATTGAATCTATGTGTCCTTCTTCCAAACATTTCATTAAATTCCTTGAAGAGGACATGATTAATGATGAAATACTCTTTTGCATTGATGATCTACCTCTTTTCATGAGGATATCCATTAATACCACCCTTATTTGAAAAGTTCTAGTTGATGAAGGTTCTGGTATTAATGTGACTACTTTATGGCTTTTACAACAACTTGGTTATAAAAAAAGTCATCTTAAACAAACCCATCTTACTTGTTGTTGTTTTGATAAGACTAATCAAAGTCCACTTGGTTGTATATGTCTTCATTTAACCATTGGTCCTAAGACCATGCAAACCAAACTCATGGTTCTTGATCTTTCTTTATCTTATAACATAATCCTAGGTTGTCCATGGACTCATCAAATGAGGGCCACTGCTTCTTTCAGTAGTCAATGCATTAAATTTATACATAATGGAAAACATTAAAATAATGAAGCCTATCCCAACCCATGGAGTATCCAATTAACCCATGGAGTATCCGTTGGATTCTCTAATTGAATCTAATTCTTCTCCCATCATCTCTATGTCAACTTTTTCTACTCCATATATTTCTTCTAATCTTAAAATCACACTTGATGCTAAGGAAACCAATGTCCATCAAATACATCCTAATATTATTGACATGGAAATAAAATTTTAGATATAGAAGTAGATGTGAAATATTGTTGTCCTCTTCTTACCTTGCCTAGTGATGAAGATATTGTTTAGTTTCTTTATGCTTAGGAAACACAACTCCCATGACAACATCATAAACTTGGAACTTTTAAAAATAAAACTCCTCCATTTAATGACTTTTTTGCTAGAATTTATCCTAAATCTAATCTAATTTCATCTTTACCTAATGTATCATACCAATTTCAAGATGGTAATTCCATGAGTATTGAAGAAATAACTCATATTGACTATGGTACTCCAGCTTGTCCTCGACCATTCATAGTTTCCAAAGAACTTTCACCTTATGAACATGATAATTTCAGCCTATGTTTTGATAAGTGTCAGGAGGCATTCACATGGTCTTACCAAGATATGCCTAACATTGAGCCTAACATCATTACCTATACTGATGCCAAACTTGTGCATCAGAAGAAATGGAAGTTTCCTCCAAAATTTAACAAATTATTCCATAAAGAAATTATGAAAATTCTCTATTCTAAATTTATTAAACCTCTAGATTATTCTAAATGGGTTTCCAATATTATTCCTATTCAAAAGAAGGTCACTGTGGTCATTCATATTTGCATTGTTTTTTACAATCTTAGTCTCGCTTTTCCTGAACATAACCTCCCTTTACCTTCAATAGATGACATTGTCAGTTCCATCACTAGATATGAAATGTTATCTATTATAGATGGCTTTTTGGGATACAATCAAATTCATATAGCTCCTAAGGACCAATATAAGACTACTTTCACTATGGAATGGGGCACCTATTATTATATCAAAATGACCTTTGGTTTTAAAAATTCTAGAGCTACTTACCAATGTGTTATGGCTCATATAAATCATGATCTCATCCATAAAATTGTTGAAACATATGTGTATGATATTATTGATAAATATAAGCATCACACAAATAATCTTTCTGATCTTGCCATCATCTTTGATCATCTCATCAAATATAAAGTTAGACATAATCTTTTCAAATGTGTCTTCAAAGTTACATCTAGAAAATTATTAGGATTCTTAGTCTCTCTTCATGTTATTGATGCTGATCCAACCAAGATTAATGTTATTATCAACATGCCTAACCCTCATTCTATTCTTGATATTCATACCTATTTCAGTAAGATTAGGGAAATTAGATGATTTGTTCCTAAGATGGCTTATTGAATTTACTCTGTCAATTCCCTTCTCAAGAAAGGTAAAACTTTGGAATGGATGGATCCATGTCAAAAATCATTTGACAACATGAAAGAGTAATTTCTTCATCCACCTGCACTCCATCCTCCTAATGGTTGACCCTTTATTATTTGTACTTCTTCCACACCTATTTTAGTTGGAATAATGATTTCTCAACAAGATGATACAGGTAAGGATTATGACATATATTACATTAATTGAGGTCATTGATTATGAAATATGTTATACCAAATTTGAGTGTGATTGCCTTACCATCTATTTTATAGCTAAAATTTGTTGTCACTACATGCTTTACCAAACCACCCATGTCATTATTCATTCTGACCCACTTCATCAGTTCTTCTCCAAAGCATTTATTCTAAGAGATAGAATTAGAAAGTGGATGGTTTTAATTATGTAATTTGATCTTCACATCATCACACAAAAAATTATCAAAGGGAAAATCATAGCTGACCAACTTGTCATGGCTCCCATTCTAGCCACTTTTTTGCTTCAAGATGACCTTCCTAATGACAATATTCTTTACATTGAAGGTCATAATCAAGAAATTTATTGTAAATGTTATTTTCATAGATTTAATTTTGATCTTAAATCCAATCAATCTAATGAACCTTCCACTCCCTCTGATACTACCAAACAAAAAGTAGTTATCAAAGAGTTCTCTAAAATCAATATTTACTTTCATGAGGATACTTGGACCCTTCACTTTAATGGTGCTAAATGCCTTCAAGGAGCTGGGGCAGGTTACATTCTCACTAGTCCTATTCATAAAATAATTCCTTTATCTTTCCATTTTACATTTGATGTCACCAATAATATGGCTAAGTACAAAGTTCTTATCTTAGGTATGAGAGTTGCTCTTGATCTAGACATACAATATCTTCATGTTTTGGGTGATTCTCAACTCATTTGCAATCAAGTTAATGTGCTTATCAATGTAAAATTAAAAATATTATTACCTTTTACAAATTGTAACCACTCTTACCAAGGATTTTGCCTCTTTTACAATTGAACCTATTCCTAGAGACCAAAATTCCATTGTTGATTCTCTTACCTCTTTAGCCTCTCTCTTTTATCCACATCAAGTTCATTATGATCTTATTTTATCATATAAATAATCAAATATTCATCATCTACTCACCCTCCAGATTCCCTTATCTACCACATTGAGGCTATCACCATCTGATAATGATCATGGTATCAAGACATCATCCAATTCTTAGAACATCAAACTTATCCTCCTATCTTGGATTCTCATGAAAAATGCATCTTCACAAACAAGATTTCAAGTACATATTTAGATATAACATACTTTATTATTATCATGTTGAAGTTACTTTGATCCATTATGTCATGCAAGATGAGGTTCCTCCTCTACTTAAGCAAGTACATGGGGGCATTTGTGGTGTTCACTATAGTAGACATGTTATAACCCTAAAATGCATATGTATGGGTTACTATTAGACCACTCTAAAAAAGGATGATATTGAATATGATAAAAAGTGTAATTCTTGTCAACTTCATGATGACCTCATTCATTTACTGCTAGCCAAAATTCAAGTTATCAAATCTCTTTGACCATTTTCCACATGGGGATTTGATCTCATGAGGCAAGCTTCTTTGTTCCCAAGATGGGCATGTCTTCATCAATATTTCCATCGAGTACTTTACCAAGTGGGTTGAATCCATGCCCCTTATTAATGTTATCAGTCTTACTAAAACTAAATTCATTCTCAACCAAATTATTTACTACTTTGGTGTTATTCACACCATCATTTATAACAATGGTGGTAATTTAAAAAATAAACATGTTAAATAACTTTGCACCAAATTCAAAATCAATCATAAGTTTTCCAATCCTTATCATCCACAATGTAATGGTCAAGTTGAGGGCACCAACAAAATTCTCAATAAAATTCTTTAAAAGACAATTTGTGAAACTTGCACAAATTGACATCTTCATCTTTATCCTACACTTTAGGCCTATCAAACTAGTATTCATACTACCAATGGGTAGCTCCATTATCTTTAGTCTATGGGTCTGATTCAGTTCTTTCTCTTGATGTTGAGCTTCCTTATCTTCACATATATCTTCATGGAATCATCCTCAATGAAGAATTATGTGAGGCTCACTTTCATGCCCTTGATTTTCTTGATGAATGTCATCTTTTTTCCTTGCATCACAATCACCAATAAAATTTTTTCATCACCAGACAATATAAAAAATGTGTTAAAAACTAAAAATTTAATGTTGGTGATCTTATCCTTAAATTAGCTTACACCTATGATAAATATGGTAAGTATACCCAAAAATGTTGGGGCCCTTAGTTAAATATGTTCTTGGTCCAAGTACTTATCACCTTCAATCCAATGAAGGTCATGTTTTCAAAGAGCCCACCAATGTTCAATTCCTTAAGAAATACTTTGCTTAATCATTTCCCTTCTTTTCATGCTTTCTCTCTCTCTCTCTCTCTCTATATATATATATATATATATATATATATATAACATATTTTTATAGGTTACTTTATCATGGGTCTCTCCCTATGTAGTATGTTTCTTCCTTTTCAAACCTTGAGTCCTCCCTTTTGGTCTTTTAGTTTCTTGATACACCATAGTCTTCATCACTTATCTTTTTATTCTCCTTTTTCTTACTAATGTTATTTTGGCATCCTCTTTGGATTTTATTTTATGAGTTTCTTGGTAAGACCATGGATAAAACCCTACCCTCCTCATAAAATGACCATTCTTTTTATTTCTCATTTCTTCCTTTTCTTTCTTTTGCTGCTTGCCAATGATATTTTGGCATCCTTTGGGTCTTTCTTTGTGAGGTGCTTTATATAAAGTCTCCCTCATTTTTTTATTATTGGCACCCCTTTGGTTTTCCTTTTATGAGTTGATTGGTAAGACCATTGATAAAACTTAACCCTCCTCATAAAATTACCTTTCTTTTCATGTTCTTTGTGATCGTTGTTATTTAGACATTAGATTTTGCTTCTTTTGCTAGATGGAATATGTAAAAAATATATGTTAGCATGTTTTCCTTCACTTCCCATAGTCTTATGATAAGGAATAACACCTTTGATATCATTATATTCCTTTTTGACCTTTGTCCCATATTTGACAATTTTAAGAAATTCAAATTTGTTACATGTGTCATTTTCCTCTTGATTTCCCCCTTTTTTTACCTCTACATTTGGATAAAATAAGGTTGAAGTCAAGATAACACTTTTATTTCACCTATATTTACGAGACTCTTATACCCCATGATCTTTGATTTTCTCTCTCTTAAAAACCTTGTCCCAAATTTTTCAAATGAAAGTCATCTTTAGCACCCATGTTTGGTCTTTCAAATCCATATGGAGGAGGAATTTTTTTTAAAAAGTTAAAAGTAATCATTTGAAAACAAAAGGTAATGATATCTAAAAAGGAAACATATAAATCTTAAAATTCTAATCACACCAAAATACATGATTACAAGCACATATCTTATATCCAATCAAAGCTCCAACTCCATTTTAAGCTTCACATAGAGCTAAAGTCCTTTAGGGTGTGGTAGGCTAGTAGATTGGAATAGGGGATTTCAAAAAAATCTATAATGCTACCTAATTTCTCATATAAGTACCCAATCTTCACAGTAGACCGATGGCTCTGTAAGGGGTCCTGAGGAGCAGGGAACACATTATGGGGAGGTAGGTTCATTTTACTTTTCATGCATATATCCTTCATGGGATGATCTATATACTCTATTTGTTATCCTAAGACTTGTGTAGCTAAGAGAAGTTCTTCAAAATTCTTAAGGTTGACAACCCTCTTGTTTTGACAAACCAAATTTGAGTGTCTTGACTTTGATAAAGAGTTCCTCTACCTTGTCTTTTCCTTCACTATCTGCTCTACCCTATTTCATTTCCCCCTTTGATAGACAAATTGTGATTCCAAAAATATTTTCCCTCTTCTTTAAATTTTTTTTTCTTCATTTCTTAAAAACATGCTAACACTACTTTTTTTCATTTTTATCTATCTTTAGATGCAAAAAAACATGTTTGAGAAACTATGGATCATTTTCATCATGTTCTATATATTCATTAAAACTATTTTTCTTTATTTTTCCCATTTATTTTGATTTTTTTATTCTAATGTTATAGACACTTGAGTTCTCACCCATTTTCCATTATTGCATGAGATGTGGATTGTTACTAGTCACCCAACCATGTTTTTTCCCTTTTATGCAACCCATTTTTCCATTGATGATTGAGATGTGGATTGTTACTGCTCACTCATCAATGTTGTTTTATCATTTTTATTTTTGAATCCTCTTTTTACCATCTTGTTTGACATGTATCCTTGATTTGATTTGGTGACTTTTACTTTTCTTACTTGTTTGAATTTTTCATTCTTTAGTAGCCTTGGCTTTTTGGTTACCTAATTTACTCTTGTTTGATTTAGTCATTTGGTCTAACATAGAAATTGTCACCCAACTTTCCAATTTCCTAAGTATATCCCATCTACATAGCACCAATTATCTTGGATTTTCTTATGTTTGTTTGTTTTTTCTCCTTAGTTTTGTACGTTTGGGTTTGTCCAAAGTAGTCTCTGCACCCTCCACAATCAAAACTAAAACACAAATGAAAAACATCCCATGATAAAGGTAAGGCAAGGTACTCATCATTTACTTTTTATCTATTTAATTTTTAGTTAGTTTCCTTTTCTATCATTTACTTTTAGTTATTTTATGCTTTTTAAAATACTACACTTTTTTTTAGCATCAACATTGTCTGTGTCCTTATGTTCTTTTTTGAAGCACTATCTCCTATTAAAACTTAGTGACTCATGATGAGATTCAAGTGGGGAATATGTATACACATAATATTTTTACACTTTTATTGATTATTGATACTTTACATCTAACAAGAACCCATCATGACTCAATCTCTCTGAGTTCATGCCTTAAGGGGTACACCAAGAAAGGGGTGGGAAAACCTTTGGTGATTCACAAGATTATTGTCCCTTATTGACATATTAGTCCCTATCCATTCAAATCCTAAAAACTTTACCTAAGCTCTCTTTCCTTCCTTGCACATTCCTCTAGTATTTTCCTCTTTCTATCCTTCTTTCCCTTGCTTAGTACACTTTTTACTTGTTCAGTAAGTTAGGTTGACCTAGTCAACCTAGCATAGTCTAGGGTCACTTTAGCTCTTTAGGCCTACTTTACATTTGGTTGACCTAGCACAAAATTTAGGCATTAACCTGATAATGTGCCAGGTCAACTTGGTTGACCTATCATAGTTGACATGTCTGAGTGATTTTTGGGGCATATATTCTTATATATACAAGGTCATTTTGGTCATTTCCATATCAATGCAATCAAGAGTTATTATTTTCTCACACTTTTTCATAATTTGCTCTTCCATCATTCTACTTGAGGAGTCTTAGCTTAGGTTTCTTATTCGGATAATATTAGTATTATGGATAGGTCTTGGATGATTTAGCCTAAAAAAGTGATCCTTATGAACCATAACAACCTCTTACAAATCTAGATTGGCCAAGGGAGAGATTGAGTCACTACAAGTTCACATTCATGTAATTATATTATAACTTTGCTCTCCTCTCTTTTATTAGATAGAAGTAGCACAAGTGTTGGTTCGAATAATACTACTCCTCATATTCCATGTATTTGGGTCTTACTCATACTTACTTTATTTGAAGTTCTCTATACATGTATTTGATTGCTTTGCATCTAACCCCTTACTTTGTGCCAAAAGCTTTGGTGAGTACTAGATTAGTTCACTTTCTTGTTTATTATCATAAGTTAATATAGAAACCATAAGACTCTTTTAGGATTTTTATGTGACTGTGTTAGACTATAGGCTTTAAAACCCTACCTAACATGATGTGTTGTGATAGATGATACAAATGATCCCCTAATCAGGTCTAGTGGATCCTCATATTGGTCATTCTCCCACTTAAAAAATATGTTCCCCAATCATAAGTGTAGGTGTGACCTATCTTATCTGATCCATGATTGATTCATGTGTACCATACAATTTTTATTACATATAAAATCCACAACATAAGCATAATCCATTATAAATATAACATCACATCATAAGCATTAAACATAAAAGAAAATCATAAATCATGAGAATGAGTAATAAGTTAAGATCATATATATAACTCATGAGTCAAATAATATCATAAATGTATACATTTGTCTCTCTCTCAAAATATACATCTTATCACATTAACTCACAAGATAGAATCAAAATGATATACAATAATATATGATATGTATGAACTATGTCATAGTTATGTCATTGGGACACCACTATCTCCTAGTGTACCACTAAGCCCCAGTACCTATCCACCTATAACACCTATTTTCCCACCTATAGATGCTACCCACTACTCTGGACTCACCACACTAGCACTACCTTCCAAGCTCACTTTGTACTCACCCCATCAGGTCTCATCAAGACATTGACTTATAACTATAGCCTCAAAATACCATAGATAATCCACTATAGGTAGGTATCATGCTATGGGTATGGTACCCAGTAGTCCTATATGTGCTACTTCTTCTCCTCTCTACCTTAGGGAGTCCCTCTCTTATGTAACTAAGGCTAGTTAAGCCCTCATCTAGTCCTTATCACTTGTAAAATTAGTAACATGACCTTGTAAGGTAGCCTCTTTCCCCTATAACACTATGACCTATACTTGTATAGTAGCTAATGCTTCTCCTACCTATCTATCAGGGCTAACCCCCTAAACTTATGCCTTTGTCCCCTTCTCCTAGTTGGGTCCACATCCATAGGCCCCCTACCACCATCACCATCACCAAAGTCCATTACCACACATAACACCTAGTAACATGCCATGTACCCATCTATAAATCTGATGTCATCTATCTATGACCTAGCTAGCATCTCCCCATGATCTAGTAATGTTATCACTAGATGTGGCTCTAGAAATAAAAACTCTAAGTCCTTATACCTATACTTAGGAAATACATCTAGAATACCTTGTACAAGGCTAAACTACCTCCACACCCTATTAGATAGGATGACCTCCACCTCTCCATCCCTATAATTGAGAATAGACCTATAACTATGTAAGGGCAAATTTTACTTCCTATAACCAGGCCATACTAGAAACTAGACATAGGGTCTCTAGACAATGTCATCAATCACTAGTACATCTAGTGTAACCCTAAACCAATCCACATCATGTGCACATCCTCCTATCCTTGAGGTGGTGAAGTCACCTCTCCACCATATGAAACCAATTAAGAATTCAATCTGTGTGTATCTTACCCATGGAAATTCCACTAGCCTTAGTACTCAAATGTGTTCATAGTCCTAACAATGTATAACTAGGCTTAAACTAATACCTTTTATGGGACCCACAACCCCATATCTCCCTATATATATGTACCAAGAGAATAGGTTCTTAGATGAATATAGTCTACCCTAGTAGTATCTCAACCAACACCCCTAGTAGAAAATATGGGAACCTCCCATTGCTCGATTCAGGAAGATCAAAGCATGAAATGGCTATAATGAACATGGCATCAATATCTACTCATCCTATACCCTCTTGTATAATGTGCTATAGCTAAATGCCCTAGCATGTTGATGAGGCCAGGATATGCCTGATAAATGTATAATAAATGACCTCATTTTACTCTTTCTTTCTATTAAGTTTGATTGCATTTTGTAACTTTTATTTTGATTTGAGATGAGTTAGGATGTAATTATCCATCTTTTGTTGATTGTGATTCTAACATTTAAAAACTTGTAATTCCTAACAAGTGTGTTGGAAAATTCAAGTTTTGTAATAAAATAGGTCATCATTAGGCTAAAGAATAAATATGAAGTGTATTGCATGTTTTTAGAAGCATTGGAATCAATTTAGCTTAGTTCCAGAACTCCATCTTAGTATTTCAAGTTGTCGCATTTTTAGACTTAGCTCTAAAACTCTATATTTAAGCTCCAAAATTATCTGAATTAGCTCTGGTACTCCTATAGATAATCTCTAAAACTTTTGTGGTTAGATATGGAACTAATAAAGATCTATTCCAAAATGGCTGGTGATCTATCAAGTCAATGATCCCATGAAATTAGAAGTAGATTCTTGATTTCTATATTTTTAGATCCAAGACATTTATCACATAGCTAGATATCCAACCAAATTTTAATTCAGGATCTATTCTGGGTATGGTTCAGTTCCATCGTATCTATGAAACAATTACAACCATCAAAGCATCTATATATATATAGACCTAGGAATTTAGGAAAAAGAGAGAAGATCATTGAAGAATAGAGAGAAAAGGATATATTAGTACAATTTTTTAATATAAAACATTTTATCAATGAAAAAAGCCATTTTTGTTTTGAAAGCAAATCAAATTGTTCAATCTTGTTTCTAGGTGGAGCAAGGGCCCAATCCTCCAAAGAACTAAGATCTTCATTTTTGTTCGGTATTTATATTTTATTTGAAAAAGAAAATAGGTAAATTTTTTAAATTTATAAATGCTTCCAACTCTTCAAAGTTAAATTTTTTGTAAATTTGTTCCTGCAGGCATTTTAGATCATTCTCTAGCAATCTACTTTATTCTACAAAAGTGTGTTTATTTCCAGCAATCTATTTCATTTGACAAAAGTGTGTTTATTTCCAAAATTCTATTTCATTTTTGCAATGTGTGTCTACTTCTGGAAAATTTTCATAGATTGATTCCAATAAGGTTTTAACCAAGAAGTCCTCAAGACATTATAAAACCCCCAAAACAAAAAGAAAAAAATATAGATACCTACAATCAATTACTAAATTGCTATGATTCTTCTTGCTGTATATAGCTTTAGACATAGCCCTAGTTAAATATGACATCAACAAGAAGTTGATTAAATGAAGGTAATGGTGACACCTATCATTTTTAGCACCGTTGCCAGGGACTCACTAGTTAGAATTTTCTAATTACGTGTCAACAAGAGGAAAATAGTAATTAAAGAAAATTTCCCTAATTTATGAGTAGACCACAAGACTCTAAGGGTATATTTCTCCCAAAAATATCTAAAAAATAATTTCCATCATCCTCTAGTTTAAAAAAGGATGTTGAGCAAAAATTGGAGGCACCATTATCTCCTACAAGACAAGAAGCAAAATTGCCAGTTTTGGATCAGTCACCAGAACCAAGTAGAACCTTAGGGAGGAAGATTATTTCTTAAGATCCATTGAGAGAAAGTTTTGATTCTCAATTGAGTAGTCAACCTCCTACTCTTGACTTTTCACCATCCCCAAAACAAACCACATACCACATTGACTGGGAGAAGGGACTAAAAAATACCAGAGAGATGGCATGAGAAGCTAGAAGAGAACTTGAGAGAACCTTTACCTATCCCATTTACATCAAGGATGATGAAACCACTATGAAAAACATCTCACCTGCATACTTGCCCACATTTAGAGGAATGTCATTTGAGGATCCTAACCAATTTTTGTTTGAGTTTAAAGTACTATGTCAGACTTATGATTACAAGACAAATAATCAAAAACTAAAGTTGTTTCCATCTACTCTAAAGAATGCAACAATGAGGTGGTTTATGGGATTAACAACTAATTCTATTACCAATTGGGAATAAATGGAAACTATATTCCTAGACAAATATCAATATTATTGTAGAGAAAGAAATTGAAAGGAAGAATTTTTTAAAATAAAACAGGAAGAAGATGAAAATATGGAAGATTATTTGGATAGATTCCTCTTTGTGAGTAAAAGATATGGATTTGTACTTCAATAAAATTTAAATAAAACCATTTTTCTCAAAGGTCTAGATGATGAATCTATGGAAACCCTTGGTTTAATTGGTGGGGGAAACATTACTCAATTAAGAATGGACAAAATCACATAAATTTGTATAAACTATTCAAGGACAAGAAGTGGACCTAGAAAGGTGAAAATGGTTAAAAATTCAAATCCAAATATGAAGAAATTGATGGAAGAATTGGAAAAAATTTAAAAAACCATATTATTTCAATTAACCTCCACCATAGATGGATTGCAAGCTAAAGCAAATGCCCAACTTGAACCATTAGTCATGTATTGTCTTGAATGCAGGAAGAAGCATGCAATAAGGGAATATCCTTTGGATAAAATAGAAGTATGTCTTGTCTTTGAATCTAAAGAACATGATACTCACTCTTGTTCTCTTCTTCCACTCATAAAAAATCAGCTCAAACAAACCAATACATCATCCACCACATAAGAATTAAATTTTATTCAGAGAGAACCTAACCAAGGACAGTTTATGCCAAGACCAGCTCCTAATCCCTAGGTGATGCCATGGGCAGCTCAAATAGTACCACAAAGTTGGGGACAACCACCTTGGACCTCTCAACCCACATGGTATCCTTAGGATTGGGCAAGTCAATCTTGGTATACTCAAGGACATCAACAACCTTGGCCTGGTCAAGGAAATCCTTATGCTTGGCCACAACCTAGATGGGACCCTAATAATTATGTGCAAGGGAAGACATAGCCAAATCAGAACCAACAAGCCATAATGGGACCTCTAGCATAAAATTTATAAGTTGAAAACATAATCCAAACACAAATGCTAGCACAACTAGTAGCAAACCCAAGAAACAAACAAACAAACAACTCTTGTATACGAAACAAAACCAGCAAAATTATTTGATTTAAATACAATGGATTGTAAAAATATTCAAACTAGATCTAGAAAAATAGTTAGCAGTCCACCTATTATAATCATTGAGATGATAGAAGAAGCTAAAACCCCTAGCATAGTTACAGTTAAGGAAGATGACAAAGAAAAAGATAATGAACCAGAAATAAATTCTACTAAGATTCTATTTCTAAAAAGACTTAAAGAAATCATAGAACTTAAGGAATCTAAATTGGTATAGGAAATAAGAAGATTGAGTATTAAAATACCATTATTACAAGCAATTAAGGATATTCTAGAGTTGAACAAGTTAATCAGACTATTATGTTTTAAAAAACTTGGAAGAAAGAAGTAATACCCTAGGACTATTCAGGTAGATGGGAAACTTGTTGAATTATTAGCAGGAAAACTCCTACTACCCAATTATGGAGATCTTGGAAGCCCTGTTATTTTTGTTTCTATAGCAAATAAGGATATACATAACATTTTGATTGATTTGGGCATAAATATCAATGTAATGATAGTGGATACTTTGAAAACATTACCATTAATAGGCATACAACCTACTAATACCATATTGTAGATGGCAGATTAGACTGTAGCAAAACCAAGAGTTATTAAAGATATGGCAGTAATGGTGGAATCATGGGAATATCCAGTCAACTTCCTTATCTTACAACAAAAAGGTAAAACACTTGGTTATCCCATTATTTTGGGGAGACCATGGTTAGTTACAGTTGCTATCTTAATTGATTACAGGTTAGGTGATATGACTATTTCAAATGGTAAGAATTTTAAGAAAATTTCATTATATCCATCTGCATGACCTTTTATTGATAATCAAGCAAAATTATGGGTTGATAATCCTAATATTAATGAGAAAAATCTATCTTCTTTGGCTATGATAACATTGTAGGATCATGTATAAGAAATAGATGATATGGTTAATCCTTCATTAAATGAACATCAATCATTATTGTAGCAGTCAGGATTAGTTTTGGAACATGTAGAATCTGTTTCAGAACCATCCTAGTTCTAGAACCACACCAATTCTCTAAAAATGAAGATAATTTCACTCTAGAGGAATGTGATTTATCTTGGCAAGAGGAAAGATATGTAGCTTTAGCTTTACAGATATTAGGAGATGATGAAGAATTTTTGGAAAATAATAGTAATGAAGAGTTTGACTTATAACAAGATAAGTATCATAACTCTTCCTATTGTCCCTTGTCCAACATTCTACCTCTAGGAAATTTTGATTATGTTGTTATATATCATATGTTGTTACCACATGCTTGTCCACTAAATACCTTAATGGAACCCTTTCAACAAATCAATTCATCATATTTTGGAACCAAACATGTTGAGATTCAACCAAGAATTTTTTTGAATATTAATAGCTGGTTAAAGAATAATGAAGAAGTCAAAATGTTTGAAGTTTTGAAGGAAAATACTAAATCTTTTGCTTGGGACTATAGAGATATGAATGTAATTCATTTAAGTATCTACACCCATCACATTTATACTAAAAACATTAGACTAGTTAGGCAACCTCAGAGAAGGATTAATCTAGCCTTAAGGGATATAGTCAAATAAGAAATTGGAAAACTATTATAAGTAGGTTTTATCTACCCTATCTCAGATAGCCAATGGGTGTCTCGTCTTGTAATTGTCCCTAAAAAGAATGGAAAATGGAGAATTTGTGTTAACTATAGGGAACTAAACAAAACCACCCTAAGAGATTATTTTCCCTTACCATTCATAAATCAAGTCTTAGACAACCTTTCAGGTAAATAGTACTTTTCCTTCTTGGATGGATTTAGTGGGTACAATCAAATTAGAGTTGCTGCTAAAGATCAGGACAAAACTACATTTACTTATCCATGGGGTACCTTTGCTTATAGGGTATTGCCATTTGGACTATGTAATGCTCCAACAACTTTTCAAAGAGCTGTATTAGCAATTTTGTAGACCTAACAAATAACTATGTGGAGGTATACATGGATGACTTTACTATGTATGGAGATACATTTGATGATGCCTTAAAAAATTTGGACAGAGTATTAACAAGATGTGAACAACATCACTTGTCTCTTAGTCATGAGAAATGTTTGATGATGGTTGATGAAGGGATCATATTAGGGCACCATATTTCAAAAAGAGGAATTCAAGTTGACCAAAATGAAATCAAGATTATTTCAGACTTGTCTATTCCTCAAACTCCCATAGATATCAAATTATTTTTAGGACATGCTAGATACTATAGGCACTTTATCAAGCATTTTAGTAAAATTTCCACCCCCATGTTTAAATTGCTTACCAAGGACTATGAATTTATTTGGGATGAACAATGTCAACATTATTTTGAAGAAATTAAAGAGAAATTAGTAACTGCCCCAATATTGCAAGGACCTAATTGGGAGAAACCTTTTCACATCCAAACTGATGCCTCAAATACCTCAATTGGTGTAGTTTTGGGACAAAGAGATGAAGGAAGAGTGTATGTTGTTTACTATCTCAGTAAAAATATTACTCCCACTAAAAAAAATTACACTACCACTGAAAAAGAATTTTTGGCTATGATCTATGCAATCAATAAATTTAGACATTACATTACAGGGTATAAAATATTTGTACATACAGATCACTTAGCAATTAAATATTTAATGAACAAACCACTGGTTGGAGGTAGAATAATTAGATGGTTATTACTTCTTCAAGAATATGATATTACCATTATGGACAATTGAGGTAAATCTAATGTGGTAGCTAATTTCTTACCAAGACTGACCACTATAGGGGAGTAGAATCCAATCAAGGATAACTTTCCAAATGAACAATTGTTTGTTATTTCAGCTAATACACCATGGTTTGCTGACATGGAAAATTATCTTGCAACAGGGAAGTTTCCTCCTTTCACTAAAAATAAAATAAAGAAATTAATCAAAACCAGTGCACAGTTTAAATGGTTAAAAGGAATGCTATTTAAATGTGGTCTTGATTTGGTTTTAGGCAGGTGTGTGAGAGAAGATGAATTCTTTGACATCCTCCAAGCATGTCATGATAAACCAAGTTTAGGAAACTATTCAGTGAAAAGAACAACTCATAAGATACTTGGCACTGGTTACTCTTGGCCATCTCTATATAAAGATGTGAAGAGATATATCAGGCAGTGTGATCCTTGTCAAATTATGGGACAACCAACCATTACCAATAAAATGCCTCTACAACCACAAGTAGTGATTGAACTATTTGAGAGATGGGAATTGGATTTTGTTGGACCCTTTAATCCTCCTTCATAGGGAAAAGAGCACATTCTTGTGTGTACTGATTATGTAACAAAATGGGTAGAATTGTAGGCTTTAGCAAATGCCACTGAAGAAGCAGTTGCTAATTTCCTTTGGCATAGAATTATGGTAAAATTTGGAGCATCAAGAAGCTTAGTTTCAGACTAGGGACCATAATTTATGTCCAATATGATCTAGGCCTTCACAATGTATTATTAGATCGATCATAGGAAGTCATCACCCGTAAGTAAATAGACAAGTTGAAGTAACAAATGGAGAATTAGAAAACATCCTCACTAAAATAGTTGAAGTTGAAAGAAGAGATTGGGTAAAAATACTACCTGAAGCTATTTGGGCTTACAATACAACTTGGAAAACCACAATGGGGTTCACCATAAGAGTTAGTCTATGGCAAAAAACCCTTGTTTCCTATTGAGTTTGAACTATAGACATTGAGGATAGCAGCTAAGGTAGGAATTGAATTGGATGTAGCTCAAAAGGAGTGAATCCTTCAACTCAATGAATTGGATGAATTTAGAATGGAAGCACTTCAATAGACATAGATAATCCAAGGTCAAAGGAAGCAATGGCATGATTCACATATCAAGGAAAGACAATTCAAAGTAGGAGACCAGGCATTGCTATTTGATTCTAAGTACCAAAAATTCAAAGGCAAATTAAGAACCAAATGGTTGGGACCTTATCAGATCAAGCAGATATTTGACAATGGTTCTATCCAGTTACTTCCCATTGATGGTAGCAGAAGAATACTCTTGGTCAATAGACACAGGCTAAAAATTTATAGGAAGCCTCCTACTAAGGATGAATTCTTCAAGCAAATTGAAGCAAAAAAAGAATTTGATCATATAGAAGAACCTAGTTCTTCCAAAATGATCAAATAATCAGATAAAAAGATCTAGAATAAAGGGAAGAGGATGAAAACTAGTAAATGGCATTCTCTTCTTAAAAAAAAGGAGATCAATTGAAAACCAGTGATGGCGATTGATCTTCTAAAATAAATGGCTATTTTTAAATAAAACTTTTTTTTATTCTACTATTTTCTTTCTAACCATTTTTTAGGAATGATGAGTCATCATGACAGAGGGATTACATCATCAAGGATGGTAATTATGTTTTTAACTTGTTAAAGGTTAAATTGAAAGTTTGCATGTGTGATTAGACTTAATTTAAAAGATTAGTATGATGAGTCATCTATTGTACATCATGGTTAAATGTGAAAAATCATGAGAAGGATATTGATGATGGAATGAGTTGGTGGATAGTCATAAAGAATCATTCTTATTATTGCATCAACAAAGTAAAAGCTAGCTACAAAAAAATTTCAAAAGAGATACAACAAATTACCTCCATCAATTTCGTAGCTGAGTACATTAGTTCTGAAATCAAAATTGATCAGTTTCATAACTGAGTATTGTAATTTTGCTATTGAATTTGCTAGATCAGCAATTGAATCTACTAGTTCCATAGCCAAAATTGTTAGTTCCACCAATAAGGGAAGCAATCTTTAGCTAACCTGTGTAATATTCAAGAAGAATGAATCATGGGAATAAAAAAGAAGTTAGAACTAGAAAATGATACCCAACTCCTTGCAGATGAAGAAGCAACAACTATCTTTCAACAGGCAAGATGGCTGGAGTTTCTGAAGAAATTTCCCAAATATAACGATGAACTGGTAAGAGAATTTGTTATCAATTTAGAACAAACAAGACCAAAAATTTATAAGGTTTTTATTCCTTTTTTATGAAATTAATAAGTGTGATGTCTAGAATACCAATAGTGCATGTCCCAAACCCTATCAAAGGGACATTAAAAGACTTGGCTAAAACCCTATTGAAAAAAGGGGAAGCTGAACCCTAGTATATTTATAATACAAATAAAATCATCAAAGGAGTCAAAAGGGCTAGCTTACCCAAACCCTTTGACAAAGTATAATTTTGTATAGTTAAATATTTAACTTGTGATGGACAATTTTGGATAGTAGGAAAATAAGTCTTAAAAATCCTTATATACCTTAGATATGGAGCCAAAAAACTAGAATATATAGTAAACCTTCCCGGGTTTCTTTTTGACTCTATCCATACCATGGCCTAGATGTATTCTTAGGGTGTAGGAACAATCAGACATCATGGGTTAGTGCATTTAGTATGCCAACACCATTTCCTTTCAAAGAAAAATGGGGAAGAAATGTGGGACAAATTTCTTGGAAAATTTAGGCAAAACCCTAGTATTTCTAGAAGAACAATAGTAACTCCTCCTGCTCCTTTAGTTCATTTGAAAACTGCTACCATTGCTGTGGAAAAGAAAAGATTAGGGGAAGAGGAAATACCAAAAAAAAGAAAATCTAGAAGAAAAGGTAAAATTATAGACCCTGTGGTGCCTTCTCAAGAAATTTCTTCTTTTTTTAAAGCTACAGAAGAATTGATACCTATCTCCAATAGTGATAGTTCACCTAGGCTTGAGCAAAAGGTGAACATCAGAAGAAGTTCTAAAAGTAAACCTATGTCTACACATTTTAAGGCTCCTTAAGAAAGAAAATGTTATAAAAAGTCTAAAGAAAGTTTAGAGGAGATGGAAGAACAAGAAAGGTTGGAAACTAAAGCTATTGATATTTTGGGTAGCATGGCCATGACTCCTCCTGGGCCAAGCCAAACATAAAAGGAAAAAAGAGATGAAAGATCAGAGGAGCTAGTTTTCCAAGAAATGGTTGAGACAGTAGCACCATCACATGTAGAAGATGAACATGCATCTTGGAGAAGGAAAGGGAAATCCCATATGGTGGAAGAAGAATGCTTAACTCCCCAAGAAATTTCAAAAAAAGAACAAAACCAATAGATTAAACATGCTCTGTTCTTATCTAGAGTAGAACTCATTATCAAGGAAATAGATGAGGAATTAAACTTCCTCAAACTCAAATTAGAATAGAAAGAAATGCTCCTTGAAGAATTAATAAACCATTTCATAGCCAAGAATGAGGAATTAGTAGAGATTAAAAGGCAACTAATGGAGAATGAGAAAAAATGTACAATATAGACCTCTGTGTCAATAGTCTCTACACAGACTGAATTGACTTATCTACCACTCAAGTAGTTATGGGATGATACATGTAGATAACTCAGTGTAATCAAAGCATCCAATATAGACTTGAAAGGCAAATTGGCAGAAGAAGAGAAAGTAAGGAAGGAATGGAAAGACAAATTTTACGAGGAAAATGATAAGTATAAATGTCTTGTGAAAATATAAATAGTTTGTATGATGAGTGAGAAATTGCTTACATGCAGAAGACCTTCCCCTATTTATAGCATGTTTTTATAGGAACAATTAATTTTTTGGCAGTTGACAAGGATAGCATGTTGCCTTCCACATGAAATAAAAGATGAAGCTAATTTCTCAGCCACCTACTCAGCCAATAAAGAATAGAAAAACCTTCTTTTTGAATTTTACCTCTACAATTTTATGCTAGAAAGAAATATAAGTTTTATGATCAATTTGTATGTAGGGGAAAGCCATCTTAACACATTTGTCTCCATTCTTCAAAATTATATTGCATGGTAGGAAAGGGATTCAGAGCATTGGTCAAAGGCTAGTTCATCTGGTCTCTGTATGAGAATTCATTATGGTAACCCACTCACCTTTGCTACACATTTCCAATCCCATGCATTTAATGACAAATTTAGGGGACCTTATCTTTTTAATTTATAGCAAAGCATGGATGTCTTTACCTCTTATGAGAAGGCAAATTTTGATAATATCTATGATGCATGTTTAAAAAGATAGGAATTTCTTCTGGTGGCATTGAAAATAAGGGAAGTAATATCCCCTTCAAATTTGATCTAGAGTCTAGAAAGGGCAAAAGCTCTATACAAAATAACTCCTCAGATCAATGAAACTCCCCAGTGCATATGGATAGGCATGTGGACAAGGCCATCTCTAATTCTCACTCCCATATCTCCTTGGAAAAATAGAGAACTTCAAAATCCCACTCAATTTGTAGAATGGAAAAGAAAAGTAGAAGTAGGAGCTAGGTATAGTACCTCTGGATCAAAGCATTGGGATATTCAGTTCCAACCATTTGATCTGAATAATAAAATAGAATGCAGGATATACAATCCTAAATTTGAAGAGTGAAGTTTGTAAAGGGACTTACAAACAAGTATGGGGGAAATGATGAGACTAGGATATGCCTGATAAATGTATAATAAATGACCTCATCTTTCTTTCTATTAAGTTTGATTGCATTTTGTAACTTTTATTTTGATCTGAGATGAGTTAGGATGTAATTATCCATCTTTTGTTGATTGTGATTCTAACATTTAAAAACTTGTAATTCCTAACAAGTGTCTCAGAAAATTCAAGTTTTGCAATAAAACAGGTCATCATCAGGCTAAAGAACAAATATAAAGTGGATTGCATGTTTTTGGAAGCATTAAAATCAATTTAGCTTAGTTCCAGAACTCCACCATACTATTTCAAGTTGTTGCATTTTCAGAATTATCTCTGAGACTCTATATTAAGATCTAGAATTATTTGAATTAGCTTTGGTACTCCTATAGATAATCTCTAAAACTTTCGTGGCTAGATATGGAATTGATAAGGATCTATTCCAAAATGATCAGTGATTTTTTAGGTCAATGATCCCATTAAATCAAGAGTAGATTCCTAATTTCTGTATTTGTAGATTCAAGACATTTATCACACAGCTAGACATCCAGCCACATCTTGATTTAGCATCTATTCTAGGTAGGATTCAGTTCCATTGTATCTATGAAACAGTTACAACCATCAAAGTATCTATATATATAGACCTAGGAATTTAGGAAAAAGAGAGAAGAAGATCATTGAAGAATAGAGAGAAAAGGATATATTAGTACATTTTTGTAATACAGAACATTTTATCAATGAAATAAGCCATTTCTATTTTAAAATCAAATTAAATTGTTCAATCATGTTTCTAGGTAGAGCAAGGGCCCACTCCTCCAAAGAACTAGGATCTTCATTTTTGGTTGGTATTTATATTTTATTTGCAAAAGCAAATAGGTAAGTCTGTTAAATTTATAAGTGCTTACAACTCCTTAAAATTTGTTGTAAATTTATTCCTATAGGCATTTTAGATCATTTTCCAACAATATATTTTATTCTACAAAAGTGTGTTTATTTCCAGCAATCTATTTCATTCTACAAAAGTGTGTTTATTTCCAACGATCTATTTCATTTTTGTAATGTGTGTCTACTTTCATAAAATTCTCATAGATTGATTCCAATAATGTTTTAACCAAGAAGTCCTCAAGACATTAAAAACCCCCCCAAAACAAAAAAGAAAAAATATAAATACTTACAATCAATTACTAAATCGCTACGATTCTTCTTATTGCATTTATCTTTAGACACATCCTCAGTTAAATATGACATCAATAGGAAGTTGATTAAATGAAGGGAATGATGATACCCATCACATGTCATTTGACTTGATCACTATCATCTCTGTATAATCGCTCAATGTGATGCTCCCACTCCTCTCACTCTATGTGATGGATTAGATCACATTGAAGAGAGAACCATGTGATCATATGTACATTCTCAGGCAAGATCATCATCTTGCCAATCAATAGTAAGAAGGTATTCATAGCTAGATCCCATCTCTCAATGAGAGATATGATCATAGATGCATCTTGAGGCATATGATGATAATGACTCAACACTCCTAGCTCAACTTCTTCCATATAGGCCCAGTCCATTGGGGTCATCCCCTAGTGGACCTCCGTGAAAATGTGTGGCACTTGATCATACATCTATATCTACTCCTCATCTTGTAAACATTCATTAGCACATAACTTAGTTCCCTATATTATTCACTAGCTTTACCTACCCTTCACCTATTTAACTATCACCCTACTAGCATTTACCTATTTTACTACCCATTCACTCTTTGCTATCATCTAGAAATATTTACCAAACCCACCTATCCCAAACCATATATAACTCTAATGATATCTCCCACTCAACCTAACCCCTAACACTTTTCTATCATCTACACAAAAATTAGGTGATTTGATCACTAGTGGTCATGGAAAGTACTGACGATCAGGTAACCTTAGCTTTATGGGTATCAATCATTGATGGTCACTGTGGGTGTTTCACTAGTGGAACACCCAAAACCCTATCACCTTCAAAATACTTATAATCTTTCCTAACATCTAACCTAATACCTACCCCTACCCTAGCTCACTTATCCCACCCTGTCAATTTCTAATTTCACCTGCAAATACCCAAATAACATAAAACCCTAACTAAGGCATAACCTTCCAAACCACTAACTTCAAACCCTAAAGCAATTACCATATCAAGATAAGATACTAATTTTAAAGCATCCCCTACCTCATTTCATAACCAACATTGTGGAGTCAATTATAGACTTGCTTATCCTCATTTGTGCCCATGTAATCCCTACATCCTTACTGGCCCCCTAGGTCTTCTCGATCATGCCAACTTAACAAATCCACCTCAGCCATCACTATCAACAATCATGTTGCCTAAAAATGCCAAACACTAGATTTCTAAAGTCAAAAATAATAAAGAATTAAAATATTATAAAAGTAATTCAATTTTCACTTTTGACTTGTGGGCTTTTGGATTTTGTACCCTGACCATCGATAGTCACCCTCAAGCACCCTAACCAATGACAGTTAGGAGACTCACCCTTTTTTTCCCTCACCTAGATCATCCCTTTTCTTAAGTAAATTAAATTCAACAACCCACCCATGGAGACTACCTTGTTCACCCACCCTGATCTCCTTTTCACCTTGCCATTGGTCCATTTCATCCCAACTAGCACATGTTTTACAATGACTTTTACCTGATCTTTTGACCATAGTGACAACATTTCCATGTTGACTACCTTTTGAACTAACTATTATCACTTTGGAGAGCACCTTATTTAAAGATTTGTAAATCACACCTTCTCTCCAATTGATATAATTATAACTTCTTAGAGTGTGGGTGGATTTGTATCGAGAATATCCTCCAGATAGGGCTAGTTCCCTTAAGATTTATCTTTAAAAACTAAACTATTTTAATTTTTTGGGATGAAAAAGGATGAGAAAATTGAAATGGAAAATCCTATCAAATTGGGTGATGCACCTAAATGATTGGTATTATCTAAAATCTTTCTAAAACTGAGTAAGATACACATATGAACCTAAAAGAAAACCATGAATTCAATCTTGAACATCAATGTTTCAAAAGAAGGCCCGGAAGAAGTTTGCAAAGAAAATTTAAATCCTAACTCTGAAAATGACCTATAGAGGATGAGATTTTCATAGTAGGTTTGGAAAGGGCCTAAAAAAATGGAAAGTAGATGCCACTTTTATGATGGTACATAGTCAAATTACACTCTATTCTGATCTTAAAAACATATGTAAAAAAAAAATTCTTTATTTGTTAAATGTTTTCAATTACAATTTCTTCTCTACTTTAGGAATTATGAGAAACAGATTAAAAAAGCCAATAAATATGCCTAAAACCTTAACTAAACCCAAAATGGAATGGAAAAGAGAAGGATTAGTATTATTTGAGTTAAAATCCTTTTACAATATTAAATAAAGCTTTAAAATCTTCTAATTCTTCAAAAATTACATGTTCTTCATTTTTGGCATAGAATTGAGAAGTGGTGGGCCCATGTTGACTTTTCAACATTCCTTACATGAAAATATTGATATAAATTGGAAGATAAATCCATATTAAAAGTTTTTTTAAGTTATTTAATTTACTTATCTTTCATGAAAAGCATGGGAGATGCATGAAACTAGTCAAACTAGTCAAACGAAGAGATTTGACCCTTAAAGACTAGTTAACTCAACTTGAGCTCAACTTGCATGATTTGAAACTTGTGGATTGAATTGATAATAATATATCCAATTAAAAAACATATATTTAATGTGTTAAATCCAAAATTAATTCATTTGATATATTTTTAATGCCATTCTTTACTTGCTTGATTGACCAATTAAGCCTATTAGGCCAATTAGGCCTAATAGCCTATATTCTTGAATTTGGACTCCATTAAACCTGAAACAAGATGCCATGAAACCTAAAAAAATAATTAAATTTACCTATAAAAAATTTATCATCACAAGATATTTTATTTTAATGAGAAAACACTCACCATTCAGTTAATAGGGTTGACTAAGCCTATTTTGCTTCATTTTCTTGCAGACTGGCCATTTTGATTGAGTTAGCTAGGACACTTTTGGGATGATCTATGACTAGATTAAAATTTTATGATGAATAAAAATTCTTAGGATTTGAGATCCATTTATTATATTCATTGAAGTGCCATGTACTTCATTTTACATGCTTTTTTCCACAAAAACATGATTTTTCCCTCAGTCATACATCTCCATGCATAAAATTGAAATTTATGGAATCTTATATGAATATAATTAACATTTTAGATTTTTTTAGGTTGATCCAAGATGATTTCATGGAAATAAAATCAACCTTTTGCAAAAATGGTTTTTTGAGGGTTTAGGAGGGCTTTGAAGCTGAATTTTCAAAATGATGGTTCATGAAGTACATACCTCCAAATCACAAAATATTTCAATTTATTTGTATAAAATTTACTCCCTAACATATTTGAAAATATTGGTTTCCCATTAAAAATATATGAAAAGTTATCATGTGGAGAAATCTGCATGTGGGGTTTTAACTGCATTTTGAGCTACCTACGCTCTTAATGATTTTTCATAAATAAAATCCCCTAAAATGGTCTTAATTTTTCATTAATTATAATTAAATAAGGGTAATCAAAACATACTAAGAGTTTTTAGCCAAACTCCACACATGGTGAAAGATATGAGCATTTGAATAGGAGGCTTGGAAGGATGTTTAGAATGACAAAAAATGAAAAATTCACCAAAATGAAAATAACTCTTCACCTGCATCCTAATTCCTAAAAAATAATCATGGAGTCTATATCATGTTATCAAAACACTCTAAAATCACATTTTGCTTGAAAAGTAAAAAAAAACCCTTTTGGCCTATATGCCTATTTACTTGCAAAATCTTGTATGAGCATGGTTTGATTAAAATTTGGAGTTTTAGCACTATTTAAAGGTTTTATTATGATTTAAAAACATCACTCCATTATTTTAAAAGTTTTACCTAGACTTAGAAGCTTCTGTGGCACTCCATAATGATGCCTGCTCTAATGGTGATCTCCAACAGACATACTAAGGATTGTTACAAAATAGAGAATATCTACACTCATATAATGGACATTAATTTTTTTTTATAATGTTCCTCAAGTCATGATGACCCTGTTTATAAAATTTGAGGTCCTAAAACCACTTTTAGCTCCTAAAAAGCTCAATTTTCTCTCAAAATTGACCTTTATGCATGGATTGTTTACATATTTAAACTTGAAAATGATCTTTTGAAATTAAAATGACCCATAAAAAATATTTTTTTAAAATGTTTTTAACCAAAATTAGCTCTTTTTGGCCATAATTTATCATTTTGACCTGCTAGAATGGGATATTAGTGAGATTTAGGAAAGTTTCAAATGATAGGGGTAGTAATTTGACCTTGATAGATCAAATTAATAACACCACCCACCCTGAAATCCTCATCACCTTTCCATTGGTCCATTTCATCCTAACTATCACATGTTTTATGATGACTTTTACTTATTCTTTTGACCATAGTGACAACATTGCCATGGTGACTACCTTTTAAACTTGCACCACCTCATGCTTACCTGACCCACTTGTGTCTTCTTAGGAACACTTCCTACCTCAAATACATGTGACACTTGACCATTTTATGTTTTCACTTTGATCACTTATTACATTTTATACCCATTAAATCATAGATATTATCTAGGAGACTTGTGTTTACAAGTGTACCCAGCCACCATGCTTAAATACAGTTACATGGTCCACTTGTCACTTGTCCTTCTAGCATCAAACTTTATTTTTACCAACTATGGTAACCTTATCAATGCACAACCTTGGATATCACACTTTTTTTTTCACTTTTTGTGCCTATTTAAGCTTTAGTGACCACCCTATCACCCACCTTCATGATGTTTACCTTTATCATCACCTTCATCTACCTTATCAAACCTGCACTTGATTTTATTTTGCCTCATTGACTCCTAGTTTGAGGGGGAACACATCCTCCCATACTCATGGAAACTAAACATTTTAATAGCAATCTATTTTTGTTTTTTAGCTTGTTGATTCAAAGCCACATAAAAAAGGGGCAAAATATAGACATCAAAAATATACACACCATGATTTCAAATGTCAAAATTCCCCTGGACCACCTTAGGACCCCCTTAAGACCAACTTAACCCTTCGACCCCTAAAAAGGCCTAACCCATAGTTAATTTGACCAAATGCCTTAACCTACCCTTTTACCCACTTTTTACCTTCACCCTTAACCATTGACGATTAGGATGATCACCAATAGTCCCATTGATTGTTGACAATCAAGGTACATCTCCTCAACCACCAGCATATAAGCCACCCACCTTATTTTCCTAAAATTATATCATCTAAATGCATGTGTGAGTTACAATGAGAAGACCCAATTAACATATTTTTTTAACTCTCTTGCCTTGCCTAGAAGAAGAGAGGAGTAGGGAGGTGAAATCCATCTATAATTATTATCAAGAGTTTGTGCATCTAGAGTTCCTTTATTTTACAGGTCAACCATCATCAACAACCTAGAGATCTAGCCACATGTAGAGATAAAAATTACTACCACTACTCTACTAAATCATCAAGTAATTTTACTTTTCCAAACTCATGTTAGACCCCACCAATGAGTCAGCCACCTCAAGCAACTACCTGATCATCTTTCTACAAGATAAGTATTTTTTTCTAGTATTTAATTAATTTATTTTTATTTTGCACTTAGCCTAGCACCAACCAATCTCTCAGAGTCAAAATTTGTGATCCCACAAATTAACCATTTACCAGCCCAAATCTATACATAGTAACCACTGATGATTGTCTCAACCATCAATAGTCTGCCCAATCATTGATAGTTAGCTTGATCATCGATGGTCGCCTTAACCTCCAATGGTCACTATGGTAGGAAATAATATAAAGTTATTTTCACCTATCTACCCTCAGACTAATCCAATTTTTTGAGTTCTTATTTATTCATAGACCCTACCTAATTTTTTGAAATAGACCTGAGTCATTTAGCACTAGTATTGACTTGTTTATCACTATATTAGTCATTTCTAGTCTATTTCTTTAGGGAGCATTCCTTGTGTTCAATTTTATTAGATTTTGATTATTGATGCAATTA
Source organism: Torreya grandis (assembly GCA_037957365.1). Taxonomy (NCBI): domain Eukaryota; kingdom Viridiplantae; phylum Streptophyta; class Pinopsida; order Cupressales; family Taxaceae; genus Torreya; species Torreya grandis. Next base: position 384,156 of record JARHVA010002146.1, on the reverse strand, counting down.
CTTTCTATTATATTTATGAAATTAATTATTTGAAACATATGGACTGACATCCCCCAAGGAAGCTCTTACTTTTGTGATATAGCTAACACTAGGCAATCCACTTAGTTATCTATCTAACCAACCATTTGTTTTAGTGATGTCTTATTTACAGGTCATCCTCCCAAGTCAAAGAGGAGATCTTCAAAATATTTTGATTAAGTGTGTGCATAATCAAATAGTTTTTTCAACCACACCTGTATTTAGTTTCTTCTTCTTCATCTTTTAAATATAAGCTAAAATTCACTAAAATAATGTCCATTAATATTCTTTTTCTTTATGATTTCCTATCACATCTATGATTCCACATGACATTCTACTTCATGGAGATGATCCTCCATTATTTATTAGCATCCAAATTACTGATATCTAAGTTAATCAATCCTTGATGGATGAGGCTTTTGGCACCTATGTCACTTCCCTTAATTTCATTAAGACCCTTGGGTATTTTGAATGTAATCTCAATTCTATACAAAACACATGTCAAGGATACAATATAAGTAAAATTTCTCCCTTAGGGTATATGTGGCTTCCCATTACCATCCATCCTATCACCAATTATGTGAAGAGAATGATCTTTAACTTCCCCTTTCATATAACATCTTGTTTGGTAGGTTTTGGGCTCATCATATGCAAGTTGTCGCATCTTATGCTTGTTAATGAATAAAATTTCCTCATAATGGAGCCATTTATAGCACTCAAAGAGACACTAACCATTATAATTTTGAACAATTCTAAGAACATGGTATTTTCAAAATTTCTACTCTTGCTCCTTTGCTTGGTGTTCTATTCCATGAGTCACAGCATCTTAACTTTCCTGTCAACTTAACCAGAGGTTAAAATGGGCATCTTGAGTTTAATGGTAACATTCCTCCCAACCTTTTAGACCCTAATGATGATGAGAATGAAGAGATTAACTTCAAGATCAATTTTTTTTATTTGTCACCTCATCTCATTTCACTTCTCCCTACTTCCTTACATCCTTATTATCTCAAGCCTCCTTACGATGGCATTCCCATAGTCTTAACCAAAACTAGGCACTCTATTCACCAAGCTTCCTTTGATGACAAGGTCATCTTAACCTGTGTCATTGATCTTCATACTCTAGATTATGATGATGGATATTATTTAGATGATCCTCTTTTAAGCAACCTTATCTAGGTTGATGATGCTAAGATTATTCAATACCACTCTTCTTTACTTAATTCTTTTTGTGCATCTCATCATTCTCTTTCATTTATAGTTATTTATTCTTGCATTTTTCCTCTTTATCACAGGGTAGAGATGGAGCCAATGCCTCTAGTCTTTGAGGGACCACTTAAGACCATGCTCTTGGATCATGCTATGACCAGACCTTATCAATTTTCCATACCTAGGGTAGTCCTCCTTTGACCTTCTACAAATATTGCCTCTCCTTTAGTAGGGTCATCTATAGTTAAGCATGTTCTTTTTTCCACTCTAGTTGAACATGTTTCCTCTCCTAATATTTTTAAGTCTCTTCCCACTTCTCATCATAGTGGTCCTCTTATTGATCCTAGTTCTACTCCTTCCTCATCATCACCCTCTCTTGATGATTGTTTGCTTCTGCTACCTAAGATGGCTCCTTTTCCCACCAAATGGGCCAATGGGACCTCTTCAGCTTCTTCCACTCTTATTTCACCTCCTTCTGTGAGTGTTTCTATAATAACTCACAATCATATATGTTGCTTCAATAGGATAGATAATCATTCTTCCACCTATTGTTATAAGTTATAACAATACCTTGATACCTTGCATCCTTCTTCCCCATCATCAAACAAAGCCATACCTCCCTCACAGATATTTCCTAAATATTTACCTAAGTATGATGAGTTATTTTAATCTATAGAACCTATGTGGCATGCATCATACCGATCATTACTAGATTATTTAACATCTTAAAGATCACCTTGTAGCCATCCTTGGATCTTCTACCATTCCTCACATAGGTCATTCTCTGAAGAAGGCTCCTCCTTCTTCTCCCATGGCTCCACCTATAGTGGTTCCATCACCTCTTATGGTCCCTTCACCACCTTCTGTGCCTCTAATAATGATTCCTTCACCTATGAATCCTTCTCTACCCATGATTCCTTCTTCTCTTGTAAACCCTATTTCCAAACATTCTCTTAACCAGAATTTGCCTAACTTTCCTCCTTATCACAATCCTTTGAGAATTCCTACTTTTTTAGTTGAGGAGACCAAAAAAGAAGTATTTGATTAATATTCATTAAATATTGATGAGACCTTGGCTATAGTATGCATTCAACTTCATAGATACTTATCTGATGTCTTGGATAATGTGTGTGGATAGACTTATTAGTATTTATGAGCACATGCATGGTGATTTGTCATTTATATTTGGAGTGAACATGTGTTACACTTGTATTTTTTTAAATCTATTTGATTATATCATTTGACACTATGTCAAATTATTTCTTATCTTATATCATGTTTCTCTTTCTTATTGTACTATAGTTAGCTTATGTTCTCATTTTACATTTTAAATATACTTGTCTTTTCCCTATCATTGTTATTTTTACCTTATCATTTTTTTCTTTTCCTTTAGATTTTTTCTCAAAACTCTTCCCTTGTATCTTCATGATTATTTTATTTCTTATCTTTATTTTTCATAGATAGTTGTCATGATGACTTGGTTATCTTTACCCTCTTCCCTTTGGTTACTATCTCCTATTATCATGTGATTGGTTAGCAAGAAATCTTTCTCATTACTATTTATTTTCACCGGTCCTCCTTTGGATCTCCTTTTTCCCTTCTTTTTTCTATAAACTAAGCATATACACAATTGAGACTTGAGATCACATGCTCAGTTCATTTTCAAGCCTAAGTTTTTTAGTAAGTATTTTGTCTTGGGTTACTTATCTTCATTTAGCCTTAGCCTATAACTCATTCTTGTGTATCACTATCTCTCTCTAATTGGTCATTCAAAATTTGTATAGAAGAGGAATCTTAAAAAGAATTCAAAATAAAGTTAAAATCCAAATAATTTAAATATAACACACTGATATCAAAAGGAAAAAATATTAAATATTCTTAAATGTTTAATCACACCAAAATACATGATTCAAAGCACATCTCTTTCTAGTCAAAGCTTAAACTCCACAGTTGGCCTCATGGTAGAGCCGAGGTCTTTTGGGGTGCGGTAGGCCAGTAGAATAGAAGAGGAGAATAAAAAAATATTTTAGTGCTACCTACTTTCTCACGTAAGTACCCAATCTCATAGTAGTCTGATAGCTTTATAAGGGGTCCTAAGGAGTGAAAAAAATGTTATGGGAAGGTAGGTCCATTTTACTTTTCCTTGTACCAATCTACCATCATGAGTTGATCTTAGTAGCACACCTATTTTACCTACAAAGCTTTTTATCTATATAAAGTGGGTTTCCTTTGTACATAGATGACCACTAGTCCCTTAGTGTCTTCTCATGTCCTTAGTATGCCTATTACCTCCCAAGGTATTCTCACAAGACACCTAAATCTTGTATCTTACACTTCCTTTTTCATTCATTTTACTTCATATTTTCTCTTGGGAAATATTGTTTTACTTACTGATCACTCCCCATGGGATATCATTTATGAGTTTCTTGATAAGACCATGGATAGGACCTGACATCCCTCACAAATTACCATTTTTTCCATCTTATTACCCACATCCTTGATTTACCATTACTTATCCTTCTACTTACCAATCTTGATTTGTTACCCCTTGGGTCTTTCTTTTGTGAGTTGTAATGTAAGACCATGGATAGGACCCAACCCTCATCACAAAATTTTCCAATAATAAAAGTCACCATCCAAAATTACATGTGTCAAATAAAAGATAAGATTTGATTGATTATGAGGTTACACATCATTGACATGCTCCCCCAATTTTAATTAATATTTTTTATGCTTACTTCATTTTTCTTTAACCTTTTATCTTCTTATTTTCCTAGTGCATGTAAGATTACAACCATTTCTTTAATTTCTCATACTTCCAATCTTGAATTAGTATGATAAATTTAAGACCAAATTTTTGCAAATTTTGTTTTTATTTTGTACTTCTCATTGTGATATAGTATAATTGATTGACTTAATTTTGATTCATTTTTATTACCATTTGTGCTCTTTTACATACCTTTCATTTTATTACATTATTTGTCATACTTCCCAACATGATATTTAATATGATTTTAATTGTTTTAATTTGGTGTAAAAATATTTTACATTGGTTTTAAAAAAATCCCCTTTTACCATATTGTTTTCCATTTTCTTGAATTTTTATACTTAGTCATTTTTTGTTATTACACATTTCCCAGCTTGAACTAGTGTGTAGTGCATATTTGATTGATTATATTTTTTCAAGTCCTTTTTCACTTGTTTATTTTTAACCATGCATGTGTAGTCCATAATGATAAAAAATAAACCACACCACATATTTTTCTTATAGCATATACAACAAAGCTAAATATATGTGTTAGAAATAAATATATCCAAAATCATCCACAAACACAACCAACACCAATAAGCTAAAATGATATATATATATATATATATATACATATATACATATATACATATATATATATATATATGTATATATGTATATATATATACATATATATATATATATGTGTATATATATATATACATACACACACACACATATATATATGTATATATACATATATATATATGTATATATATATACATATACATATATATATGTATATATATGTATATATATATATATAAATATATACATCTATATATATATATATGTAAATATATGTGTGTGTGTGTGTGTGTGTGTGTGTGTATGTGTTTGTGTGTGTGTATACATATATATACACATATGTATATGTATATATAGACATACATACACACACACACACACACACATATATATATATTATATGTATGTATATATATATATGTATATATATGCATATATATATATATATACATCATGAGTTTGATACAACATATACAACCATACATAAATCCTCAACACTACGACTGGGCTCCATCCTATCTATCTCATGGCCTAGCCATGCTACTTGTTGAGGGATTAGTCTAACTCCTTTAAATGGTATGATATAACAAGGAGGTCTAAGATCTCAATCCCTATACCTATCCCTATAGGCATGCCTACACTAACTCAGTTTAGGTCACTATATATACCTGTGTCAGTTGAGTCTACATCATTGTATATGCCTACATCATCTATGTCACTATCTTCAAATGCATAGATCTCTAATCCACCAAGGCTTACCAAGCCTATATATCACTTTTTCTCATCTCTACTAATGGCTACATCCTCTCTCTCTAAGCTTGTATCTACCTCATTACCTCACAAGCTAATCTGAACCAACTCACTTGAGCAAGGGTAGATGATACACTCAGATCCTATAGTGTCATGGGGTCGTATGACTATAGAGTTTCAGCTAAGATGTCATGGAGTGATCCCCTCAGTAAGGACCCCCATATCTCCTCCTTATCCCTAAGTACACCTAAAAATCACACTAGATAGATATTAGATCACTGTCATATCTCATAATATATATCTATATCTCTTTACTACCAAATAAAAGCTTAAGAAATAATTCAACCGTCTTCATACCTATTTGTGTCTTGGCTCCTATGATATCTTCATCTACATGATTACCTAGTATAATATCCCCATCTACACGGCCTCCTAATAACTCTATAGTAGGTCACCTCCTTAGCTCAAACCTGGTTATCATGGCTCATGTCCATCTTAGCCTCCATCTGAGTGGTCTCTCTATCATCTCCTATAGCTCATCTATTGGATCATTCAAGATGTCTATAGTCTTCACTCTCTCCTATCTCCATCATCATTATGTCTTTGGTAGCCATTACTCATCTTGTTGTGGAGCTAGGAGTGGTACATCTAGTATCTCTATCTCCTCCACCTCTTCCTATACCACTCATCATGCTTGACCAATCCATGGTTGCTCCTAACATGGCCTTAGTGTTAGCCTCACTATCAATGGTCCAAGTCCCTTCTTCCCTCATGGCTCCTTCACATATTGAGCCCACTGATTGGGCAATAGTATTAATGGCATTGGATGAGGTAGGCCCATATATCATATCTCTTTTTCCACTATATGTGGTGTTTTCCACCATATATAGTGTATAATCACCTCTCTCCTCTCTAGTGTTAGTGAAACTATATGCCAGCTCACCTATGTGGTTGTTATGTGCCCATATAACTACCACATGATGTCTACATGTCTCACTAAATATATCATTAGAAAAAGGGATATGACCTACTATACCAACTCCTCCCTCCATATCTACACTTGAGGTAACTTATCATCAACCACATGAGGAAACCCAACTAATCGATACATGGGAAATTCTCTAATATATCCATGATGTTAGTAGTATGATTAGTTTCATAGTCTTCTACCCTCTTACCAACATTTTAAACAAATAATGTATGATTTGGACCCAAACGATAGATCTTAGATCATATAATACTCCCTCCTCCAACATCACACTACTTAAGGCTACCATGAATAGTGGTACCTTACCATCCGACTTGTGACAAAGTACTCATTATGTCATAAGGCCTATCAACACCGTTTAGAGGTCTAGAATTTATGATATATACACATCACCCATAATAAATCCCCATCCTTTCAATATCATGTCTAATCTTGTAGCCCATATGGCTAAGGCTCTCCTTTCTTCTAAGCTATCTAGTATCTCTATGTTCACTGGTACTCCTATTATGGGCACCTTGAGGATGACATGGACATATTCTAGTGTGATACCCACCTCTATCATATCCCCATCCAACTCCCATATAAATGTGTTAGTCAAACATTATCATCATCCTAAGAACATGATTAATAGGTCAGTGCTGAGGGGGATCTTGCACATATCATATATACCTCATAGACCCATGGCTACCAGTCTAGCTCAATCTCCATTTGAAAATCCATCTAATAAATCAAACAACCAAGAAACATCCACCAACCTCCAAAATCTTAGCCATCTCTACAAGAAAAAAATAATAAAGGATGCATTAGTTTTTCCATGTCATGTATAATCACAATACATTCTTTTCACATCATTTTTACAATTTTAAATAAAGACAAGATTCATTCATTTTATCCTATTTTTAGCTTGCTTAGTCCCTCTTGCCCTCCTTTGGTCATTTTGGGCCATTCTATCCCTTTTTCAACTTTTTACATGCTTTTTCATACTTATTCTAGTTCTCTAGTCAACCTAATTTAACCAAAATTTCCCTATTTTTATCATAGTTGACTTTAAATTCTAAGTCAACCCTCTTATATTACCTTCTTTGGTACTGTGTTTTCATTTTTGCCCTTACAAACTAGTTAATCACTCCATTCTAGCTTTTTAGCCTATAAATACACTAGGTCAACCCATACCTACTAGGTCAACCATATGAATTCTTCCTTATTTCATCCTACTAGGTCAACCAAGTCAAACTAGTGCATTATGTGTGCTGACCTAGTACATTTTTCCCAAAATGCGCATTTCACTCAATTTCTTCCTAAACCCTTTAAACCCATTTCCCATATTCTTATTTCCTACCCTTATAATATAAATTTGTTCAATTTTTACATATATAATTGCTTAAAATCAAATTTTATTAAAAATTCACTTAGTTCAATACAAATTTCAAAAACTAGTTTGAGATTCGTAGTTGCATACCTATAGTGCATTTACTATTGCCTCTGGGTGTCCTCCTTGTCTAACATGTTTTTCCCTTGCCATCCTAGCCTTGTTTGGTCTTAGGTCTCTCTTTTCTCCTTTTCATAATTCAAAATGCCAAATGAATTCTCGTTTTCCCTGTTTAAAACCACTTTTTAGTATCTCAATTCTTTCATTTATTTTTAGGTAGATTCCTTGTTTTGCCTCTATCTTTGTTTTTACTCATCCATTTTGCAAACCATAAAATGCATTAGAATCATGATGATGTAAAGATTATTTTCCACTACCATATGTCTATCTTCCAATTTTTTTTATTTTTGGCTATTTTTTGCACTAACTTCTATAGGTCTGCCTAGTGTACTTTACATTGGACACCTTCACATTTCTTACAGTCTACTTTTTTATCTACAACACTAAGATAAATTAAAGGTATGTGTTTTTCAATATAATTATTACATTTATATTATTTGATACTTACTACACCACATTTAGCATTACCATTATGTGTTATTATGTTTTCTTTCGAAGCACCATCCCATGTTGCACTTACATGACACATGATGAGCTTCAGATGGGGCATATGTGTACACATAATATGTTTAAATTTTATTGATTACTGAAACTTTGTATCTTATAGGAACCTATTGAGTCTCAATCAATTTGAGTGCATGCCTTAAGGGGTACACTGGGAAAGGGGTGGGTAGACCATTGATGCTTCATAAGATTATTATTCCTTTTGCCAATATCATCCACATACTATCCTCCTAAAATCATTGAACCCAAGCTTATTCTTCTTAGTTCTTCTTATTCCTATCACTTACTGTATTTCATCCTTCATTTATTAACTTATCACATTTTGACTTGTAAATTGTGCTAGGTCAACTAAGTTGACCTAGCACATTTTAGGGACTTTTTCTCTCTTTCGGTTTGTTGGCCTCTTGACTGACCTAACACAAACCTAGAGGTTAACCCAAAAAATGTGCTAGGTCAACTAGGTTGACCTAGCACATCTAACATGCCCAAATTATTTTAGGCTAAGATACTACTATATAAACAAGGTCATTTACCACCATTTCATAAGACCAAAGAATTAATTAAACAAGTGTGAATGAACATCTACCAGTTGACCATTCTACTTGGGGAATAAATATTTAGGGTTTAATACTTTCTTTGGAGCTTCAATCTCATCTTGTGGATATGTATTTTGGATGCTTGGATAGGTTATGTAGCCTAGAGATGATTTATCTTAGTTATCCTTGCATACCATAACAATCTCTTATGAATCACCTTGGCCAAGGGGGAGATTGAGGATCAATGAGTTCATCTTCAAAGGTAAGTATTCTTAACTTTATTCCTCCTTTGTAAGAGTTGATAGATAGTGTATTTTTATTCTTCTCTTTCATGTATTAATATTTTTTATACATTTATGTGAGTGCATGTCTTCTACTACATGCTTAGTTTAGTTATTTATTTGTTTTGTTCCTAACCCCCACTTTGTACCACAAGCTTTGGTGCACACTAGATTAGATTTACTTTTCTTATTATTATATTAATTAAATATTACATCATAGGACTCTTTTAGAGTTTTTGTGTGATTATGTTATATTATAGACTATGGAACCCTACCTCACATGGTGTGTTGTGACAAGTGATCCCCTAATCAGGTCTAGTAGATCCTCACATTGGTCATGTTCTCACTTAAAAATTATCAAGTCAGGTCTAGGTGTAGTTGTGCTCTATCCCATCTAATCCAGGATTGATTTATGGAAATGATGCATTTTTTATTACATATAAGAATTGTATTAGGGAATTCCTCCCAAAACATTCTTTTGTGGGAGTTGATACGTAGGAAGTTGAGTGGGAAAAGCTTGGGATAAATGATAACCAACCAATGTGGTCATGATTGGTTGAGAGGCAACTACATATTATGGGGCTTGTAAGGGGATATATCTAGACCTAATAGATTACATATGTGATATGTAATGGGTGTTCAAGGGGACATACTAATAATTTCATTGACTTACAGGGGCTTATTGTAATGTCTATATCTAGGTACTCAAGGGTACACTAGTTTGGATAGGGGGAAGGGTTGTTAGGACCGAGATGATGAGGTTATGAAGTAATGTGGTACTATATTGAGTAGCTATAAGATAAGGTATCATAAAATTATAAGTTTAGGTAGTCATTGGGGATGGAACACTAGACATCAGTAGAGGTGGATTGCCTAAGGGTTGTGTAATATTGATGTTAGAGCTAGTCAGAGGAGGATAGTTATGGGAAGACATCATCATGGTGGTAAACCTTCACCTTCCTCTAAAGGCATGTCATATGGATTTCTATAGAACTGCGTATGGGGAAAAATAGGATGCATATAGCTTAGGAGATGAGATAATGGTTAAGTATTATGGGATTGCTATTTAGTATTATGGAAAATTCAAGATTGCCCTAGGTATAGTACTTGGGAATGCCTTCCCTAGTGCACTCAGGGGAAAGAGGAGGGCTAGGATAATTCTCCATGGATGAGGATGAAAATGGGGGTTCAATTCTCTTCTATGACTAATGTCACATCAAAACCATGTAGTCATAAAGTAAAAGGTAAGAAATAAAGACAAAAATAACACAAAAAATCTTTTTTGATTATCTCATATTTAATGACGATATCATATTGATTACATTTTTACTCTTTAACTTTTAAAATGTGATAAAATAAAAATAAGGATACTGAAGGTCCTAAGAAGTAACAATCTAAGGATGGTCTTAGGTTTCCTTAGGCTCAAAAATATTTCTATACTGGAATAGATACTTATCTTGGTATTGTGGCCTACCCCCTCATTTCACACACCATAGCATAAGGGTGTTGGATGTTTAGCTAGAATATAACAAAAGACCAAGTTTTATACTCAGCTAGAGTACTAAGTTGGTTCTCCCCATGGTGGTGAAACCCAAGTTGGATAGCCAAGTAAAAAGGTTACCATAAGGTGATGAAATCCCAATCAGTTCCGTTATATCAATGTTTTAATGAGTTTATTATGAATGTGGTTTGGTCTATGTGTGATAGAAGTGATGAGTATGATAAATCAACTTCCTAGATTATCCAATATAGATCAGCTAAGTAGGAAAAATGGATGCGGATTATTTAACCTTTAAAAAGGAAAAAATAATTATGGATTTTATTTGAATGAATTCAACAAATAAAACAATAGGAGAGAAAGATAAATTCATAAATGAACTTTACTAATAAAAGTGAGACCTTAGGGGTCCCATCAGTCATGCCATAATGTTTAATTAGTTTTCATTTTATTTAAATTAAATATCACTTACTAAAAACTCAAATGAAAACATAGAGCATGGCAAATACTTATGGATTAGAAGATGTTGCATACCACTTTGAATCCAATGATAGTGAGAGCTTCTTTTTGGCTAGGAAAAATAACCTGCACACATGTAAACACCTGAAAAATAGATTAATGAAAGAGATGGGTGGACTTCTTGATACAAGATCAATTATAGGAAGTGGTACACTTCCTTATAGGGATGTCATTTTATTATTCATGCAATTAAGTGGATTAAAAACATATGAAATTATAATAGATAAAAAATATGATAGAAATTCTAATTAATATTTAGTCTTCAATTAAGATTACAATATAAATAAGATATTCCTCCTAATAAGATAAATAAAAGTCTACATCATCCTATATAACAACTAGCTGGTCTTTAGTGGCTTTGAAAGAGAGTAAATAAACAATTGTGTAGAAAACTATCTCAAAGGGTATGTCACTCTAATTAATAAACAAGTGTTGGGAAACTATAAGGTGATCAACGATAATAATTATGTCATGTACTAATACAGGTAGAGTAATCTAAAAACAAAGGCCATATTTAAATAATAGCAAATCAATAAAGTATTATAGACAAGGGTATAGGATTAAGTCTTAGTTTTTATGAATTAAACATAGTGGATCGATGCTGATCCTAACAGGATCAATATTGATCAGTATAATTAGTGTTGATTAAGAATGAATTGGCATCAATTCTTTTTATGATTGAGTTTAATAAAAATAGAGAACATATGAGATAGATTAGCTAATATAAACTAATAAATATATATAGATGAATACATATTATATTATAGAAACTAGATAAATAGATAACCTTAGAATAATTGATAGAAAATTATATAAATAAAACATGATTACTTACCTTTGATTTGTTTGTGAATAGAAAAAAATTTCTCCATAAACATAGGTAGTTTCTTGGGCTTGATAGAGGATATGCATTGAATGCAGAGAAAAAATAGTTTGTAAAATGACAAACCAATGAGCAAAAAGAGGCATCAAGATTAGACTAGGGAAATAAAATATAGTTATGAGGCTCGGGTCCTATCCACGGTCTTATGTTACAACTTATGAAGTAAAATAAATATAGATAAACCTAAGGAACAATGATAGGAACTAAGGCTATTGAGAGTAAATTAATCATGCACATTGGATATTTTTGTATAAAAACTACAAGAAGTGTTAGTATTTACAATATATGGAAGTATGTAGGAAATTATAGAAGATATTTAAGAAAAACATTTCTTTAAAAATTGAGCATTAGTGAGTTCTTGGAAAATATGTCCATTAATTTATTACTTATAATTAATAAAATCAAGGATGTATTTGGCAAGGTAGGGATCCTACCATATTTGGGTATACTTGCCTTCTTTATTGTGTGTATAATCTAGTTTAAGGACTAGGTCACCTGTATTGAAAGTTCAGACTTTGACCATTTTGTTATGTTTTTTAGTAGTGCAAGCTTTATATTGTAGATTATGTTGTATTGTATCCATATGATGTTCATCCAGGAAATCTAAATCATAAAGACAAGATTCACATAATTCTTCAACAGAAATAATACCTAGAGAGAAGTTCATAAGGATGGTAACTCAGCTTCTAGAGGTAAAACTAATTCAAATACATATACTAATGAAAATAGTGTTGCCCCAAAGGTAGTATGTATGCTAGTACAACAAGCCTAGAGTGTAGGATGAAGTTATAAATTCTAATCAATATGATATTCTCCAATAGTCTTTTGAAATATTTTATTTAGAACTTTTTTGGTGGATTTTGCTTGGCCATTGCATTAAGGATGACAAGGTGTTGAAAATTTGTGCATAATCTTTAGATTTTTACATAATTATTTCATATATTTGTTTTTGAAATTACCACCAATGTTAGATATTATGGTATGAGTAACTCTAAATTGATAAACTATTTGATCAAGCAAAAATTTGGAAATGGTAATATCAGTAATGTTAACAAGTGGCATGGTTCCATTAAACTCAATCTATATGGTGGGGTGCCCCAACCCCCCAACCATATTTAGTGGTAGTGATAATGAACACATAACCATCTTGTTACTTAGGTAATTTTCTATTGAGATCTGATCCCCACATAGAGAACGGCCAAGGAGACTCCAAGGTTTGGAGTTTATTTGGAGGAGAGTGAATTAGATCATCATAAAGTTGACAAGGATTACAGTTTTTAGCAAAACTAATGGTGTCATTTTTAATACTAGGTCAAAATTAACCCATGCTTAAGAATTTATGAGTTATGGTGTGACTACTATAGTAACCATCATATATGCTTCCATGTGCTTGTTCAAGGAGAACAGTAATGTCTTTTAACAGTACACATAATAGTAAAGTACCTTTTGCATTATGATAATAGAGAGTTTTGTATCAAAGTACATATTTATATGATTATTTGTGGATATGGGTCTTTTTATGAGAATCTAATTTTAGAGGGTATGTATGATGCTCAATAAATTGAATGATGTTTTTATATCATGAGATATGTCAGATAATGATAGCTTCTATGTGATAAATTAGAGAATCATTTTTATTTTTTAAATAATAAGTTGACTTCCTTACTTAGATAAGGAATTGAGAAATATGGATAACTTAATGAGGATGAAATAATGACACTAATGAAGTGAGGGAATCAGATATATCATTTTATTCACATGGGATTGGTTTGATAGTGAAAGAGGCAAAATTTTTGGCAAGTGTAGTGGAAATTTGATGATACGTGATAATATATTCACTTTTACATTGATAATATCCACAAACTTGATGACATATGAGTTGTGAATCACCTAAAGCATGTGAATATGGGATGTCTAAATCGATTTTGAATTCCATACCTAATATCAAAGCTTTATATTTTAACCATATTATTAGTGATGTCAAAGGTTAATCAAAATGCTAGAGGTATGATTTTACCATGTGATTTTGTTAAAATAAAGCCTGTCCTAGCTCCTTGAAGAAATTTTTCATCATCAAAGTGAAGTGTCCAATTTTATTCATACAATCTAATTGTGACTTCTAGTAATTATTCAATGATTACTTTGGATTTAGTGGTAGAAGGAGGATCAAGTTCATTATGGTTATTTGCTTCTAGATTAGTAGTGAAATTATGGAAGTAATCTTTGAGTGAGAATGCTTAGTTTAAGACATTAGATATAAAGTATTTATTCATTAGGAAGAGTTTTTAAAAGGTGATTAGTAGGTGGTAAGGATGCAACTATAACTTAATCTATGATGGCCTAACCTTTGACATATTTTTTTGTAACCATTTAGAGATCAAATTATATCAATTGGACCATCCATTTGCTACTAGTATCTTTGGGTAGGAAAGATTTGGATAAGAAATGATGAAGTGGATCAAAATGGAAAATGACATAAGTAGTTTGATATAACATATAATGGTAGAGTTTTTCATCTACAAAATAGATAGTTAAACAATCACGTTCTAATTTTTTATAGTATTTTTCAATAATTGATTAAATTATGGCTGATATAATAGATAACAATTATCTACTAGTATTATCTTATTGGGTGAGAATTACCCCAACTAATATGGGGGTAGATGATGTATATAGAATTAATGGATGATCATTTGAAGGTGGTGAAGAGTAGGATGATGAAACAAGGATTATTTCATGTTATCGAATGATTATTGGCATGAATCTATCCATTCTAAGGCATTATCCTTTTTGAAAATGAAATTAATGAAGTAGCTATGGTAGGCCATTTTTGGAATAAAATGGTGAATTACCCTAATTTTTCCAAGGTATGTTTGTATATCTAGAATGGAGTGAGGAATAGACATGTTAATAATAGATTTACTTTTAGCTAGATTGGCATCAATGCCCTGATGAGAAACTAGAAAACCTAATAGTTTATGGATAGTGATAATTTTTGAGACCCATCTTGAGTAATCTATATGTTTAATGAATTTAACATCCAAAAGTTTTATGATTTTTTAATGAAATAATGTATAAATATTAGGAGGGAATTTTCATTGCTTTTATCATATAGTTTTGACTCCTGGTTAAGCGATGATATTATGGATAATGATACTATGATCAATTCACTACATGTCTTCATATGACCAAGTGAAAGTTTAATGGTATTTGTTAAATAATATGATAAAATTACCATGCTATTTAAGAGTGAATTATTTAGATATGGTAATTAACTAAGGACATGTAGGTGTGCCATATTCAATTTTTGTAGTATCTTCAATAATCATAGCATTTTCATCTTAGAAATGATATGGATTAGGAGGGAGGGAAGAGATAGTATTGCTTTTAGGGTCCACAGTAAGAATGAAATTATTAAAACAAGGAATTATTCACTTAATGTTTCCAATCTTATGATGTTGGCATAGAAGTTGAGGTTCTCTATCACAAAGGAGTTATAAGATAGATTCATCATTATGAATCATTGGTAAAGGTCCATAATATTTAACATCTACTTCAAGATTAATGATTTGATTCCATTTACTATCATATTTTAAATGTATTTGTGTCACTTTAGTTGCTTTAGAATCTAAGGTAGTTTTAGATTACATATGGATAAATGCTTTATGTTGGTGAGATTGGGTTTAGGTAAATCAACAAGGTCTATAGTAATTATACTGGTTCTTTCAATGGATGGGATTTGAGGTGATAATTGAGGAAGAATTATTTCAATAGAGTTTGATTGGATAGATTTAAATGGTGATAATTTATATTTATCAATAAAATATAAAGAAGGGGAAATAATATTTATGGTTGGTAAAGTGGTTTGTATAGAAAGTTTAGAAGATGTCATAGTCAATATTTATTTGATTACCCATAGAGTGTGTAATAATGGTGGATTATTAGGAGGTACATAACCTTCAAGTTTTGATTCAGTATCATATGAGATATAAATGACATGAACATCATAGTTTAAGGCATGTATTTTTGCTAATGTCTTTTGATAATGTTGTAGATATAAATCTCATCATTGGTATTGGGCCATGATACAATTATCATCATAGGTGTGATAAATAGTGTATGCCTCAATTTTTATAGGATACTAAGTGGTGGAAACACTTATGTTTTTAAATTTGTGATGAGACATAGTTAAAAGATCTTGAAATAGTTTTTCCACTCCATATTTATTACAAGTAAAATCATATTCTATGTAAGAGGATTCGTATACATTACATGGAGGGGGAGTATTAGTAGTATCATCAATTAAGGGAATGGGATGCTCACATGGGAATAAATAAGGAGGAATCAATTTTGCTATATAAAGAGGCAATCTAGTAGTTTTATAATTATTTTTTAATTCATTTAGTTCATCATCATATGAATTAATGAGAATAACATGTAGATCAGAGTGCATGTTAACAAATTTAGGTAGAGGTGGACTGTTGATATGGGAAATAGTTGGAATAAAAATTTGAGATTTAAGATTTGGTAATTGAATACTCCATGCATTGGGATCCACTTCATGTTTTTAGTGGTTTCCATTATGTATGAATTTGATGTATTGACTACCTAAATAAATAATAGCATGCATATGATGTGTCCATGGGTGACACAAGGAGTATGTTGTAATATAAGGGGAGATTAAGAACCATGATCTTAGTGTAAATTGTCTTGGTTCTAAGGTAAGTGGGAGCCAAATGCAACTATGTGGTTTTTTATTGGTTTTATCAAATATTCTACACATGAGGTGTGTTTGTTTGAGATTTTATTTGATATATCTAATTTATTGAATTAACCAAAGAGAGATGACATTAATTCCTAATCTTTCATCTACTAACACTTTTCAAATGAAGGTATTGTTAATTCATATTTTAATAGGGGCACACCATTTTCTCTTGAATAAATTATATGGATGGTTTTAAAGATGTGGATATTATTTCAATTTTGTGGAATTTTGTAAGTAGAGGATCATTAGAATGTATTTATAAATCATGAGATTCTAGTTCTTTGATGTTTTATAATTATTGCACAAGAATTTACAATGATAGGGAGAACTTTAAATTAATTACATAAGGGGAATTTTTGAAGGCATTGAATTAAGTTCTTAAAAAAAATTCCAATGTGTTTTAGAGGATGAAGAATGAGGTTTATGAGGTATGAAATTTTTCATAGGTATAGGAAAATTAGGTTGGGGTTCTAATTGTGGAAGTGATTCATCATTTGGTTAGAAATATGTGGGTCTAGTAGCTATGGTATCTTTAATTAATTGTCCATTAGTGGAAGATTTTTTAGGTTTGGTGATAGGATCCTTTTGAATAGGGTTACATCTATAGTTAAATTTTATTGTATTCACATACTGATAATTGGTGTAATATTGGTCATAGTTGTTATCAATTCCACAAATATTATCATTTGAATGTTTTGTGTTAGAAGTGGAAGAGTATTTTTGAGGTTTTGAAGGTATGGGTTTAATAACCTATTTATTTTGATAAGCTTTGAGATAATCATGATGACATAATTTAATCATAAAATCATGGTCAAATGTGTCACCTAACATGAAGGAAACTAAAAAATTAATAAGTCCACAACATGTTTCATGAGAATGATCAACATCAACATGGATCCAATAGAGTTTATTAGGATCATACCATGTTTTGGAGGTGTTATTGTTGTAGGTGAAGGGTTTAAATGGAGATAATAATTGCTTCATTTGTGGTATTATTAATGGTGTGTGTGAAGTAGTTTAATGCTTTATTTTTAACTACTCCTAATTTTGTTTGAGGATTAGCACTTGTAATTGCATTAGTTGAGGTTTGGAAAGATTCCTTGGTTAAGATATGGGTTGGATCAAATTATTTCATAAGGAAATATTGTCTTTTAGCTTGATCAAATGCTTCATTTTAATTTTGTGGAGAGAAAGTTCTAACCATATATTGAAGGGAAGTTATTAAAACAGTGATAAAGAATTTAAATAGATTTCCATTAGTCATGTTGTGATTTGATTTATGAGATAATTATATCCATTATATGATGAAAGCATGAGATAATTTTGAGGGTGATTTCTTAGCATTGATAAAATGACCAAGTATATTTTATAGAAGATCATTTTGTTGAAATTATTTAACTAAAACATTGACCAAATCTTCTAATTGTGAGATAATATATTGAATAAATTGTTATACAATTCTAAAACATCTCATATAAATGTTTTGAATAATATTTTAGTATTAGAAAAAGTATTTTTTTGGACCCATTCCTTGTATAGATTATCTAATGATTTAAGGAAAGAGGTAGGTTCTTTAGTTCCATTATATTTAATAGTTGGAAATATATTTCCAATATCAATGGATACTATGAAAGGAGCTAAAGGTTTATTTTGAAGGTTTTGAAGCATCTTATTATGCATAATAGGTTGAATAATTATATTTACATTAGAATATATAAGTGGAGGAGGGATAAAATTTTGATTATTTTGAGGCATGATAATAGGAGGTTGATTGGTCATTTTTAATATGTGATTTTTCATTTGCATCCTTTGGGAATTATTAGTTATTTGCATAACATTCATTTATTAAACCATTTGAGAAAGAATCTGAGTGGTATAAAATGGTTTATTTTGGTTTCTAGTGTTAAGAACTAGAGGAAAATTTTGATTAGTAGTGTTGAAAAGAGGAATATTCCCATTGTTAAGATAGGAATGTTTATTATAGGAGGACTCCCTATGGGATTTTTTTTATGATGGTATTTATTGCTTCAATGGTGTAATAAGAAATTTTAGACATGGTATTATCATGAGATGTGTGAAATAGGTTAAAAATATATAAATCATCATTTTGGGTAATTTAAACCATATTTTAGTTAATAGATTTAGATGAAGGATGCGAATAAGTACACCATGAGACAGTATCCTCTTGGATGGCTTGGGTGAGTTAAAAAGAGCAACCCATTTATCTTATAAATGGGTTAACATTATAAAATAAGTTATTTATATGTGATTTCATGTTGTATAATAATGTTGGAATAAAACTAATAATGTGTGGATTGACCCTAGGAAAAAGTTTGTAGTAATAAAACTAAATCAACCACTAATTGGACTGAATTGGCCAAACCATGTTTGGGTCAAAAACAAATCATTTTAGACATAAGGTATGAAGCTAACTAGGCTAATGTAATTGGTTTTTGAATATTAAAAGGTCACATAGTCTAGAAATGAACTAAATTAGCCAGAAGGTATGAAATTGACTAGGTCAATGTAGTTGGTTTTTAAATAGGAAAAGAACACATAATCTAGAAATAAACTAACTTGGCCAAAATGTAATGAAATTAATAACATTGATATAAATAGAATAGGTCAATCTAGTCGACTAAGTTAGAAAACTAGGACCAATAGAAAAGTCTATAAACTAACTAGGTTGATCTGGTTGATTGAGTTTTGTAGTATGGTAAGAAAATTAACAGTCTAATTATAGATGATTTAGTTCTAAATACAAAAAATAGATTTTAATCACATAGGCAATTAGGTTGAGTTGATAAATATAATTAAAACACAGAGTACAAAACATGTATCAATGTTGGATAATATAGTATATAATACAACATATAATAATAAACATGTAACAAGAATATATTTTATATGCTAAGTAATTACTTGAAAAGAAGATAAAAAAGTTTTACTAAAGGTTGTGATTGATATTCTAGGATTATAAATATACTTTCTTGTCTATTGGATAGTGTTGGCCTAATATTTCAAAGTGATATATATTGAGGAAATGCCATTCCCATAGCCGAATAAACCAAATTTCAAGGGTAAGCTAGAAGTACATTATTGATGCTAATTGCTAAATAATGCACCACACAATCAAATGAATGGTTAAATTTTTAAGGTTTGATGGGTGTCATTAATCTCTTCATTTAATTAAATAAGTTTAGCTGATGTCATATTAAACCATGGATGGTGTCCAATGGATGTATATAATAAGGTATAAAGAGCAAGGAATAACAGTTGTGTATTGTGGGGTTTCTTGTCGATCAACTAATTCTAAGGATATAATTTACTTGCATGAATGAAAATCTACTCTATAACTTTTGAAATCAAACACAGTTGCAAAATCTAAATGCTTAGAATGGAAACACACTTTTTTGAATAAAAATACTTGAAAAGTAAACACACCTTTAATATATTTGTATAAAATGTAAATTATAGAAAATGGAAGTGCTCAAAAACCAAATGGCTAAGAATAAACTTGATTAAAACACACATATATAAACACAAATAGCTGTAGGTTAAATATATAACATAATACATTGCATAATATAACATTCCCACTAGGATCTACTTAGAATAACATGATTTTTTTATAAATTTAATCAACTTATTCTTTCATTAGATTTCACCATGAGAATCTAAGTAGTGATTCAGATAAACACTCTAATTGTGTTAACTATAAAATAACATGTAAAATATCCCTGTCATTGATCACTATCAGTAGATGGAAAAAACATAACTAAATATACAAAATAATTACAAATATCTAACCATGATTGGTATAAAGATACAACCACTAATATTAATGTATATATAAGTAAATAATTACATCTCATTAAAAATAATGTATCAATAATAATAAATCCAATATGATATATAACATACAAGATACAAGGCTCCATGGAGCATGAGTTTCTCAAAACTCTAGTCTCTATGACAATCTCAAGTGTAGTCTCCAAATAAGTACTATTGTGGAGAGGAAGATCATCACATAATCACTTTTCCACACCATCCATAGACCATTGATCCCCCACACAATACACCATTAGGGAATGACCCTCCCTTCACAGATGAGTAGATAGTGATGGTGTGGGAATCTAGAGAGACAAGCTAGTGCCCGTGTGCTATATGATTTATAAAAACATGAAATATACCATAAAGAAATCCATTCTAACATGATATGGAAAAACCATGTAAATAATACATATGAAATGACAATTTATAATTAACATTATTTTGGCCAAATTTTTCAATAGTTATTGATCTCTAAGATCAGTTAAATTTATACACACTACTTGATCAAGTTACCTTCATCTAGCATTGGTGATCCTAGTAAGCTAGTGAAGTCCATCTCACTACTTACCTAGTACAAGAAATATAATAACTGGTTAATATAAATATAACCAATAGATTCATATATATTACTTCATATCATCAGACATAAAACATGCTAAACATAATAATAATAAAAATGCATACATTTAATATGTCAAACGTATTAATGAATGTCCACCATATGGTTTATCACATAATAATAAGAAAAATAAGTAACTTATTATACTTTAAATTATTATACAAAATCATAATATCTAATTTAAAAAATAGCATAATCTTTCATTTATGTAATTTATTATACCTTTAAGAGGCTTTATGCATATAAATGTAATACCCTATCTTTTGGGATTTTGTGACTTATTTAATTATTTAGAATCTATAATTATAAGCATGCATCCCAAAGTATAAATAAAAGATACATATGTAAATGAGTACCTATGTTCTCATATAGATATGTTTCATATATTTATGCACCTTGCATAACATATACTACATAATACTTATGTTTTAATACACAATTAATGTTTTGACATACTAATAGTATTCTTCATTTTTTTCTAAAAGAAAACTTATGTGCTTCTAACAACTATTTAACTTTTCATGAAAAAGGCATCAATTATATATAGGGTTTTCTACATTTGAAAAAACCTTATTTTGACTCAATTAGTCCTAATTCAACTATGATCAAATTCATTCAAATTCCATTTCCATATTTTCCCCCAATCTATGTCTGTAGACTGTATTACATTATCCCAAATTATTGAAAACAAAATGTAATAAGCAAACATCCATACATATCTAACTTTACCTTTTTTTTTCATTTGGATATTTATACTCTTTCTCAATTTCCTTAAGTATTTATAATATCAAATATAAAACTAATTCACTAAGAACTGAATACTTTCTAACCTTGATACCATTGTATGAGTGTTTGAACAATGCAATTAGTTCTTATTTATTATTTCAAGTTTGACATGGTTGACTTCCTATAAAAAAAATTTACACACCTAAGGACTCTAAATACGTTATGGATTTTGCAATGGAACCTGAACTTATATATTATTTATAGACTGCATACCATTAATTACTGTTTAGAAAGATGAATATATATATATATATATATATATATGTATGTATGTATGTATGTATGTATGTATGTATAGTTTGTAAATAATTATGCACATTTCATTTATGTATAAGATCATAGTGTTTACAACATATTACATTAACTCATTCATCTCTCTATATACATAATTTGGTGTAATATTTACACACACAACCAATGAATATATATATATATATATATATATATATATATATATATATATAAGGGAGGTAGAGAATGAATTGGAGAAAAGGAAAGAGGACAATGGAATGTAGAGGAGAAGGAAGAAATGAATGAAGGGAGGAGATTTCTATGAACCAAATTATTTTGAGTGGGATATTTTGTGATGTTGGAACCATTGTTTAATTTTGTGCAATCTAGAAATTTATGTGTACTTTTATAAGTGTATGGACTATGTGTATTCCTATTTTATAAAAGGAGGCATTATATAATTGTACATACTATGTATATAATAGAAAAATGAATAATTTAATGAGATGAGAGTAGTGAAGTTGTATATTTTTGTGGTATGAGTAAATACAATGATTTATATATGAATTAAGGAATATTATCAACCGTGAAAATTGATGACTGTGTATAAGATATAACACACTATGTTCGGTGTATAATTATTTATGTAATAAAGTGTTCTAATCATGATATTTTTATATATATAGGGAACTAGATAAAAATGAATGATGTAGCATATATGTATAATTAAACTAGTGATTCATATATGTGTATGAACTGATCGTATATGTACTAAAACAATGAGTCATATGTATTAAAACAACAATTCATATGTATTAAAAATGACCATATATATGTATTAAAAATAATGATGTACATTCATATATAATTATGAACATCAATTAGCATAGTGAATTGTGTTAAACTATAATAGTTGTGTAATATAAAATATTGACTCTTGTATTATAATTTAGACTATGTTTTCTTGCCTTTCAAAACTGTGTGTGTGTGTGTGTGTGTGTGTGTGTGTGTGTACTGTGTATTCCTCAAATACAAAACATGATATATATATATATATATATATATATATATATATATATATATATATATATATATATATGTATGTATGTATGTATATATATATATATATATATATATATATATTCATTGGTTGTGTGTGTAAATATTACACCAAATTATGTATATAGAAAGATGCATGAGTTAATGTAATATGTTATAAACTATACACACACACACACACACACACACACACACACACACACACACACACACACACACACAGTTTTGAAAGGCAAGAAAACATAGTCTAAATTATAATACAAGAGTCAATATTTTATATTACACAACTATTATAGTTTAACACAATTCACTATACTAATTGATGTTCATAATTATATATGAATATACATCATTATTTTTAATACAAATATATGGTCATTTTTAATACATATGAATTGTTGTTTTAATACATATGAGTCATTATTTTAGTACATATACGATCAGTTCATACACATATATGAATCACTAGTTTAATTATACATATATGCTACATCATTCATTTTTATCTAGTTCACTATATATATATAAATATCATGAGTAGAACACTTTATTACATAAATAACTATACACCGAACATAGTGTGTTATATCTTATACACAGTCATCAATTTTCACGGTTGATAATATTCCTTAATTCATATATAAATCATTGTATTTACTCATACCACAAAAATATACAACTTCACTACTCTCATCTCATTAAATTATTCATTTTTCTATTATATACATAGTATGTACAATTATATAATGCCTCCTTTTATAAAATAGGAATACACATAGTCCATACACTTATAAAAGTACACATAAATTTCTAGATTTCACAAAATTAAACAATGGTTCCAACATCACAAAATATCCCACTCAAAATAATTTGGTTCATAGAAATCTCCTCCCTTCATTAATTTCTTCCTTCTCCTCTACATTCCACTGTCCTCTTTCCTTTTATCCAATTCATTCTCTACCTCCCTTTTTTGTTCACCTCATATTTTTTTAAGACACGACCCTTCCTTCTCTTTATTTTTTCCATTTTATGACTTTTATTTTTGTGTTTTTCTATTTTTCTAAAATTCTAAGCTTTTTATTTTCTTTCTTTCTTATGAATATCCTATGCTTTTTTTAAGGTTCTCCCCTTTAAAAATTGCCCTTATTTAAAGCTCAATGCTTCCTTTTTTCCCCTAATTAAAATATAATACATTTACTAATTATAGAAAAAATGGTTTTATTTATTTTATTTCCTTTATGAAACCTTTCCATTTATATTTTTTTTTCTAACTTTATAATAATAATTAACTCATTAATCACTAAATTTGAATTGACACTATTGATAATGTCTAGGTTTAGTTCATAGGTTAGTCTCAAGATAAAAATATAAATTTTTTACTTAGTATAGGTGACCAATATCATGACTTGATAAAAATATGACTAATATAAGGTTAATTATATTTATTAATCTAAAATTGTAAATTAAATAATGCTATATCCAAAATACAATGACATAACTACATAGTCACATTCTACACTAAATATATGTTTAACATCCACAATGTAATCACATGAGGTTAATTACACATATGCATTAAACTAAGCTAAAACATAACTAATTGTGCACAAATAGTTATCTAAATGTGGATAACATAAAGAACATACTAATGTCAACCATTCAAACAATGCATATAACATGTACTATCTAATGTGGTATGTGCATCGGTTCTATTTATTCCTTTGTCATCCCCCAACACCTCCATCTATGTCACCCTCTTCAATGATGATATTCCTCTATCATGTTCTGAGGGATGAATCTCTCCTATATCAAACTCATGACAAGAATGTAGTTAGTCTGTAACATCATGACATATATCATAAAATACTATTGAAATAACAAATCAACATGATCATAATGTAAGAATATACCATACATATTATTCATAAAATAAAGAGGCTCCAATGTTCCTCAAGTACCTATTATGCAATAATTTATTTTCATGTATAATGTGCCACAAGTTTAGTGATAGTGTCTTAGTTCACAAGTCCCTCTCAATTATCCAGGTATGACTAGTCGGTAACATATCCCTTTTCAACCTTAGTAGGCATAGTATGACCATATTCCTCCATTCCAACCTCAATATCCCTAAAATTAGGCCTACATTCCTAATCTAAACCAAAATATCACACAACCTCAAGTACAATTTCAACAATCAAACCCAAATCATTGTATGCATATTTCTAATCGATTCTCTAGCCAATCCAACATTCACCAAATATACCTCCACTCTACCCTTTTCAAAGTAATCTAAATTTTACCACTTAACCTCCACCTCAATAGGCTAATAATCCCATTACTTTCCTTTTCCAAGGGATATAATAAATGAAGGATGCAATTTCGCTCATGCAAGGAGGAAAAAAGACCAAAACTTTCAAGTTAGATGATGTGTTTTCTTACTCCTTCAACATGGAGAAATTATAGATACCATTTCTTCCAAGGTATGAGCCAGAAAAGTTTGATAAATACAAGGGGAAAGGTGACCCCAAGGCCCATCTAATAGAATTCTTCATTGCGTGCCAACTAGTGGCATATAGTGACATATAGCTATTGTTGTTGTTTTCACAAATCCTAATAGGGAAAGAATTGGGATGGTTCCTAAAGTTACTCAAGAATATAGTATCTAATTTTGATAACTTATCAGACAAGTTTGTGCAGTACTTCTCTTATAATCTAGAGTACAAGACTTCATTAGTAGACTTAATGCAGGCCAAACAAAAAGTTGGTGAAAGCTTCACAATGTATCTATAATGATGGAGAGCCTTTGCAAGTTGATTTAACCATATTCTACTAGATAAGTAACTAGCTTATGTGTTTACCAAAAATTTACACAATGAGGTATCTTACAATTTGGAGTTTTAGCATACACACAAATTCAAAGAGATCATTAGAAAACATTTTTTGATCGAAAGAGCCCTCATTAAAAAAGGGATCCTTAAACTAACCTTATGAAATTAAAACTAGAATTAAAATAAGAATAATGGCCAAAACCAACATCTATTCCAAGCACAAGAGTCATAATTGACATAGGCCAATAACAATGAGAGACCTAAAAAATTTAACCAAAATAAGAATGTTGTTGGTAATAGAGTAATAAAGTCATGACATGTCTAAATGGTGAAATCACCATATGCTAAACTTATGCCACTTTCTATATTACTCCTAACCAATCACTTTTTCAAAGCTATAGAAAGTATAGTAAGCACAACCTAGACCAACACCACAAATGCAACAAATGCAACAAATATATATACCTTTATAAATCCCTCTTCCTCCAAGAAGAAACATGCCTACTTGTCATGAGTTTAATGACCTTGAAGAGACCATTGAATTAGTGTTTTACAATCTTACATTAACTACTTAATTAGATGGCCTATTCCAAAAGAGCAATTTTGTGAAGGTGTTGACATGCCATATTGGTATAGGCCAATTTTTATTTATTTATTTATTATTTTAATAGGGTTAACGACCATAATTTACATTATTATGTGCAAATTAGACATGTAATTCATAATATGTTTGAAAATGGAGAGATCGCATTAGATTTTAGATATTTTACCTCTAATTAAAGCCTTGACATTTATTAGAATCCTTCCCCAAACATAACAACAACAAAAAACAAGAATAATGGCTAGTACAGCATCAAAAACAATAGTATCAAAAACTAAGGCTAAACTAATAGACTTAATAGAATCAATAATAGAACCAACAACATTAAAACAATGGACAAAACCAAGGTCAGAATGGTAACAACTAATAGACCTACCATCTAGTTGTCCATGAATACAACTCAGTTATAGGCCATATTATAGGAGGTCATGCTAATACCATTTGCATCAATCCAAGACCAAGTACCAATAAAACAATACCATTATTAATCATACCCTATCAACCAAACCATTATGGTAATGCTTTCTTGACTTAGGACCACACAGGTAAATAAATAATCAAGGATTCACATGTTTGGATCTTATATTGATAACTCATCATTAACCTATGACTATGCATAACTGCATCAAAAATCAAGACTTACCTTATTTGGTCCCCCTCCACAATCATTTATTATTAACAAGGGTCTTGTATCTAATCCTAATTGTGTAATCATAACTCGAAGGTCAAGGATTACCATACCAGGCCCACAACCATCTACCACTTCACCCATCACACAACCAACTGTTCTAGCTTGAAATAAACCATTTACCACTATCCAAGAAAAGATGTTTGACATTGTGGAATAATTGTAAAACATTCTACCACAAATATCAATTTTAGATTTATTGCATACATCTACCATCCACAAAAACATCTTAACAAATTTCTTTAGTCAATCCATAATTTCAAATGACATATCTCCTAACAAATTTCAAGATTTGGTTGGACACCTAGCTTTAACCCAATAAGTAACCTTCAACCAAAGTGATACGTCATCCCTTGGCCCACTATATAATAATTATTCATACATATAAGTTTACATAATGAGGTGCAAAGTGAAACATGTCCTCATAGACAATGGATCAAGTCTAAACATAGTGTCTCTAAAGCTCATCAAGTTTCTTGGTCACATGATCATAGATCTTCAATTATAAATAGTCACCATCAAAGCATATGACAATAAATAATGGGAATCATAAGGCACCATCAGATTACTAGTTATCATTGGGCCCTTGACCCATTATATACTTTGCCATGTGTTAGATCTTGACTTGTCATAAAATATGCTTTTGGGAAGATCTTTGTTACATGAAATTCATGTAGTCCCATTGACATTACACTAGTGTATCAATTTATCCTATTCAAGGATGGAGGTAAATATTCTATGAGATTTACATCCATATGAGCATTGTAAACATTTAGAGGTCAAGTTCAAGAACTACAATTACCATTTTGGAATGAATCCAATCACCAAATGGGATAAAGGGAAATAAATATTGATCGATCTACCAGAGGCTAACTATATTGATCCTAATACCCTATATTCACATTACCACATGCCACTTCTTAAGATGTCAAATTATTATACTATCTTGGGTAGTGGCCTAGGAGAGTATTTGATGCATGACACCTTTCATTTTGTAAATCTTCAATAGAACCCCAAGTCCTTTGGAAGACCAAAATCTAAACCACTCATGTAATGGTAAACAAAAGGCAAATGCCATCAACATATTCTAATACCCATAATTTTCATACCAACCTATAGACAAGGACAAGACCCTATCAAAGGTGATGAATTATGGTTTTATAATGACAAATTGGTTGAATATTATAAAAATACAAAGTATCCTATTCATAATAGAATCATGAAGAATCAAGACTATAAAAGAGGAGGTCTCAGGTCAAATCAATTGGGAACACTTGAGATATTTTTTATGAATAAGTATAAAGGAATCTATGGGTTTGTATTTAAACCACCTGGAGGTAACCCCACATATCTTATTTGAGTTACATTTCCAATGACTAGTGATGATGATTTCGGTAGTGAAATAGAGTCTGATCATACCTAATTTGATGAATTAGACCAAACCAACCTATTTTACCATAATGACATTTGTAAACTTCAACCCATCATTCATCATAATCTACTACCATTTTATTATCCCCAAATAATAAACTAGGGCCAAAAAGAATCCAATGTGCTAGTTGATGATTTTTAGAATGATGAGGTCTTTTGTGATTTTTTAGGTCTTAGGGATAATGTTTCGTTGGGAGACCATAAATTAGGATTATCAATCAAAATATATCTTGAAGCATATTTTTGAGAGTGGGTGAACACCCTTATCCTCAATAAATTAAATAAAACATTGAGGTCCCAAAGTGAAAACCTATTTGAGGTGTTTTTGGACCAAGGAAAAAGTAAAGATAAAGGCTAGTCTACTGGTGAAAACCTATCTCAAGCACCATTAGATAGGGGTGTTAAACCTTATTAAAGTATATAATAGGATACCACTAATAAGTAACTTGTTTATGGGTTCGAGTCTAGTCTTAAAGAAAAAAATCTTTAGATCAGATGATTCAGGATACCAATAATGATGAAATTGCCTATGGATCTAAATTTAGTCTTAGAGAGAAATAAACATTTGATCATATCATTCAAGAGTTTAAAACAACATTTTTTACATTTCCATCCCTAAAATTGATTTATTTTGATTCATCATGTCTAAGAGAACTTGAATAACTAGTCCTAACAGAGGACTCTAACATAGCCAAATAGTTTAAATCTTTGCCAACTATTTTTGAATATGGTTCAAGTCTTCTAACATAAGACACAAAATAGGTAAACATTGGGTCTATAGATGACCCAAAGTGGATTAAATTAGGTGCATCCCTCACCAAGGAAGAACATGAAGTATTAATATCCCTATTAAGGGAATTTGTAGATATCTTTACTTGGGCCTATTCTGACATGCCTGGTTGGACCCCACCTTGGTTGTTTACCACATTTTAGTACATCTTGATGCCAAAATAATGAAGAAAAATTAAACAAAATGCATCTGTGTATTATTTTATCATTAAATAAGGAGTTAGAGAAGATCTTGGAAGCAAGATGTATTAGTCCAATTGACTATTCTAAATTTATTTCCAATGTTATTCTTGTGAGCAAAAATCTAGAAGTAATTAGAATTTATACTAGTTTTAGAGACATTAGCAAAGCTTTCCTTAAGGATGAATTTCTATTGCCAAACATTAACATGATTGTTACCTCCATTATGGGTTATTAGATGCTTTCACTGATGTATAGGTTCTTAAGCTAAAATTAGATTTGAATAGCATTAAAAGACCAATATAAGACAATGATCACCACTCTGTGCAAAATGTTTTATTATTAGGTCATGCCATTTGGTTTTAAGAATATAGGGGCCACCTATCAATGATCCATGATAGTCATATTTCATGATATGATGCATTATATTGTTGAAGACTACGTCAATGACATACCAAAAAAATCAAAGACTAGAGCCGATCATCCAACAACATTGAGGAGGATATTTGAGTGAATACATGAATACAAAGCGAGCATCAACCTTAAAAAATGTGTTTTTGGCATCACTTCTAGTAGATTACTTGGCTTTATCATGTCTCAAAAAGTCATGGAAGTTGATCTATCCAAAGTATGAGCTGTCATAGAAATGCCACCATCAACCAATTTGAAGTAGATCTGTAATTTGTAAGGAAAAATCTAATCTATCAAATTCTTCATATCATAATTGGACAAAAAGTGCCATCTATTTATGCACCTACTGAATAAGTTCGTAACACTTTTTTGGGATGATGATTTTCAAAAATATTTTCAACAACTAAAGGACTATCTTGTAAATCCACTAGTTTTATTACCTCTTATATTGGGAAAACCATTCTTTTTATATCTGTCAGCAACTGATAATGCCTTGGAAGTACTTCTAGCTCAACATGATGAGAATAAAAAAGATCATGTTGTGTATTATCTAAGCTTTACACTTATCGTATATGAACATAATCATGTGCCTATTGAAAAATCCTTTTTATCTATAGTCTTCTTAACTCAAAAATTGTGATATTACATGTTGAACAATAAGACCATGGTTATTTCAAAAGTAGATCCGCTCAAATATCTACTATCTAAAATAGATTTAAAAGGTTGCATGGCTAAATGGATCATGTTTCTTAGTGAGTTTGAGATAGAATATGTGAACCAGAAAGCCATCAAGGGATAAGTTATTGTAGATAATTTTTTTGAAACACCCCTTGTAGACATAGAGCCATTAACATTTTAATTTTTTGATGAATCCATCATGACCATGATTGAAATGCCTCTTGAGGAGCAACATCAAAAACTATATTTTTTTGGTTCATTCACAATACATGGATTCGTGGTATGCCTTTTATTTATCACTCCACAAGGGGATCTAATCCCTAAGTCATTTAAAATCAGCTTTCCATCTAATAATAACATGCACAAATATGAAGCACTTATTACAAGGCTTCAATAGGTAGTATAATGAAACATACATAATCTAAAGGTTTATGGTGATTCTCAATTAAACATAAATTAGGTTAAAAACCACTTTCAAACTAAAGATGATAAGTTGGTCCCCTATAGGGCCATGGCTGACACTTTCAAGTAGCAGATTATCGACATCTAGTTTGAATATATACCAAGGGAAAGTAATAGAACAATAGATGCCATTGCTACCATTGAATCTCTGATTCAACATATAGATATGACAAAAGAGTATTAGTTTCTTGTTGAAAATCTAGCAATGCCAGCTCATGAAACATCAACTATCATAATGATGTATGATATTATTAGTCCCATTTGTACTTGGTATTCATACCTATACACTTACACGACCATGTTTTACCACTAGAATTATTTGAAAAACAAGCCAAAGCCTTCAACCATAATGCCTAATTTTATACCTTACTAAGACCAACCCTATATAATTGTAATTTTGATATTTTTATTATTATTTACCTTTGGTAGAATCTATACTAGTTTTATGGGAAGTTCATGAAGGGTATGTGTATCCCACACTAGTAGGGTTCTCCTATCCAAAACACTATTGTATACTAGTTATTATTGGCCAATGATAGATGTAGATATAGCTACATATGTAAATAGATGTGATAAATGTCAAAGGCATGATAACTAATTCATGCCCTAGCCAAGACTCTAAAACCAATGTTGACACCATCAGCATTTGCTACATGGGGCCTCAATCTCATTAGGAATATAAACCCTACCTCATCTAATAGCCATAAACATATACTTACCACCATATAATATTTCACTAAGTGGGTTGAAGCTATACCCCTCACTTACGTAACTAGAAAGCAAACTTATAAGTTCATCTTCAACCATCTCATCTACTATTATGGTATCTCTTCCTAAATTATATTTGATAATGGTAGATCATCAAGAATAAGGATGTCAAAAAGCTATCTACTAAGGACAAGATTACTCAACATTTTTTCACAACATATTATCCTCAAGGTAACATCTAGGCTGAAGCATAAAAAATCCATTATCAACATCTTGAAAAATATTATTAATGACGTTGGTCACAATTGACACCTTCAAATATTTTTTACCTTATGAGCATACTGTACCAATCACCACACCCCAATAGGATCCATTCCATACTCACTTTTTATATTAATAAAGCCATTCTTCCCATTCAGATAAAGTTACCATAATTATGCATCTCTCTGAATCATGTCTTAGATGATGAAGACTATCAAGTAGCTCACGTACAAGAGCTAGATTTACTTGATGAAAAACATATAGACATAGTGAACAACCTTAAATCATATCATAATTGACTACGTGGTCAATACAATTGGTGTTTGAAACATAAAACATTTGAGCTTGGTGATATTGTACTTAAAGAGAACCAAAAGAATACCATGAATAAAAAGAATCATAAAGGCAAGTTAAAACCTAACTAGGTTTGTCTTTTCATCATTGTTGTAGAATATGGCATAGGAGCATATAGGCTAGCCATACCAGATGAGTACAAACTTGATGAACCAATGAACATTATCTACCTCAAGTGGTACTACACTTGAATAACTAGGTGTATTATCTATGAGGACCATTTGAAGTTGTACCATATTATCAACATTATTATTTTTAATTTACCATCCTACAATTTTACCATCCTATCACCTTGATGTTCCACTATTTTATTCTACCATTGTGTTCTACCAACCAAAACATGTATTGATCCTATCTACCTAGTTTGTTTGACCTTATTTCATTTATTAGTTCTATTTGTAACATGATGAATTATATCAGTTTTAGTAGTTGTTTTAATCATTAAAAATAGAGGTAGTATTTTGGATTAGTATTAAAAAAAAAGGTAGTTGCATCCTTCATTTCTTATTCTATTCTAATCATGTTTATTTATGTGAGCCTAATTATATCCACCTATAGGGGAAAATCAGTGTCTCACCAATATTACTACTAATTATAAATACCTATGGGAAAATTATTATAATTGATCTATGTTATTTTATCCTAGTTATAATTTCCTATGGGAAAACTAAGGGTAACATTTATTTATTGTGCCTTGACATACCAACTAGACATTCCTATGTTGTAATGTGCCATTATGCCAACTGTGCCTATTTTATTTGAATTGGCTACTACACTGGTATGATTCTTCCACTATTAGGTGGAACTACTATGACCTATGGCCATTATAGGACTCTTTGGGCCATGTTCAATACATGTTGAGGTTATCTCAATCCCTTTTTTTTCATAAGCTCTTGTCATTTTATGAGTAACCTTTCTAAGTGTAAATTCTTTCACTATTTTGCTAACAACCTTTATAAGTTTGAATGGTCTCACTATTTTATGAGAAAACTTTCTAAATTTGAATGCTCTTTCCATTTTGTGAGAAATATTTTAGGTTTTAATTCTCTCACCATTTTGTGAACCTGGATTATTTACTATCTCATCATTGTTGATCAAGTTGAGATACCTATAAAAATCCAAAAACATTTGTAAAATTGATTTATAAAAACCAAAAACATTGACCACTTCTTTTCCTTAAGGATTATGGGAACCCTTATTAAGTCACAAGAAATCACTTATCACTTAGTTTCCCCATTATTTTTGGCCTTTTTATTCCATGATCTCACCATTTTGTGAGTTCATTACTATTATTCTATCACATCCATCATGTTTAATTTCTCTATCAACATTTTATTTTATCCCATTTCCTAGGAGAAATACATTTGGCTTGAATTTTTGTTGGATATATAATCCATATAAAGTTTTAGGTAGTGTCTGCTTGCCTAGTGTATATGTAGATAGCTCTTCCACCCCCTTTCTATTCTTATATTCCCCCATCTTGAGTGTTTGTTAAATTGTTTGTTTATTTGTTTCTTTATTATGTGTTTATGTGCCTATTTATTTCTTTTTAGTACTATTGCCTTGATTTAGTCTACATGCATTCATTAGATGATTCCTTGTGTTTTTATTCTTAAATTTATTCATATTCAAATGTCAACATTTTCATCATGGTTTTTATCATTGGTGTATTGTTTTCCCTTGAGTATTAGATCCTGGGAGTCATTATTTATGCATATTTTAAGCAAATCCTCATGGTATTTAATCATGATGCCTACCATCATGTGTTATAGAAAAAATCAACTTCAAAAGGTTGACACCATTAGTGGCAATATCAACATCTCCTCAGCACTAGCACCAAAAACAATCCAAAGCCAATCTAAATCATATTCTAAATAGAGTAATTAAACAATGAAAAAATTTCAAACTTTGTTAGTTTAGACAAGCATCTCCCTACTAGCAGGTTGTTATAATTCATCTTTATCCTTTGTATCAAGTTGTCATAACCATGTTTTCAATCATTATCCAATCAATCATGTTTGCCATAATTAGGGTACATTGCTTATAATTACCTTTGGGAAAACCATTGTACACTATCCCACTTGCATTCTCAATGATTATAACTACCTTTGAGCAAATCATTATGTTTTTACCAATTTGAGGGTTAATGGTTATAACTACCTTTGGGTAAATCATTCAATTTCTTTTGCCCAATAGGGGCATGTTTTTATCTTATTTGTCTACCCTACTTGGGGTAGCTCCATCTTCTTAGTGATTATACCTTCCTTTAGTAAAATCATTGTGTTATCATACCACGTTGCCACTATCAAGTTACAATACTTATAACCACATTTGGACAAACCACTGTACACCGTCCCACTTTCATTCTTAATGATTTTGACCAACTTTGGCCAAATCATTATATTTTCACCTCGTAATTTTAATTTACTTGGTCCACTCATTTACTTCTTTTGAGGCACCCTTTTCCAACCCCTTTTCCAATCTCTCCCTTGAGGGGGAACCTACAATTTATTCATTATTTTTAAAAATGTAAGCATACATGACCATTTTATTATTTGAAAAGACATTAATATGCTTATAAATTGAAATGCCCTCCCAAATAGAGGCAAAATTTATACATCTAAAATTGTACATCAATGGATTTATACCCTACTTTGGAGAAATTCTTACCAACCTCTATGAATATAGCCTAATAATCTCTAAACATCTCAAATTTGGCTTCATAACAAACCATTAAATCAATTTGGCCTATTAATCAATTAAAATAAGTCAAATGCACAAATTGAATTAAATCAAAATATCAAAACATTTTAAAATCCTAAAAGAGATTAATTAACATTCAAATCCCAATCAATTTTTAATTAAATGCATCCATGAGAAATTAAAGTAATTATCAAATAGGTAAATTAAAAAATCAATGAATATCTTAGGTTTTCATCATTAGCTTTTGTGAGTTGTCTTTTTTGGAAAATATCCCACCCATGTTTATTCCATGCTATCATGACCATTTTACACATTTTTACCCTATTGGGGTTAACTAAGCCAACCAAGGTTAGGATTTAACTCTTTTCAAGTCATTTTAAAGCCTATAAAATCAATCTTAGAGATCTTCATTTATATAGCTTGGAACATAGTAGAGTTATAATGTAGGATTTGATTCATGAAGCAAATTCATAGTGTTATAATGCCAAAATAAAGACAATCCAAGCCACTTTGAACAAACATCAAGACAAATCCAAACAACCATGGTTCTGAGAGGAGATGGAGATAACAAAGCCCCATTGATGAAGACTTCTTGATAACAATCTAATCAAGCCAATGAAGAAATATCTTGAAGTAATCAAAGAAGGTTTGGAATTTATCATTTATTTACATTTTAGTTATGTTTTCAGTTAGTTTTTAAAATAAGCTCCCTCCATGATCTAGGCCTATAGATGTTAGCTTATTAGTGTGTTGATTTCATTATTTTGGGAACTAACACCATACTAACATCCTTTCTTGAGTTAAATTCCTTGATCACACTAGCCACCCTTAATCTCTAAGGCACTAGCACACATAAAAAAGGGGTATTATTTGCAAAAACTAGTTGAGCATGGTCCTTGAATGCATTTTCATGATGATTAAGTTGGTTTAATATTAGGTATGTATAAGTCATTAAGGTTACTTATACTCTTTCCTCATTGAATGAGTCTTACAATCACTATTGGGATCTTGTTTTATATTAGGTCTATTAGAGAGTTTATCTGCATGATTATCAATATGTGGATGTGTGTCAAGGTCTTGTATAAATATTCCAATATTTCCAATCTTATATTCATTTCCAAAAAACACCCAAGTTTCTCCTTATTTCTTAGTATTAAAAGTAATATTGATCTATCATCTTGAGGCCATGATGTCCTAGAAAGGCCTAGTTACATAATTGCCAATGTATGAATGAATTTAGCATGTTATATGAGGCCATACCAATCTTGTTAAGGTTCATTCCATGATTAGTGTCAAGGTAACCTTATATAGAATAATTTCACCACCTTCCAATGTAAATCACGGCCATAAGAAAATAAAAATATCAAATAGGTGTTGAATTTAGTATTTCCCTCTTTTTTACTCCTTAGTGGTATTCAATTCTCCCTAACATTAGGAAAGTGCACTTGACTATCACAAAACTATTGTTCCACCTACAAGCATGATCATGGTAGATTCATGGTTAGAGAGTGTTTATTGGATGAAGAGATTATCAAATTTAATCCACAAAGGTTAAGGTTCAATCATGATTTCAAGCCTCATCAAAGACAAAAGCTTCAAAACATGGAGTTGTAGTCATTTTTGTAGGTTTTCCTAGAGTACAATGGAGGAGAACACCATGGTTTTCAAAATTGTGGTCTTAGAGTCTTATATGTAGGTTCTTAAATGAAGAGGAAGTTCATTCAGGGGGAAACAATAATTTTTGGATGGAATCACACGAATACAAGTGATTAACAAACCATATATATAGGTTACAAGTTTGAAAAATAATAGGTTTGGCCTTAAAGGCATAAGTTTAGGGGTTATAGACAAGTTTATCTTATAAAATAGGATCTATTATCCTCATTAAAACAAATATGGGGTGTATCAAACCTCTTTGATGGTTGTTTTAGGTAGAGCTAGGCATAAAATCTCTCAAACGTGAGGATTTTTAAGAGATTAGAGGTTGTTGTAAGGTTTTCTTAGAGGTTGAAGGTTTACCATGAGCTTAATTATGCCAAATGACATCCATATAGGGTCTCTCTCATATTTTTCAAACCTTAAAAATATTTTAAGGATTACCAAGCAAGTTATAAACCTCAAAATAGGGTAAAATTGACCCAAAACCCCATATGTAGCCACCTAAATGTAGTTTTTAAGGATGTACCATCTCTGCTTAGGAGTTGCATGGGTTGGTATATCCCTTAGAGGGAAATAATGAGGTGCTTAATGTTCTACGTGTTTGGAGGAAACAATAAGTAAAAAGGGTTATGAATCATTCTTAAGAAGCTTAAAATTTCCTATAAACAACCCAAAAAAGTGCATCGTTAAAGGTTTAAACTCATTTTTTTAATTACATGGCAAATAGTGGATCATGGAGGAGGTAAATAGGTATATTAATCAGTATTATAGGTCAAAAATATTTATTGAGGAGCCCAAAATCATGTCAATCCATCAAAATAAGGCATACTACTCTTAAACCCTAAAAACCCTAAGAGCCCATGAACCTATCTTTTGATGTTATGAGCATGTTTAAGTGAAATTCATGATGATATAAAAGATATAAAGGAAATATTGAGATCCTTTGGGAACCCTAATAAGTTTACATTTCATGGGATCCATTCTCAAGAGTCAATACATTTTTAAGCTTGAAAGGACCTCTACATGCCTACAAACATAAGAATGATGTTTTTAGTGAGTTTGGAAGTGTTTCTCCCTTAGGGAAGGGCCATAAACAATACAAATAACTCTCCATTACATCCAAGATCATTTATACTTAGTTTTAGGTTCATGGTATCTCTTCACAAAGTTTAGTGAAGGTCCAATCTTGAAGAAGACTTATACACGTCTATAGATAAAATGGATGTTTTTAATATGTTTAAAGTATTTACCTCTCAATGGAAGGACCACATAAAGGTCTAATAACTCTCCTTGCATCCAACCCCACCTAACAAAAGTTACAAGGAAGGTTATAAGAAGACTTATAAGTTGTAGGATCTGTATGAGGTTCTTAAGATGGTCAATGCATCAATGCCCTTAAATGTCTTTCTCACCCACTTGTGGCCTTTCTAAACATGACTTCAAGCATATTAGCGCAAATAAATGCATCTTCATGCATGACCCAACCTAAAATATTCCAAGTGACTCTTAAAATATAATTTTAAATCAATACTATAAGGTTATGCAATGTCCCCATAACTAAATGAAGTCTTTTATCATGGAAAAAATTCTTCAAGGGTTATCAAGGTTGTGAAAGCCTACATTTAGGCTCATATGAACATTTAAGTGTATTTCATGGATATAATGCTCTTATGGTGATAATACAGGCCTATATGCCTTTTCAACTCTCTCAAATACTTGACATACCTAAATTTTATTATACTGGATTGAACATTATGGTATGGTGAAGGGCTGGACCTCTTCAAGGTCTCAAGCATGATCTAGTGACCTACAAGATTTTAGAAATCCCAAGGATGGATTGCACATTTGTGTTAAAATTTTAATAGGTAAAAAATTATGAGGATGGTGAATAATCTACTTAGATCATGCATCCATTATCTTGCATCGGGTTTATGAATTCAAACCACTTAATAAGATGCATGCATATGAGATAAGACTAAGAGTATGGGTTTAATGAGGTTTAAGCTTGAAAAAGAACTCTACAGGCTTGTAAATGTAAAATAGGTTTTCAATGTATTTTAAAATGTTTTCATCTAAATATAAGGACCTCAAGTAAGAAAAATAACTTCCCCATTTCATCCAAGATCATCTAAACATGGATCTTAGTCTATGAGATCCAAGGTCAGGGGTTCAACAAATTCCAAGCTTAGAAAGACTTCTATAGGTCTACAGATAGAAAGAATATTTTTTAATATGATTTGAGGTATTTATAACTTAAAATAAATTTCATAAATAAGTAAAAAAATATCTCCCCTTGTATCTCATTCCCTCTAAGTGAGTTGTAGTCCCATGAAGACCATGATCAGGGTTTCAATGAAGGTTTCAAGCTTGAAGAAGACCCACATAGGTGTGTATAAAGGAAAAGATGTTTTCAATGTGTTTTGAGAATTTTATTTTCTAATGAAGAGGGTTTAAAGTAAGCCTAAGACTCTTCCTTACACATAATACCCTACCATAAAGGTTATAAGTAGACTCATAGTTTCCAAGAAGGTCCTCAATAGACTCAAGAGAGAGTAAGATCTTTGAAACTCAAAGACAACTATCAATAAACATGCAGACCTATCAAATTAATTATCATGAAGCTAAGAATAAGATAGAAGTATCTATAGGATAATCATGTTTCATGGATGTCCTTGATTAACAAAATTAGATACATGTCCTCAAAGCCTCAAGAGAGATAAAGATCATAAGAAAGGAGGTGGATAGTTCTCATGATCTAAAGACCCTTGCATAAAGTTACAAGCCTAAAAAAAGAGGGAGGGCCATAGGTTCTAAAGTCCTAATTGAGATTTAAATGTCGTGAGGGATGTGAACATGATCCATGTTCTCATGATAGGGTTTAGCAAAGCTTGATCAAGTGACCTATAGGCCTGTAAGTGAGATTTACTTGAGAGAAAGGCATAATGGACAAGTGTGGTCTTAGGACCATCTAATTGAGTTTTAAGGATGTAACTATTTTTTAAAGGAAACCATGAAGTATGAAAACTAAATAAAAAGCTTCTAAGATATCAAGAAACTTGCATATGTAGGTCTATAGGCTTCTTGATAGACTCTATGGTAATGAAGATCATAGAGTTGGTTGAGGAAGGTTTAAATGTTATAGAATTCAAGAAGGATTCCTTAGCTAATAATAATAGACTTGGTTTCCAAGGCATTCCAATAGTTATTTTTTGGATAGTGGAGTTTCTAGTGTCTTGAAGGAGATCCTAAGCTTAGTCTAGTATAAGAAGAGATAGGTTTGGTAAGGTTATGGGGTTATAGTGATAAGCTAGTTATTAATGTTGATGGGGTCTAAGGCATTGGTAAACTGATCCTAAAGGTGTATAAATCCTCCATAATGTGTCAATGAAGGCAAGTCAATCCTCTAAGCTCAAATAGGCATACAAGATCCTCTCCCAAATTAAACTTTCAACATACACAAGAGGTGGATATGGGTGAGTTAAGGCCATTATCATAAGGAGGTTCATGTTTTCCAAGGATGGAGAAGCCAATTTACCAAGTCATGCATGTTCAAGAACTCAAAAGAAAAAAATTGGCAAGAATGAATCCCTATCCTCCACTCTTATGCCCATTTTCTTATGAGAGACCATCAAAGTGGAAGGCCTAGTGCATTGAGGAGAGGTGAATGATCTCAATTTCCACTTATTTTTAACTTGCATGAGATGGAGTTAGGATGTAACAACTACATTTATGTGATATCCCCTTCAAACAGGAAATATAGCAACACAAAAAACTTTGAACAAGATATAACTTCGGTTGAATAAATTCAGAATGATCACAATAATATAGTCTCTGAATAGCAAATTACAAATCTTATCACTTGTCCTTTTACACTATTACAATTGCAGTCATTTCTCATGCATACAAATATGAAATACAGTCTTAAAAACCCTGGCTTATCAAAAATGGAAGTGAAAATTGAATTCTGGAAGGTCTCGGCCCTTCTGTGTTGACACACAGTCATCGTCGTCGGTTGATATCTCGCCGACGTCGGTCTCTGTCGATCGGCTTTCTGCCGACGTCGGTCTTCAGTCGACCGATGTCAGTCACTGAAAACCCTCTGTCTGCCGAAGTTGGTTCCTGAGCTGATCAGTACGGACCTGTACGGACTTTGTACGGCTACTAATTAAGCACAACTTCCCTGTTTTCAACCCCTGATCTGAAATATATGTCTCTAGCATAGTAGATCTCTAGCTGTATAATTTATTGAATCAAAACATAAAGCAATAAATACCTGGAATATTTGTGATAACTTCTGTGTGAAGTTATCTCTCAAACCTGAAATTCTGTGATAACTTCTGGATGAAGCTATCTCACACTTTGGCAATAGATCAGCTGATATTCCACAGCCTCTTAATTGCACACACTGAAGAGGGAACGTTCTCCAATGCAAATGGAATCCTTGAACCCTAGGCTTAGTCTTCACAGAAGAAATTCTCAAAATCAATATCAATAATCAATAGCATAATCAATAATGGCCTCCATGTGAAACCCTTATACCCTCAAAAGATATGCTTTCCCTAATTAGGGTTTTCTTAAATTAGCATTAGGGTTTCTAATTTAAAATTAGAGCAAATAATTAATAATTAATAATTAATTATTAATGAGACCAAATAATTAATATTTGATTAAATCAATCAAATATTAATATCTCCCTCAATATACGTCAGATCCTCAAACCGATCAAAGTAGGTGAATCAGGGAGTGATTCTGCATATGACCATACCAAAATAAAGGTGCTCTGCTGCATGTCAAATATCCCTAAATAATAGGAGCATCAATCAAACATGTCTGAAAGACCCTGAATGAAAACCAAATGTAGAAATTCTGTGAATCAAAGTCAATCCAAGCTCCATTATGACCCTCTATCCATCCTATTAGCCTATGAAGGTCGTATAATAGGCTAATCATCAAGACTGTCAATGTCCAGGAAAAAGGGGACATGACAATCCACCCCTCCAGAAATTGCTTGTCCCCAAGCAATCTCAGAACAATGAACTACTCGATCCACCTAGATCCCAAATGTAGTTATGCTCTACGCTGCTGTGAATCAATGCAAGTACCTGCAACATCAGCAGAAGTAGAACAAAGAAAGACTCATAATCAAACTGGCACATGAAACTCCAACCTCCAAGATTACAAATACCATAGTCAAGAGCACATGAGAAACACACTCTCAAAACATCATAATCCAAGTAGAATGGACAATTCCAACTGCCAATTCCATCTGCAAGAGATGGTGCCAATCCATTCCATAATTGATCTCTAAGTAAAGGTGGCACAACCAACTGTACCACACTATCCTCTGTATGAGAATAATCAATATGGAGATTCAACTCCACTGGTATCCCAAACTCCTCAAAATCAAGTACTCCCAAGTCCTGAATATATGTGTTAGCCTCAACAACATGCCCCTCATCAGCAGCTACAAAAACATACTCATCACCAATACTCAATGTACTAACCTCTGAGTATACCTCCACACTCTGAATGCAAGCATCAGGCTCATCCTCACTGTCTAACACCTATGCTGAACTCACCTGAAGACAAAGCTCATCCACAACATCCTCAACTACCCCTCCCTGTGAAGATAATGTAGATAAATCATTACCTAAAGATGTGTTAATATCTCCCTATACTGGATCAGCATAACTGTCAAACTCATCATGCAAGTGGCTGCATGTCATAGGGAAAGCACTACGATCCTTAGGCCTATTAATTAAACTCTTTAACCACATACAAGCTCTAGGTGAGACATTTTTCCCTTTTGTCCAGACATACCATAAATCTTCTGCCAAGATTTTATCCTCCTCCTCAAACAAGATTGTGAACATGATAGAGTGCATGGATGCTAATACATCACTGGAATGAAACTCATCTAAAATATTCCAAAATATTTTAAACATAGTACGAATGCCACCAATACATCCTACCAACATCATAATGTTTTCAAATCCATACCTTGCAAAAGTGTCAAGTAATCTCACCCTCTTTGAGAAATGAGAGTCTCTAATGTCATCCAAGTTTTCAAAGCTTTTCACCATGGCATGAAGTACCTCTCTCATAATCCGATCATCATAAAAATTAAAACCAGCTATTATTCTCATGATTTCACTTATACAAGAGAGAGTTGCAAGTCTTACCACCTCATCATGATGTCTCAATAATCGGTGCTTCACCAAAGAATCAAACGCTGGAGATAACACTGTTTGTATCTCATAAGAATTTGACTGCTCAACCTTGCTTAAATAAATTTCTAACTCCTCCAGAGTTTGTAGAAGGTCATCTGCTTGCTGTAATGGATTTTCTAACTTCTTCTTTGCATTGTGCACTCTTTCCTCCAAATCTTTGACACCTGTTAGTGCCATGCTGATACCCAAACTACCCAACAGGATGGTAAGACATTAGCTCTGATACCACTGTAATATCCCCTTCAAACAGGGAATATATAAACTCATAAAGCTCTGATACCACTGTAATATCCCCTTCAAACAGGGAATATATAAACTCATAAAGCTCTGATACCACTGTAATATCCCCATTTCTCTTCAATTCTGAAACCTGATATTTTTCTAACTGTTTCACTATATTTTACTTTTGCATGAAATAAGATCAGATTTTGAGACGATATTTGTATTCGTTTATACGCGTGCCAGAGATTCATTATTGTAATCATTCTGAAGAATAATAAGAGCACTGATTTGCCAGTTAAGTGATTTACTGTGGTTTATTTATTATTTGAATTTATCTTGCAAAATCGTATCTTATTTCATGCAAAAGTAAAATATAGTGAAACAGTCAGAAAAATATCAGGTTTCAGAATTGAAGAGAAACGGGGATATTACAATTTATATATCCTATTACTGATTCTTATCCTCTCATCTTATTTCTAATATAAATAAAACTATAACTACCTTATTTTAGATCCCTCCTCTTGGGTAT
Source organism: Torreya grandis (assembly GCA_037957365.1). Taxonomy (NCBI): domain Eukaryota; kingdom Viridiplantae; phylum Streptophyta; class Pinopsida; order Cupressales; family Taxaceae; genus Torreya; species Torreya grandis. The sequence continues at coordinate 340,116 of JARHVA010002146.1, read as the reverse complement.
GACAAAACTTTGCTCTTTTAGATACTTATAATTCTAACTTAGGCCTTGAACTATCAATAAAATAATGAATTTACCTCTCTTTCCTTACTATATCATTCTGTATTTTAGTGTTTCACTTGCATTTTATGGTCTTTAATCTTTTTTTGTTAGTTTGAGATCAATTTTAGATGCACATTAGGCTCTTTTGGATCATCTGTAAGGAATTTGTAGACACTAGAATCCTTGTGCAATATGATTTATTCATAATATTTATATTATAGTATGTTTTGAGACTGCATAGCTAAAATTAATCTTTTAAAGGTTATTTTTATGCTAATGAGCAAGTGGAGGAGATCCCTAAAATTTGGTGTATCAAATTTTGTAGTTTAGTTTGTCTTCCCCCTTTTCCATAACCAAAGACACTTAGTCCTAGCTATAGATAGGTCTCTTTAGCATAGGTTTAGGTTTTTAATTGATCTTAAATCTAGTGTATCTTAATTTATCAAGAATATGTCCCTCTCTATAGGTTCCTCACCAAAGAGACAAGGTCCCACACCTTAGGGATGACCCCATTGTTACCTTTGGATCAACTAATTTGATTTAATAGGTGCAAAATCCTAACAAAAAATATTTTAATTGTCATTTTAACCTGTTCAGTTTCTATTTTATGATTTTTAGTTTAAGAACTTGGATAGGACCAGGAATTCCTCATATTTTTTTTCAAAATTGTTAAACTATCTCTAAGTGTTTTTCCTAAAGGATTAAGGCAATGGTTTAAGGACTGTGATTTCATGCACTCAAAATCAATTTTTCTTTTGTGGGAATAAATAAAATCAAAACTATTTTTATATGTCTCCATCCACTTACATTAGTTCTTGTGATACAAAATCAAGCTTACCTGTCATTGTATTCTTTTCACATTTACACATTTATTGTGATTTGAGGTAACTCAATCATTCCATGTTCAATCTCATTTACCTTAATGTTCATTTCACTTTGGGCATACCAAGGTTAGTTTAAATATGGATTTATTAATTAACATACAAGTACGAGAGTCCTAGACACTATGATCTCTAATTTATTTTCCTTAGCTATCAAGTCTAAGTTTTCTATTGATAGTCATTTTAACACCCATATTTGGTTTTCTAAATATGTATGGAGGAATAGAAAAATCCATCAAAAATTTAAAATACAAATCATTTGAAAATAAAATCCAATGATAAAAATGCATCTATAAAATAAAAAATTATAAATCACACCAAAAGACATGATCAATAAGTAAATCTCCTATTCTAGTTGAAGCTTAACTCCACAATTGGCCTCATGACAAATCTAAGGTCCATTAGGGTACAATATGCCAATATATTGGAATAGAAGATTTTAAAATTATCTATAGTTTGACCCACTTTCTCATGCAAGTACTCAATATTCACAGTAAACTAATGACACTGTAAGGAGTCCCTAAGAATAAGGAATATGGATGATCATTCCATATAACTCATTATATCTAATACAAACTATCCATAAGTGATTCCTTTAATTATATATTTCATTGTAATTAATAGTTAAGGTCTTATCTAAGTAGAAAATGAATGCAATTTGTCCTTTTTTGTATGTAATACATTATTAATTCTTTACCTTGATATTGTGTCTAATATGGATGAAATGATTGTTAGAGCTCACCAAGATCTCTGAATAGAGAGCTTGCAGTAATGTTGAATTCATGAAGAGGTATAATGAGAGCTCCAAAAATAATAAAATTCCATAAAATAAATGTGTGCATTGACCAACTTAGAAGAAGAAGAAAGTACATGTAGGATGAAATTAGGTCACAAAAAAGGTAAAACCTTAATTCATAATTATAAGCCAATTAAAGGTAAATGACCCCCAATGACTTAATTAACTAATCTAACTAAGCTAAAAAGACATGTAGGTAAAACCACTAGGTGGGAAAATGACTACACTAATACCTCCCCTAAAGCGTAGCTTAGGCGGGTAGAAGAATTGGGGCGCGATAATGAGACCTGATGAGGTACCCAAGCATAATGCAACTCCCATAAACTAGGGTAAATGATAAAATACATAGGAATAAAAATCCTCCCCAAAAGAGAGAAAAGAAGAGAAGATAGCTAAAAAACCCCACTAAGGTCTACAATTAATTATAGCCACCTAACATCCCCCAGAGGAATGCTCGAAAGTGACTATGAATTAGAAGTATATGCAGTGAAGAGTGGTTCACCATAAAACAATGCATTTGTTCACCAAGTGCCTAATGGATATTCAACCAAGGTGTAATTTTTATGATAGGAATGATTCTCATATTGCAAGGTAGATGGGCCAACTGCTTTATGCCAAGATGGTACACTAGAAGTAGTGGTGAAGAAGGTCTATAGAATCTTCTATAATTTTGGAATAGACTACTTGATGTCTAATGTATCCTAGATCAATAGACCATTTCAATATTGTATTCATCTATAGAAGAAGAGTTATTAATATCAAAAAAATGCTCAGGCTCAGAAGTGTTAATAGGTACAATTGAGTCCAAAGAGGAATCTAAAGGAGAGTCAAAAGAAACTTGTGAGAAGTTATATACTTAAGTCTGATGATAGACCATTCCTATAGCCAAAATGGTATCATTATATAACTCCTTAAAGTACACTAAATTTGGAGTGAATTCAGCTCACATGCCTAAACCAAGGTTAGTGAACTGGTAGACTGACAAGAGATTAGTTGAGAGTGAGGGCACACTTAGAAAATTATTGAATGTTCCACCACTCACTTCAATAGACCCTCTCTTGAGAGTCTTTTTAGAAGTGTTATCACCCACTTGTATAGAGGAAATGTCACATGGTTCCAAAGAATTGAAGTCAATTTGTGAAGAGGCCATGTGATGTGAAGCACCAAAGTCAATGACCCATGTTGACGAGTTGGAGGCACAAATGCAACTAATGCTTTGCCCTTTTATTCCCCCTTGTTATTCTCTTTTGCCTTTTATTTACTATAGTCATTTGCCTTAGTGGATTCATGGGTTGATGAAGATGGTTTGAAAAAATTTGCAACACCTATATTGTTCTGAATAAGAAGGCTATTAACATGGTCAATTTGTTTGTTCAAACATTTACACTCATCATGCTTACTTGAGCAATGCTTAAATTTGATCTAATCTTTCTTAGGATTATGATTGGAAGAGGAGGTCTCATTTTTTAATGTGGAGGTGTAAATATTTTCACCCTTCTCATCATTTTTCTTACTCTGCTTTCTCTCTCTACTGTTATAATCCTTATCTTTCTTAGCAAGTAGTACATGATATTTAGATGACTTCATTGTGCCCATCTATATCAACTTATCTTGCTCTTGAATTAGGTTGGAAACAAATGTATCTAAAGGAGTCATCTTCTATGTAGTGTTAAGATCACTCTTAATGGCATGGAAAGTGGACACAAATATATAATATTTAGGACCTAGTTTAAAGAGTATTGATATAACAAGTTGTTCATCTTTCTTGTTAATTCCACATGATTTCAACTACAATCTCAAAAGTTTAAACTTGGTAAAGAAGTCCTAAAGAGCATCAAATTCATCTAGGCTAAATCTAATGATCTCATTTTCTAGCTCATGTCCTCTCATCACATCTTGCACCCGAAAGAGCTTGGTGAGTTGGGCCGACACTTTAGTAGGTGTTTTGGTAGATTCAATGTGAAAGAGTAGATCTAGGGAGATGGAAAGACAATATTCCAAAAACTTTGTCACAATAGTTAAACCATTTTATTTTCATTCCAACATTAGTAGGTTCAGTCTCAGTGGCCATTATAATTTTATGGTAACCCTTGGATTACAATATGATTTCCATTCTAGGTTTCCATTCATGATAATTAAATGGTGTAAGTGGACTAATAGATGGTGAATCCATATTGTATAAGTAAAGATTAATAAGTGTAAGTAAATAAAAATATAGAAAAATAAATAATGCACAACACAACATAATACCCCCTTAGAACTATCAACAGTGACCCTTGGATGTTTCAAATACAAGCATGCTCATACAGATGTCATATTTAACCAAAAATGTGTCTTAAGCAGTAGGTGCATAAGTACAAGGAACTAGAGGGACATTGGATTCAACTGATAATGTATTTAAAAGAGATTAAAATAGGTATGAAGTGAGATTTAATCCATTAAACCATCAATAAAATGGATGTTACAAAAGGCCAAAAATAATACCACTAATGCGTAGAGATTTAAAAACTATGCACTTTCAAAAAAATAGCACCCAAAATGGAGCTAAAGATTAAAAGTTATGGAAATTATAAGTTATTACTTCTACACATACCTGAGCCCTTTCTAAAAATGGAATTTGTTTTCTATACTTATGTTTTTCATCCAAAAATCTAAAAATCACAAAAACTTCAATCTATTTCTTCATTACCTTTCACCTAAAATTTTATGCCCTCCTGAACATCACACAGGGTTCTAAAGCTTGCTTATTCTAAATTTCAAATGAGCAATACTTCTAATCAAACTTCAAAAAGTGCTTTAACTAAGAATTACTTTCTCTAGGTTCCAAAGTAGCTTTGCTTACCCAAGGTTTTGATAAACCCTTAGGATTTCAACTGAGGATTAATTTCTTGAGGTTCTGAGTAAGCACTACTTGCTTTGGATTCTGACTAAGCAATACATACTCAGGGTCTAAACATTCTTTACTTACCTAGAGTTTTGAAGTACTTTTCTTACTCAGAGTTCTACAAGTTTTGTACAAGCATTTAACTAGCTAGAACAAACTTGATTTTTGGAAAATCCATGAAATTTCTCAAAAATCTAAGAGAGACCCATTTGAGATTTCAAAAAACCAATAAAGAATATACAACTAGGTTTTTAATCTAAGGTCATTTGACATGATTTGAGAGGTATATAATAATCATACCTCTGAGGTCAAAAAAGTGGCCATGAAATAACAAAACTAGGTATGGTGTATGCAAGATGATCATGCCAAAGGAGACAAATGCATGAGGCTATCAAGAAAGCTCTGATACCATGTTAGAGTTCACCAAGATCTCTAAATGATGAGCATGTAGTAATGTCAAATTCTTGTAGAGAAAAAATGAGAGATCTAAAAATAAGAAAATTCCACAAAGGAAATGTTTGCACTAACCAACTTAAAAAAAGAAGAAAGTACATATAGAGTGAAATTAGGTCACCAAAAAGGTAAAACCCTAATTCATAATTAGAACCAACTTAAAGGTAAATGATCCCTAATGACTTAATTAACTAACCTAAGTAAGCTAAAAAGACATGTAGGTAAAACCACTAGGTGGTAAAATGCCTACACTAATAATGAACATAGTTTTGTGTATAAAAACACATTCTAATGATAGGATAATTTTGAGAAAAAATCCAAGAATTTTGGAAACTCTTTTTTGCTACAATTTTAAGGATTCAACAAATGAGGTCTTAAGATTTGACACTATGAAGATGCTTTGGAAGTGCTCTAAAGATGATCCGAGGGTGTTTTAATAACCCATATAGAATGCTCTGAAGACACCTAGGCATGCTCCAAAGACATCCAGTTGGATCCTACTAATTAAGATATTGATTCTAAATATATATATATATATATATATATATATATATATATATAATATAAATAGACTTTCCATATTTATATATCTTATTTTAGATATTACCATTCATGGTAATGGCTTAAAATAATTTGGATATATTTGTACTTCTATTTTTTAAAATTAGATACGTCTCTTCAAATTTATGTTTATTATTTTCTATCTATTGTTAGTTGAGTCAATTCCAACACCTTCCTAGAAGCATGGGATCTAAATCCTAGATCTTCTATATTTTAAATAAGTAGATTTGGTCATTTTGATTACCAGATTTTATACTCTATGAATAGATGTTGAGATGTGTTTAAATATATATCTCCTTCTCATTCCAAATAGTTAGCAGTTGAAAAATCTAGAACAAATCTATTGAAATTAGAAATCAAAAAAAGTATTTCATATCTATATATGTTCCTTTTATAATAAAATAAATTTCAATAGTCTTTTTTATTTACATGCAAGAGTTATTTCAATTGAATGCAAGTGATTTGTCCTTATGCAAGAGTTTCTCTTTAAATTTCATAAGAAGTAAGTTTTCTAACCTATCTCGATGTTCAAAATTTATCTGAAGCTATTTGAGTGACAAGAGATAACATTCTTAGAATCTAGAATATCACACTATCTTACCCTGTTGAGCAAGTCGAGTGAGGACATCATGTCTTATGCCAGATGTTTAAGTTATGGATGTTGATGGTGTGAAGTCCAATAGAATATCTTTAGTTATCAAACCTTTTAGATTTATTTTTTTTTAAAATAGAGTTATATTCTTATGCAATATTTTTAGCATTTATACATCATGACAAAAGTAAACCCCCCAAACAACAAACTGTAAAACTCTAATATCTAATGATCTCATTACATATAGCAATTAGATACTGGTCTTAGTAGAAAATGACACCAATCTATTGATTGGTTAAATGAGAGGTATAACGAAAACCTATCAAATAATTTGTGGTAAGGTAGGTCCATTTTAATTCTTATGCATATAGCCTTCATGGGATGATACTTATGCTTCACTAGATAACCCAAATTTGTGTAGCTATGCCAAGTTCTCTAGAGTCCTTAATGTCCAAAGTATTCTTGTCTTGCCAACTTAATTTGAGTGTCTTGATTATAATAAATATTTTCTACCTTGGTATTGCCTATAATTACTCCACCACACATTTCATATCCCACCTTTTTAGGAAAATTTTATTTCACAATCTGTTTCCCAATTTCTATATACCCTATTCTTCATCTCTTTTAAAACATGTTCATAATAAGTATGTTTTGGTTTAATCCATATTAAGATCAAAAGTTGTATCTTTAAGAAATCATGCATTAATTTTTTTAATTATTGATTTATCCTTTTCAAATTTCATTGGTTTTATCTTAAATTATAAGTATGTTAGTCACTCTTTTTGTGAACCATTTTGTTCTGCTTCTCCATTCAATTTTTTCATCATTAAGTGATTTTGGGTTGTTACTTATCATACATAAATGTTGTTTGAATTTATGTTATTTTCTCATCTTTGTTTAATTATGGTTTTTGACTTATTTTATATTGATGTTGAATATATTATTTTAGTTACATGTGTAGACACCGCAAACGTGTCTGCACCTTGGTCCTCCCCCTTGGCCTTAAACCCCTATCCTAACCCTTGACCTTGGCCCCCTTTCCACCCTACCCTTGCCACCTTGGATCCTCCCTTGAATCCCTCCACCTTCCCCCTAGCATTTATTAGGCCAAATCTCTTCATTATCTTCCCCCCACGCCCATTTTGGCATCCTCGTGACCGTTCTTCCCACACCCCCTCACTCGACAGCGTGCAAGAATGGGCAGAGGCTATTTTTAGCCTCTGTCCCCATTCTGCGACCGCCGACGTCGGCGACCCTTCGGCCGACGTCGGTGAAACTACCGGTGTTGGCATCCTTCGTTACCCCTTTCTGCATCCGTTGCAGCCCCCTGGACCCTGGAGCTCGCAAACAGATCTCTCTTGGTGTTTTGGCATTCGTCTTGTCTCCGTTTGGACCTCGTGCAACAACAACAATAGGTGCAAAGGTTCTTCATCAGAGTTCTCTTCTTGCAGAATCCTCTGTGGCTTCAACAATAGCTTCTTCAACTCTTCATCCAGCAAGCAAAAAGGTAAGCAAGTCTGTTAATTGATTCTGTTCTTTAAGTTTTCAGTTATCTGCTATTCCTATTCCCTCCATCCTTCCTCCTGAGAGGCTGAAAAGCCTTCTCAGGACCTGTCCTCTGTCCATCCTCCTCTCACATTGTCCCACTCTTCATACCAATCCCAGACAACTCCCTCATCCCCCTTTTGCCAACAAAGACCCTGTACAGGGCAAGACCACTCCTCAGTCCATTCAGAGCCGTCCCCGAACTCAGTCTTGACCTTGCTCACACCCCGGACCTGTCCACAGTCCAGAACACATCCCAGACCCGACCACAGGCTACTACCCAGACCGATGCCGGTCACTTCCCCGACCGACGTCGGCAGGATAACCGACGTCGGCAGACCTCTTAACCGATGCCGGCAACATTTCTGACCTCGGCGACTGTCATCAGCCCAACTGCTCCTTTCAGGTAATCATTGGTGTTTTCTTTCATTTCTAATCTATTTATCACTTCTATATTCTGGCATCTTATATTTTCTTAGTCTTTATCTGTCTGTTATCTGTGGGTTGACCTCCCTTTGAGGAATTTTTTACACTTCCGGGAACAAACTTTTGCTTGGCAACCCACTGCCTATCTATCTAACATCCTCTTGTCCAAGTTTCTCTTCGTTGCAGGTGTCATTCCTCCACAGCCAAAGAGGGGTGCTCACAAGCGTCTGGATTACGGTGCGTAGTCTACATCCAGGTATTCCTTGCCTCGTCCATCTTCTTTAGTTTCTTTATTCAACTTTTGAATGTAGAAAGTGAATTAGCCCAAGAAACATTCTGGCACGCCCGGTGGGACCCTAGGTTCCTCCTGGGTTCCTTTTTCTTCATTCATTTAGGAGCATTAGGTTCTTACCTTTTCTCCTCTTTCTCTTCTTCTCAATGACACTATAAGCAGGACTAAAATGAATCTTTCTTCCTTGCATTTCTAGACTAGTCTAAACATCACACTCTCAACCCTTTCTCAAGCTTGTCTTCATAGCAAACATCACATTTCGACTTGGGCATTAAAACGTATTGCACTTTCATTTCTGCTTGTGCTTGCATTAGTCCACATCTAGTAACTTAAACGCATATTGAATAAATCTAGACACTTGATGTTACACTACCGGACCACATGCACTAAACGAACATAAAACTTACTTGAGACAAGGCCCGACTGGGATTTCATCCCCCAGCGGATACCTTACCCGTCCCGGTGACCCTACTTGGATTTCATCACCAAGAGGGAAGCCCACTCCGTTCTTTGGCGGAGGATAAACTCTAGGCGAGGTATATCTTGGCTAAGCAAGACCAGCTAACCACTGGAATCGTGAAGTGAGGGGAGCTTGCTCCTTAGCACCAGGCCACGTACCAGACCCTAACATAGATTTTTGAGCACCTAAAATAACACCTGAAACCATCTTTAGACCGCCTTCTTCTAGGACCCATTTTTCAGCCAATCTCCCCAAACATCCATCTAAGGCATAAGCCACAATTTCTAAGGTTAATTCCTAGGATTTATCGCTTAGGCTTGTGTGTCTCTCTCTGTTTTCCTCTTCTCATCTGATTGTTTGAGTGTGTGAGGATGCCTTCTTCATTGTTTTCCAAGAACCTTTTGGTTCTCTGGAAAACACAGTCACCGACATCGGTTCTGCCACCGACGTCAGCTTCCCCTGTCACTGGCATCGGTTCTAATATCGACGTCAGCTTCATCTGTTACCGGCATCGGTTATCTGACTGATGTCAGCCATCTTTCTAACCGACATCGGTTTTTAAATCAACATCGGTCTCTGTCACTATCCTTTTTTTCAAAAACCAGCAGCCTGAAACCTGTCTTTTCTCTGCCAAAGACTCCATCCTGGTTTTCTGAAACTGAGCAACACAGTTCTTGAGACCTAAACCTTCTTTGCCTTGCATGGTTTTGACTCGTAGCCAAGCCAAGGCTCTTGTCAACCACGCTAGCCATCAACCACTTCCGTCCACCCTGTCCGTGACCAAGCCTATAATGGAGTTCAACTCGGAGACCGAAAGAACTCCCATTCATCCAACCCTGCCGCAGACTCCCATTGTCCAAGAAGGGGACCAAGATTTCGAGCGATTCTTGGACCTCAACGTCAAGGCTTTGCAACATTATCTCGCGCATAGCCAAACGCGAGACTCCTTGGGCAATCCAATCTATGGAATGCCAACCTCCCTTGCCGCGACTACGGCTGTATCGACAACATCCATAGTTCAACCTTTAGACACCCAAGCCATCGCTTTGACCACCGACCAGACTTTGACCAATCCTCCAGGTGTGGCTTCTCCCTCTATCATTGGGCCCACTTCCACTGGGGTTCTGGCCCCCTGTCAACTTCAACCCCCTCAACCGTTATCCACTCCTTTTCAAAACCTTATCGTCTCTATTCTGCCTACCCTGGCCCCTATCAACACCAGGGTGGCTTCTTATCCCTTGGCCCCCGTTACCACAGTTTAACCTCTTGTGGCGACAATGGGCCCAGCTATGTCTTCCACTCAACCACCTTTGGCCCCCACCTCTGCCCCTGCGATTAGTCATCCGTACATTGTACAACTGACTATGTCACATACTTCCTCTAACCTCTTCCAAGCACCCTACAACTTAGGGGGTGCGCAACCCGTCAATCCGTCGGTAGACATCATCAAAATGCTGATGGACAAGATGACCAGTCTTGAGACCTCTGTTTCTGGCTCGCGCAACGCTCTCTCATATGAGCAAATCTGCAACAAGCCCATTCATCCTTCTGTCCCAATCAGACCATATCCTAGCCAGTGGGAGCTTCTAAAGTTTTCTCACTTTCAAAACAAGGAAGACCCACAACAACACTTGCGGGCATTCAGACATGCCTGCTACCTCATTGGCCATGATGATGTGTTACTCTTACACACGTTTCCTATGTCTCTCTCGGGTGCTGCACTTGACTGGTACAGCTCCCTTCCTAGCCATTCTCTCTTCTCATTCACACAATTGGCTCAGCTCTTCCTCGATCACTTTTCCATCAACATAACCAAGAAGGTCTCAATCACGGACCTCTATTCTATCAGGCAATTCGAGGACGAGTCCATAGCCGACTTCATAGCTTGATGGAGAGGCCTTATTAACCAACTCTCCTTTTCCTTACCCCAGGCCGAGCTTATTGAACTCTTTTCCCAAGCCTGCGCCAGACATATCTCTTCCACCCTGAGGGTTCAAACCTTTCGCACTTTTGACGAAGCCTTCACGATGGCTCGCAAACTTGAGTTGCATGCCATCGAGGAGAATAAAGTCAAGTTGCAGAACAAGAATCCCAGCTCTAAGACCAATGACTCTTCCTCTACCAAGCCATCATCATCCAATTCTAAATCCAAGGCTTCAGCTAATGCCGTGGTTGTCAAACCTTCATCCCCTTCAACCAATCAGCCTGAGCCATCTACATCTCAGAGCGCTACTCACCAATTCCAGCAAAGATACGTACAGCGGCGATATACTCCTCTCAGAGAATCATATGCGTCTGTGCTGGACAAGCTTGTTAAACAGGGGGTCCTCAATCTCCCTCAAGCCTGACCTCTTCCACAATTTGATCCCTCACACGCTATTCCCGCGTGGTATAGGGAGCATGACTTCTGCAGCTTCCACCGTGTTAAGGGCCATGACACGAAAAACTGCAAGACCTTTAAGAACATAATCCAAGACATGCTCGAAAAGGGGGATCTCATCTTAGACAATCCAAATGCACCCCCTAATTAGGCCATTGACATCTTCAAACAACCTTTCCCCAATCATCCGCCAACTCAAAACAATGTCCAGACCTTAATTGACGACAATCATGAGCACAATGTTCGAACAGTCAATACGGTCTCTCCCTTCATCCCCAATCAACCTCAAGAGGTTAGTCCATCAATCAGTCCATCACATGTGGACGAGCCTCTCTCCCCGGCTAGTTGTTTGTCGACCTCTCTCATCTTGGAGGACACCTCGGCTTTACCTGCACCACCGGTCTCGCCATCCTCCGTTTTACTACCTATGGAGGACCCGACCCTTCCTACTCCTCAGCCGCAAGTGGAGGGCACCGTCATCCCTGCCCTTTACCCACTCGGGGAGCCTCGCTTTTCAGATTCTTCTCCACCTAGGGAAGAACCTGTCTCCCCTTCGTCTTCATCTAAATCTGTCATGACTTTACCACACCAGGCATCTAAGACCACTACACCCATCTCGTCTTCAACCTCGTAACCATCAACATCTTTTTCTCAGCCATTTTCCCAGTTAGTGGAGAAAATCGCGCTTTTCCCTCCAAGGAAAGTGACGCCTCAGGTGTTGTGGGAGCGTCTTAAAGCCCTTCAACATACCCGCGCCCTCTCATCACATGCCGCTAATCCTCCTAAGGCAGAATCTCGTCAGACTCTTGACAAAGACCAGACTCTCAAACCTCAACCAAACCCATCCAAACCAAAACCTGCATCTACCTCATCTAAACCCATCAAATCATTTGGCATTCATCCTGTCTCCACCCTCACTCACCCACAAGTGAAGGTGGACCTAGGCCAGACCTTGACCAGCAGCACTCTTCCAACCAAGTCGAAGAGGACTGCCAGACCATAGAAACGAATGCCTCCTTCTCTGTCACCATTGCCATCCATTTTGGGCCCCCATCCTTCGACCTTGACCAGCATCCTTCCCACTCCGGCCTTCAAACAAAACTCGTTACCTCCTTTGCTTCCTCTGCCTATTTCTAGTCGGCCCTCTCCTAAAAAGGCAGTATCAATCATCAAGAAAGAGCCGTCTCCATCTGTCACCGCGCCATCAACCCATAAGGTGGTACGAAAATCTCCTCTAGCCTCGCCTAAGTAAAAGTCACCAACCTCGCGCATATCAAATAACACAGACCCTCTATTGGGCTCATACTCGTTGATATTGCGCTGACTTCTCCAGACTTCTGACATAACCCTTCCGCCCATCAAGCCTTTCCAACCTCTCGGGTCTAAGCCCTCCTGGTTCGACGATACGAAAATTTGTTTATATCATCATACACCAGGACATGACACCGAGACTTGCTGTGCCCTCAAGGCCGTCATCCGCCACCATATGGAGAAAGACACTCTTCTCCTTGAGGACACTCTCGACCAGACCCCGACTCCTTCCTCTTCAAACACGTCAACATCTCACCAGCAAGACATGACCCCTTCCTCACCCCCTATTTTCAAAATCAATGCCGTCCGTATAACCACTAGGGCACAAAAGGACAAGGCCAAAGAAAAAGCTACCATTCCTTAGACCTATCCCTTCGTCAAGCCACCTCTTGCGCCCAAGCCTAAAATTTCTATCCTTGGCGCATCCCAACCTTCTTCGTCTTCCTCTTCTGGGCCAATTCATGACTCCATGCTGAAGCAGCTTCATCAGACACCTATGAAGATGTCCCTCTATGACCTTATCCAAACCTTGCCTCAGCACCGTCAAGCCCTTATCCAAGCCTTGCAGGCAGCGGAGGTCCAACCCGAGGACCCCCAACCACTCGCTGCCCTCGTCCATTCTTTATCTCCTGTCAACTCCATCACATTCAGCGATTCTGAGATTCCCACATCTAACACGAAAGATCAGGATGCCGCCCTCTTCATCACTGCCTATGTCGATCGGACACGCATCAAATGCGTTATGATCGATGGCGGTGATAGCATCAACATTATCTCTACCCACGCCTTTGATCAGCTGTCTCTTCCCAAGAATTGCGTCTCCAAAACTAATGCGATCTTACGCTCTTTCAATGACACCACCGCCACGACCATTGGCACAGTCATCCTTCACATCCGCGTTGGCCCACGCACAGTCCCGGAGCTCTTCTATATCATCGAAGGAGAGTTTCAATACAACCTTCTACTAGGCCGACCTTGGATCCGTGCCATGGCTTGTATACCCTCCACCCTGCACCGTTGTGTGAAGTTTGAGCATGACGGGCAAGTCCATACCATTCCTGCTGACCCTTCACCCTTCAAGACTTGCAACACCACCTACCATCCTAATGATGTCCTCATTCCCATCAAACCGTCAACTCCGGCACCGCCTCCATCTGCGAAAGCTTCAACCAATTCGCATTCGGCGGTCGCCCTCACCCCTCCTCTTCAAGCGCCGACCAAAGACCCCATGGAAGACGTCTTCCAACGACTATCACTTGGGGAATATCGCTTGTTGACCCTAGACATGTTCCAAACTCCGCAAGAGTATGGATGCCTTCACCTCAGTCCCAATTACGACCAGCGGATCGGGATGGTCGTGCCTTATGGTCCTCCTCACTTCCAAACCAACTTTGTCTATGGGGGGCTTAATCAAGCTCCTACCAATGGCAATTCCCTTTCTTCACCCCAACCTTTCACATCTGATTTCTCATTTCTTGGCAACCCCGCCTTTGCACACACTTACCTTCACAGGTGTGCATGGAAGGGTTTCAGTTTCAGACGTTATGAGTAGGGCTCCCATCAGCCCATCGAGCCACTCAATGATCACGATGTCAAGAAACAGTATGGCCTGGGATATCATGACCCCACTCAGGCTCCTTCTGATCTCTATCTCGAGCTGACCATCGACCAATCTCCTCCAGACTCGCCCATTTCTCCTTCGTCACCTATGGAGTCGGTGGTTTCCATCCCTCCTAGTTTTTTTTTCCATAAACACCATCCGCCTGGAACCCCTGACCTATCAGCTCAATGGGGTGTCCAGGTCTCTCCCTCTCATTTTTCCTAGCATGGTAGAAGATGAGTCGGCAACTATTCACACTGTCCACTACGTTGACGATGACGCCATCCTTTCCTATATGGGTGCCGATGACTCTTTCATCCAGCATTTCCTCCCTTTCGAGACCCAGGTTATGTTAAATGAATCCACCATTGACATCAACCTCCCTTCTTCTTCCGATGTTCCTCACGTCTTAGAGATTGGCCAATCTTTAGACACTCAGGAGCAGCTTGACTATGCCCAGTTCCTTTCCAACCATAGCAAGGCCTTTGCCTGGACTTACAACAACATGCCTGGCATCGACCCCACCATTGCTACCCATAACATTGTCACCAAACCAGAGGCTAAGCCTGTTAGGCAGAAGCTTTGAAAGATGCATCCTCACGTTGCGCTCCTTGTTAAAGAGGAGCTTCAGCGTCTTCTTTCTGTCTCCTTCATCCAACCCATCGATTATCCACAGTGGGTCTCTAACATCATCTCAGTTACTAAAGCAACTGGGGGGATTCAGATTTGCACGGACTATCGCGACCTTAACCTAGCCTGTCCCAAAGATGACTTTCCTCTTCCTAACATTGACCAGCTTGTTGATCTCATAGCCGGCCACGAGATGCTATCTCTCATGGATGGGTTTTTAGGATACAATCAAATCCTAATCGCACCGGAAGATCAGCACAAGATTACCTTTATCACCCCATGGGGGACTTTCTGCTATCGAGTCATGCCTTTCGGCTTGAAAAATGCTGGTGCCACCTATCAGCGTGCCATGACCTACATTTTCCACGATCTCCTCCACAAAATCATGGAGGATTATGTGGATGACCTTCTCAGCAAGTCCAAACTTCGCCACGACCACTTGACCATTCTCACAATCATCTTCTCTCGCCTTCTTCAATACAATGTCCGCCTCAACCCCAAGAAGTGTGTCTTTGGGGTCCTCTCAGGCAAACTTCCCGGCTTCATCGTTTCTTTCCATGGTATCGAGATAGATCTCACTAAAATTCATGCTATCCTCGAAATGCCACCCCTGACCAATCTCAAGCAGCTTCGCAGTCTACAAGGGAAACTCCAGTCCATTCGCCATTTCATCTCGCAACTTTTAGACCGCTGCCAGCCTTTTCATCACCTCCTTAAGAAGGACATCTCCTTTAAATGGGATAAGAACTGTCAAGAGGCTTTTGAAGCCCTCAAAGGCTATCTGGTCTCTCCACCAGTCCTCATTCCACCTAAGGACGATCAACCCTTCTACCTTTATATCTCTGCCACCAACCATTCGTTAGGTGCCATGATCGCGCACCGAGACGAGCATCATTGTGAGCAAGCGGTTTACTACATCAGCTGAACACTGGTCGACTATGAAACTCGATATACTCATACCGAGAAACTCTATTTGGCATTAGTCTTTTCTGCTACCAAGCTCCGCCACTATCTTCTCAACCACAAAACCTTTGTCGTCACTCACACCGACCCTCTCAAGTACATGCACTCCAAGCCATATTAGAATCAACGTATGGCTCGGTGGCTCATGCTGCTTGCTGAGTTTGACTTCGAATTCATCCAACAAAAATCTATCAAGGGGCAAACCATCGCTGACCAACTGGCAGATGCCCCTCTTCCCGACAACCAACCTTCACACTGTGAGTTCCCTGACGAGTCTATCGCTACCCTTTCCACCGATGACACCGTTTACCAAATGACCATGTTCTTTGACGGCTCCAAATGTCAATTCGGCGGGGGTGCGGGGGTCATCCTCATCCCACTCGAAGGGAAACCCATGCCTCTATCTTTTAAGCTTGACTTTGATTGTACCAATAATATGGCCGAATACGAGGCCTTAATTTTGGGACTTCAGACTGCTATTTCTCTCCACATCAAGTCTATCAACATCTTCGGCGACTCGCAGCTCATCGTTAATCAAGTTAATGGTTCATATCTCTGTAAAAATGAAGTTTTACAGAGGTATAAGAATCGTGTTTACCTTCTTTTAGCATCTTTCGACCATCACCTCTTGCAGACTATTCCACGCTCTACGAACAAGTTTGCCGACACCATGGCTTCTCTTACTTCGCATATCCTGTCTTCATCATCATCATCTCGCCTTTTTGTCACAGTGCATCGTGTACCTTTGCCTTCATACATCTCTCCTCACATCGACCATATCAACACTGTCAATTCTAGCCCACAAGATGACTGGTATAAGCAACTCGTGGACTACTTGTCTCTTTCTGTCACTCCTCCCAACCTCTCTAGCAATGCGCGGCGAGCTTTCATCAAGCGCACAGCTCGCTATACCATGCTAGGGGGTCTTCTCTATAAACGAGGCTTCGACGGCCTCCTTCTTCGCTGTCTAACCTCCACTGAAGCTCCTCAAGCCATAAAGCAAGTCCACGACGGGATTTGTGGTGGACACTTCAGTGGAAACTCGGTTGCCAAGCGCATCCTTCACCTGGGTTATTATTGGCCCACCCTTCATCAAGACTGTAGCGACTATGTTCGACGTTGCATCAAGTGTCAGCAGCACTCTAACCTACTTCATCTCCCCAGCCATGCCCTGCAAGTCACTCAGGATTTTTGGCCTTTCTCTCAGTGGGGCTTGGATCTCATCGGTGAGATCAACCCTCACTCATCTCTTCGTCATCAGTCCATCATCACTGCCACTGAGTATTTCACCAAGTGGGTGGAAGCCATTCCTCTTGTCTCCACAAAAGCTAACAAAATTGCTAACTTCATCAATAGCCACATCATCTGTCATTTTGGTGTCCCTCACAAAATCATCACCGACAACGGCAAGTCCTTCAAAAACAAGACTGTCCAAAAACTATGCGACTCATTTGGCATCAAACTCAGCTTTTCTTCGCCTTACTACCCACAAGCAAATGGGCAGGCAGAGGCTTCCAACAAAATTTTCACTAAAATTCTCATGAAGGTGGTCGACGATACAGGTAGGGATTGGCACATTCATATTCCCTTCGCTTTGTGGGCCTACCGCACTAGCATCCGAACCTCTACGGGTGCTACTCCCTTCTCCCTCGTGTACGGAACAGAGGCTGTCTTACCTCTTGAAGTACAGATCCCGTCTCTCTGCATCTCCCTGCATGACATTCTCTCCAACGACGACTTTCGTCAAGATCACTTAGCTCAACTTGAGTTACTCGATGAGCGCCATCTTGCTGCCCTTAATCATCTCCATGTCTACCAAAGTCGCATAAAGCGGGCCTACGACAAAAATCTGCGAGAATGAGATTTCAACATCGGAGACCTCGTCCTCAAAGAGAATCAGCACGTGACCAATATGGAGCGAAGTAAACGAGGCAAGTTCACCCCCAGTTGGCTTGGACCTTTTATCATCACGCACAAGTATGGGTCAGGGACTTATTGTCTGTCTTCCCTCGATGGAAGGCCAGAACCTGAGCCTCTTAATGCGTTGCATCTTCGACCATTATTTTGCTAGTCGAGTACTCGTCTACTTGACACGTAACTTGAGCTCGTCCCTTGAGCAATCCTCGTCCTCTTAATCCTCATCCCTTTCAACCCTATTTCCCTTTAACAAGTCCTCTACAACCCTTTTATGATGCATAGATGCTTTGTCCTAATAAAAGGGGAGTCTTTGAACTTTTACAGCCTTGTCCATGACTCTAATCAAAAAATCAAAAAATATATCAAGATGTCAAAACATATCCATGGTCACAAAATCAAGTCAAATTCAAAAAGACAGACTGCTCCCTTGAAGGACAGCTGTACTATCATTGCTGTATTACTAGACTGATCCCTCGAAGGACAGCTAGGCCAACTTATCAAACATTATTAAGCAAAAATGTAGACCACTCCCTCGAAGGATGGCTATGACTAAATCTCGCTACAAACAGCGTCTTTCTTAGAAGCTTCCCGCATCGATCAGCTTCGCAACATGACCACTACATCAAAAGACATCTCTATGTAGGCTTCCCGCATCGATCAGCCTGCACCAAAAAAAAAAAAAAAAAAAAAAAAAAAAAAAAAAAAAACGAGTCACGGACTTGGCTTGTAGTTGTCTCAGGGTCTCCTATAAAAGGGGCAAGGTTATTCCTGCTCTTAAACTGGGTTACCCTATCCTCCTCCTATCACCTACTCAAGGGACTTCGAGCTCACTTTAATGTCAAAGTGATTCGATTACCGTTCTAACTCAACACTGGTCAACGACGTAATGCATGAACGGGGCTTTTGTTCTAATAACCCCTATCTATGCTTCCTTTCTGGTCCTTGTCAATGAAAGAGCGATTTGCCTTTCATCTTTTCTCTTCACTTTGGTCACATTTAACCACATCAATTGTCGACTCATCTCAAACCCAGCCATTTTCATCATTTTTAGCTGACATCATCCTAGACCATTTCACATAGTTTCTATGGACACCAGTACACATAGAAACTACCGACTAGACCCAATTTATGTTAAGCATAAACCAATACTTGCTGAAGCATAAATCGACTTCTATTCATTTTTAGCATGCATCCATCACGACTATGGAAACTTGCTAGGGATGAAAGACTCTCGACCAATTATACAGAATACACCATCTGTAGTATCATTTTATCCTCATCTTACCCTCGTCATTTCAACACATGACCAATCTCATCATTGACCAATCTTCTCAATTTGTCTGAACTACATTGGTCTGAGGCCCTATGACCAGGGCTATGTAAGTAGCACTCAGATAACACATCCTCTGAGGTTAGCTCGACCACCCCCGTTTGTTCATCTCTTTGATGAACAAACCTTCTCTTCTGCGACCTTGACCTTGACCAAGACCAATCATTCTCTTTGACCAAGACCAATCATTCTCTTTAACCAAGACCAATCATTCTCTTTGACCAAGACTAATCATTTTCTTTGACCAAGACCAATCAATCCCTCTGACCCTCCCTCCCTTTTAGGGAGAACTACATCGGCCTGAGGCCCTTCACACAGGGGCTATGTAGGCAACACTCAGTTGACATGGGGTCTTCTGGGGTTAGCTCGGCCGCATCCTTTCATCCATCCATCCCCTTGACCAATGACCATCCTTCGACCTTCGACCACTTCCAAGACAATGTTGCCTTGGTTGTTTTTGCGTGTGTGCTACCTCACGACTGGTTAACAGAATTGTCTGCAGACTATTTTTGACCCTTCACAAGTATAGGATCGCGAGCTAGTTGATCCCTACTACTTGTGGCTTTTTCGTGTTTCTGGGAGCACTTCCTGAGCCCTAGATACCTGGAACACAATGACCATTTGGAGCTTCAGCTTAAATTGAATGACCCGATCAGCAGACGACTAAATGCTGGGGCCCGGTTACTTCAATTTTGGCACTCCTTGACCCTCGACATGCGACAATTTGACCCAACCATCCCGTGACGTGGTATACGCGCAATCATGACTTTTGCAGCGTTTTCACTCACTTTTCATCTTTCTCATCCATTTCTTTGTCAAATCGACACTCGATCTTTGGTTCCCTTCTCTCGACTATCGCTTTGAGGGGGGAACACCTCATCCCTTTTCTGGGGCAACCAACTCCTATTTTTGTCTTGCAGTTCGTTTAGAATAACCAACAAGACAAAAAGGGGCAAATGTAGACACCACAAACGTGTCTGCACCTTGGTCCTCCCCCTTGGCCTTAAACCCCTATCCTAACCCTTGACCTTGGCCCCCTTTCCACCCTACCCTTGCCACCTTGGATCCTCCCTTGAATCCCTCCACCTTCCCCCTAGCATTTATTAGGCCAAATCTCTTCATTATCTTCCCCCCACACCCATTTTGGCATCCTCGTGACCATTCTTCCCACACCCCCTCGCTCGGCGGCGTGCAAGAATGGGCAGAGGCTATTTTTAGCCTCTGTCCCCATTCTGCGACCGCCGACGTCGGCGACCCTTCGGCTGACGTCGGTGAAACTGCCAGCATCGGCATCCTTCATTACCCCTTTCTGCATCCGTTGCAGCCCCCTAGACCCTGGAGCTCGCAAACAAATCTCTCTTAGTGTTTTGGCATTCGTCTTGTCTCCGTTTGGACCTCGTGCAACAATAGCAATAGGTGCAAAGGTTCTTCATCAGAGTTCTCTTCTTGCAGAATCCTCTGTGGCTTTAACAACAGCTTCTTCAACTCTTCATCCAGCAAGCAAAAAGGTAAGCAAGTCTGTTAATTGATTCTGTTCTTTAAGTTTTTAGTTATCTGCTATTCCTATTCCCTCCATCCTTCCTCTTGAGAGGCTGAAAAGCCTTCTCAGGACCTGTCCTCTGTCCATCCTCCTCTCACATTGTCCTACTCTTCATACCAATCCCAGACAACTCCCTCATCCCCCTTTTGCCAACAAAGACCTTGTACAGGGCAAGACCACTCCTCAGTCCATTCAGACCCATCCCCGAACTCAGTCTTGACCTTGCTCACACCCCGGACCTGTCCACAGTCCAGAACACATCCCAGACCCGACCACAGGCTACTACCCAGACCGACGCCGGTCACTTCCCCGACCGACGTCGGCAGACCTCTTAACCGACGCCGGCAACATTTCCGACCTCGGCGACTGTCATCAGCCCGACTGCTCCTTTCAGGTAATCATTGGTGTTTTCTTTCATTTCTAATCTATTTATCACTTCTATATTCTGGCATCTTATATTTTCTTAGTCTTTATCTGTCTGTTATCTGTGAGTTGACCTCCCTTTGAGGAAGTTTTTACACTTCCGGGAACAAGCTTTCGCTTGGCAACCCACTGCCTATCTATCTAACATCCTCTTGTCCAAGTTTCTCTTCGTTGCAGGTGTCATTCCTCCACAGCCAAAGAGGGGTGCTCACAAGCGTCTGGATTATGGTGCGCAGTCTACATCCAGGTATTCCTTGCCTCGTCCATCTTCTTTAGTTTCTTTATTCAACTTTTGAATGTAGAAAGCGAATTAGCCCAAGAAACAACATGTGTCCTTTATTTTATTTGGTTTATTACTTTTATTACTTAAGGTATGCTTGTTTGGGTTTATCGGTCATTTAGTAGCCTTGTATTTTTAGTTACTCAATTTAATCTAATTTTATCCATTTTTCCTTGGTATTTTGGTTATAACTCATTAATTTTCACCCTAGCTTAGAAATTGTCCAAGTTATTTTATTTAGTTATGAAAAATTCATTTTTTAAAATTTCCATGTGATTATCTATTTTTGCTCTTTAGTTTTGTATCTATTAGAGTTGGTTCTCATGTTTACTACATTATATAGATAGTTTTTGTCTATTTCCTAGTCTTTTATGTTGTGGATTTAATCCACATTGGTTAGTTTGACTTGTTGTTTGTCCTTGCTTATATATGTAAGGCTTCTCATTTGTAACATATAAAAGTTACTTTATGGATATTATATGATATTACCTTTATCTTTGCATATAATATTTTAAAATCTTACATATATTATTTTGATGTTTGTGATGTTAATGCTTTAAATATTTATTTTTGAATGATCTTGTTGAAATTTATTTCATGGTATCAGAGTTGAAAGTGTTGCATCCATTTATTTATGAGTTTACTACTATAAGGGTTTGTCCATTTATCAAAATTTTTGCTTGGTAAAGTGGAGGTACATTGTATAGATCTTATATATGTTTATTTTTTTCCATTTATTATGACATCCATATCATAAGCTTTACCATTAGGTACTTATTTTTCTAGACCCATGTTTAAGTTTATTTTGTAAGCTTTTTATGTAATTTGTGCATGCTTTTTGATGGTTTTAGGCCATATGTGCATCAAAATCCACATATAAAAGGACAGGGGAATAAATTTTTATTTTTATTACCTATATAATTTATTATAATCTTTAGATATCATCATACAACCTTTCTGCTA
Source organism: Torreya grandis (assembly GCA_037957365.1). Taxonomy (NCBI): domain Eukaryota; kingdom Viridiplantae; phylum Streptophyta; class Pinopsida; order Cupressales; family Taxaceae; genus Torreya; species Torreya grandis. The sequence goes on along the minus strand of JARHVA010002146.1, from coordinate 317,850 downwards.
AAAAACCTATTCATTGATCTGTTGGTTGATAATTAACACCAAGTCAATTTTTACTCACCATAGGTAGTACAGATCTAATTTTTCAAATATAAAATATATTTTGGTTGGATAATAGGCCCATGTTTCCTACCATGTAAGTTATAATAATTTTGGAGTAGGTAGTCTAGCTCTTTTGGTATATTGAACATTACTATAGCAATATGTCTTCATCATCTAGATAGTTGGTTAGTTTTCTTATGGTTTAAGGCCATAAAATCTAAAATTTTAGATATGATTCTTCGAGAGGATAATATTTTAGGTATAATTCATGAATATAAAAGTTAAGACCAATTTTCATTAATTTGTACCACATTTTGAGATGTCATAATAAGACACATTTAGCTAGTTTTTTTGGATCTTGCAATGAATCTTCCTGAAGCTGGCTTTCATCCATTTTTGATAACCTATGCTTGGTTTATGCCAAATAAATTAATGGAAATATTGTTTTGTAGTTTTTTTTACAAATTCATGAAGTGGTGAATCATTTTTTGGTTCTTAGTGCATTTAATTTTGTGCCATGTTTACTTATTTGACCCATTTTAATGATGGGAAAATGTGTTAAGATTATAACTTTTGAACTGTCACTCAAAATTGAGTAGTATTTTTTTCAAAAGTGTATGGTTTTTGATTATCCATCCATTGGGTTCATTTATATTTTAAAAATAACTAAATTATAAAGTGCCAAATTTAGGGAGGGGGGCTTACACTTTTTTGGGGTGTTCATTAATTTTTTTGGGAGACATTAAATTGTCATGGAGGGATTGTATTTTCGAGAAACTTATTCTTATTCTTTACTTTATCATTATTTTTTGTAAATGGATTATTGATTATTTAAGACACTTAAAATCTTCAATTACATTATTTAGAAGATCAAAATTCCCTTCATTTAATCAACATGTCATATTTAACCAAGGCTACGTCTAAAGCTATATGCAATAAGAAGAATCATAGCGATTTAGTAATTGATTGAGGTATTTGTATTTTTTTTCTTTTTGTTTTGGGGGATTTTTAATGTCTTGAGGACTTCTTGATTAAAACCTTATTGGAATCAAACTATGTAAATTTGTCAAAAGTTGACACACATTGCAGAAATGAAATAGATCGCTAGAAATAAACACACTTTTGTAGAATGAAATAGATTGCTGGAAATAAACACACTTTTGCAGAATAAAATAGATTGCTAGAAATAAACACACTTTTGTAGAATGAAATAGATTGCTGAAAAATGATTACAAAGAAATGAGAATTTAATCTAAATGGCCTACAGGAACAAATTTACAATAAATTTTAACTTTAAAGAGTTGGAAGCATTTATAAATTTAACAGATTTACCTATTTGCTTTTGTGAATAAAATATAAATACCGACCAAAAATGAAGATCCTTGTTCTTTGGAGGAGCGGGCCCTTGCTCCACCTAGAAACAAGATTGAACAAATTAATTTTATTTCAAAACAAAATGGCTATTTCATTGATAAAATGTTTTATATTACAAAAATGTATTAATCTATCCTTTTCTCTCTATTCTTCAATGATTTTCTCTATTACTTCCTAAATTCCCAAGTCTATATATATAGATGCTTTAATGGCTATAAATATTTCATAGATACGATGGAACAAAATCATAACCAAAATAGACGTTGAATCAAGATGTGGCTGTATGTCCAGCTGTGTGATAAATGTCTTAGATCTGCAAATATGGAAATCAAGAATCTGCTCCTGATTTAATGGGATCATTCACCTGACAGATCACCGACCATTTGGAATAGATCCTTATGAGTTCCATATATAGCCACAAAAGTTTTAGAGCTTATCTACCAGAGTACCGGAGCTAATTCAGATAATTTTAGAGCTTAAATATAGAGTTCCAGAGCTAAGTCTAAAAATGTGACAACTTGAAATAGTATGGTGGAGTTTTGAAACTAAGATGAATTGATTCTAATGCTTCCAAAACCATGCAATCCACTTCATATTTGTTCTTTAGCCTGATGATGACCTATTTTATTGCAAAACTTAAATTGTCCAACACACTTGTTAGGAATTACAGGTTTTTAAACATTAGAATCAAAATTAACAAAAGCTGGATAATTACATCCTAACTCATCTCAGATCAAAATAAAAGTTACAAAATGAAATCAAACTTAATAGAAAGAGAGAGTAAGATGAGGTCATTTATTATGCATTTATCTTGTATATCCTAGCCTCATCATTTTCCCCATACTTACTTGTTTGTAAGTCCCTTTAAAAACTTCACTCTTCAAATTCAAGATTGTATATCCTACATTCCATTTGATTACTCAGATCAAATGGATGGAACTGAATATCCCAATGCTTTGATATAGAGGTACTATACCCAGCTCCTGCTTCTACTTTTCTTTTCCATTCCATAAATTGAGTGGGATTTTGAAGTTCTCTATTTTGCCAAGGAGATATGGGAGTGAGAAGTAGAGGTGGCCTTGTCCACATGCCTATCCATATGCACTGGGGAGTTTCATTGATCTAAGGAATTATTGTACATAAATATTTTGCCCTTTCTAGACTCCAGATCAAATTTGAAGGGGATATTACTTCCCTTATTTTCAATGCCACCAGAATAAATTTCCATCTTTTTAAACATGCATTATAGATATTATCAAAATTTGCCTTCTCATAAGAGGTGAAGACATCCATGCTTTGCTATAAATTGAAAAGATAAGGTCCCCTAAATTTGTCATTAAATGCATGGGATTGGAAATGTGTAGTAAAGGCGAGTGGGTTACCATAATGAATTCTCATACAGAGATCGGATGAACTAGCCTTTGACCAATGCTTTGACTCCCTTTCCTACCATGTAATTTGATTTTCAAGAATAGAGACAAATGCGTTAAGTTGGCTTTCCCCTACATACAAATTGATCATAAAACTTGTATTTATTTCTAACATAAAATTGCAGAGGTAAAATTCACAAAGAAGGTTTTTCTATTTTATATTGGTTAAGGAGTAGGCGGCTAAGAAATCAGCTTCATCTTTTATTTCATGTGGAAGGCCACATTCTATCCTTGTCAACTTCTAGCGAATGAATTGTTCCTCTAAAAATATGCTATAAATAGGAGAAGGTCTTATGCATGCAAGCAATTTCTCAATCATCATACAAACTATTTGTATTTTCACAAGACATTTATACTTATCATTTTCCTTCTTATAAAATTTGTCTTCCCATTCCTTTCTTACTTTCTCTTCTTCCACCAATTTGCCTTTCAATTCTATATTGGATGCTTTGATTACACTATGTTCTTTGCATGTATCATCCCATAACTGCTTGAGTGGTAGATAAGTCATTTCAGTTTGTGTAGAGACTGTTGACACAGAGGTTTGTATTTTACATTTTTCCTCATTCTCCATTAGTTGCCTTTTAATCTCTACTAATTCCTCATTCTTGGCTATGAATTGGTTTGTTAATTCTTCAAGGAGCATTTATTTTTGTTCTAATTTGAGTTTGAGGAAGTTTAATTCCTCATCCTTTTCTTTGATAATGAGTTCTACTCTAGATAAAAATAGAGCATGTTTAATCTATTGGTTTTATTCTAAATTGACAACAAATTCTCTTACTAGTTCATCATTATATTTGGTAAATTTCCTTAGAAACTCCAACCATCCTGCCTATTGAAAGATAGTTGTTACTTCTTCATCTGCAAGGAGTTGGGTATCATTTTCTGGTTCTGACTTCTTTTTTATTCCCATGATTCATTCTTCTTGAATCTTACACAGGTTAGCTGAAGATTACTTCTTTTATTGATGGAACTGATGATTTTGGCTATGGAACTAGTAGATTCAGTTGTTGATCTAAAAAATTTGGTAGTGGAATTACTGTACTCAGTTGTGGAACTTAGCGATTTTGACTACGAAACTATTGTACTCATCTACAAAACTGATGGAGGTAATTCATTGTATCTCTTTTAAAAAAAATTTGTAGCTAGCTTTTACTTTTTTGATGCAATAATAAGAATGATTCTTTATGACTATTCGCCAACTCATTCCATTATCAATATCTTTTTCATGATTTTGCACATTTAACCATGATGTACAATAGATGACTCATCATACTAATCTTTTAAATTAATTCTAATCACACATGCAAACTTTCAATTTAACCTTTAACAAGTTAAAAACATTATTACCATCCTTGAAGATGTAATCCCTCCATCATGATGACTCATCATTCCTAAAAAATGGTTAGAAAAAATAGTTATAATAAAAAAAATTATTTGAATTAGCCATTTATTAGAGAATATCAACCACCATCACTATTTTTCAATTGATCTTCTTTTCTTTTAAAGAAGAGAATGCCATTTACTAGTTTTCATCCTCTTCCCTTTATTCTATATCTTTTCATATGATTATTTGATCATTCTGGAAGATCTAGGTTCTTCCATATGATCAAATTATTTATTTGCTTCAATCTGCTTTAAGAATTCATCCTTAGTAGGAGGCTTTCTATTAAGTTTTAGCTTGTGTCCATTAACCAGGAGTATTCTTTTGCTGCCATCAATGGGAAGTAACTGGATAGAACCATTGTCAAATATCTACTTGATCTGATAAGGTCCCAACCATCTAGTTCTTAATTTTCCTTTGAATTTTTGGTACTTAGAATCAAACAACAATGCCTAGTCTCCTACTTTAAATTGTCTTTCCTTGATATGTGAATCATGCCATTGCTTCCTTTGACCTTGGATTATCTCTATCTAGTGAAGTGCTTCCATTCTAAATTCATCCAATTCATTGAGTTGAAGGATTCACTCATTTTGAGCTACATCCAATTCAATTCCCACCTTAGCTACTGTCCTTAATGTTGGTAGTTCATACTCAATAGGCAACAAGGGATTTTTTCCATAGACTAACTCATATGGTGAAAACCCTGTTATGGTTTTCCAAATTATATTGTAAGCCCAGATAGCTTAAGGTAGTCTTTTTACCCAATCTCTTCTTTTAGATTCAACTATTTTAGTGAGGATGTTTTCTAATTCTCTATTTGTTACTTCAACTTGTCCATTTGCTTATGGGTGATAGGGAGATGACTTCCTATGACTGATCTGATAATACGTTGTGAAGGCCAAGATCATATTGGACATAAATTGTGGTCTTTGGTCTTAAACTACGCTTATTTGTGCTCCAAAATTACCATAATTATGTGCCAAAGGAAATTAGCAACTGCTTCTTTAGTGGCATTTGTTAAAGCCTGTACTTCTACCCATTTGTTACATAATTAGTACATATAAGAATGTGCTCTTTTCCTTGTGAAAGAGGATTAAAGAGTCCAACAAAATCCAATCCCCATCTCTCAAATGGTTCAATCACTACTTGTGGTTGTAGAGGCATTTCATTGGTAATGGTTGGTTATCCCATCCTTTGACAAGGATCACACTGCCTGATATATCTCTTCACATATTTGTACAGAGATGGCCAATAGTAACTAGTGCCAAGTATATTGTGAGCTATTCTTTTCAATGAATAGTGTCCTCCACTTGGTTCATCATTACATGCCTAAAGGATGTCAAATATTTCATCTTATCTCACACACCTACATAAAACCAAATCAAGACCACATTTAAATAGCATTCCTTTTAACCATTTGAACTGTGCACTGGGTTTGATTAATTTTTTTATTTTCTTTTTAGTGAAAGAAGGAGGAAACTTCCTTGTTGTAAGATACTTTGCCATGTCAATAGACCATGGTGTATTAGCTAAAATAATAAACAATTGTTCATCTGGAAAGTTATCCTTGACTGGATTCTACTCCCCTATAGTTGTCAATCTTGACAAGAAATCAGCTACCACATTAGATTTTCCTAGATTGTCCACAATGGTAATATCAAATTCTTGTAGAAGTAATAACCATCTAATTATTCTACCTCTAACCACTAGTTTTTTCATTAAATATTTAATTGTTGAGTGATCTATATGTACAAATATTTTTGTACCCTATAATGTAATGTCTAAATTTATTGATTGCATAGATCACAAAAAGAAATTCTTTTTTAGTGGTAGTGTAATTTCTTTTAGTGGAAGTAAGATTTTTACTAAGATAGTAAATATCATACATTCTTCCTTCATTATCTTTATGTCCTAAAACTACACCAATTGAGGTATTTGAGGCATCAGTTTGGATGTGAAAAGGTTTCTCCCAATTAGGTCCTTGCAATATTGGGGTAGTTACTAATTTCTCTTTAATTTCTTCAAAATCATGTTGACAATGTTCATCCCAAAGAAATTCACAGTCCTTGGTAAGTAATTTAAACATGGGGGTAGCAATTTTACTAAAATCCTTGATAAAGCACCTATAGTATCTAGCATGTCCTAAAAATGATTTGATATATGTGGGTGTTTGAGGAATAGGCAAGTTTGAAATAATCTTGATTTTGTTTTAGTCAACCTAAATTCCTCTTTTTGAAATATGGTGCCCTAATATGATCCCTTCATCAACCATCATCAAACATTTATCATGACTAAGAGACAAGTGATGTTTTTCACATCTTGTTAATACTCTGTTAAAAATTTTTAAGGCATCATAAAATGTATCTCCATACATAGTAAAGTCATCCATGTATGCCTCCACACAGTCATTTGTTAGGTCTGCAAAAATTGCTAATACAACTCTTTGAAAGGTTGGTGGAGCATTACATAGTCCAAATGGCAATACCATATAAGCAAACATACCTCATGGACAAGTAAATGTATTTTTGTCTTGATCCTCAGCAGCAACTCTAATTTGATTATATCCACTAAATCTATTCAAGAAGTTTACCGGAAAGGTTGTCTAAGACTTGATCTATGAATGGTAAGGGAAAATAATCTCTCAAGGTGGCTTTGTTTAGTTCCCTATATTCAACAAAAATTCTCCATTTTCCATTCCTTTTAGGGATAATTACAAGAGGAGACACCCACTAGCTATCTAAGATTGGGTAGATAAAACCTACTTGTAATAGCTTTTCAATTTCTTGTTTGAATATATCCCTTAAGGCTAGATTAATCCTTCTTTAAGGTTTCCTTACTAGTCTAATGTTTTTAATATAAATTTGATGGGTGTAGACACTTGGATGAATTCCCTTTATATCTCTATAGTCCTAAGCAAAAGGTTTAGTATGATCCTTCAGAACATCAAATAGTTTGACTTCTTCATTATTCTTTAACCAACTATTAATATTCAAAAAAATTCCTAGTTGAATCTCAACATGTTTGGTTACAAGATATGATGAACTAATTTGTTGAAAGGGTTCCATTAAGGTATTTAGTGGAAAAGAATGTGGTAACAACATATGATATGTAGCAACATCTTTGAAAGTTCTTAGAGGCAAAATGTTGGACAAAGGACAACAAGAAGAGTTATGATATATATCTTGTTGTAGGTCAAACTCCTTGTTACTGCTATTTTCCAAAAATTCTTTATCATCTCCTGATATCTATAAAGCTGAAGCTACAGCTCCTTCCTCTTGCCAAGAGAAATCATGTTCCTCCAGAGCAAAATTATCTTCATTTACAGAGAATTGGTGTAGTTCTAGAACTAACTGTGATGGTTCTAGAATAGATTTTACATGTTCTAGAACTAATCCTGACTACTCCAATAATGATTGATGTTCATAATGAAGGATTAACCATATCGTCTATTTCCCATACATGATCTTGCAATGTTATCATAGCCAAAGAAGATAGATTTTGCTCATTAATATTAGGATTATCGACCCATAATTTTTCTTGATTATCAATAAAAGGTCATGTAGAGGGATATAATGAAATTTTCTTAGAATTCATACCATTTGAAATAGTCATATCACCTGACTTGGAATCAATTAAGGCAAAAACTATAGCTAACCATGGTCTCCCTAAAATAATGGGATAACCAAGTATTTTACCTTTTGGCTGTAAGATAAGGAAGTTGACTGGATATTCTCATGATTCCACCATTACTGCCACATCTTCAATAACTCCTAGTTTTTCTACAGACTAATCTGCCATCTGCAATATGGTATTAATTATATGCCTATTAATGGTAATGTTTTCAAAGTGTCCACTATCATTACATTGAGATTTGTGCCCAAATCAATCAAAACATTATGTATATCCTTATTCCCTATAGAAATAGAAATAACAGGGCTTCTAAGATCTCCATCTTTGGGTAGTAGGAGTTTTCCTGCTAATAAATCCACAAGTTTCCCATCTACTTGAATAGTCCTAGGGTATTGCTTCTTTCTTTTAGGTTTTTTAAAACATAATAGTTTGATTAACTTGTTCAACTCTGGAATATCCCTAATTTCTTATAACAATGGTATTTCAATATTTAATCTTCTTAGTTCCTGCACCAATTCCAATTCCTTAAGTTTTATGGTTTCTTTAAGTCTTTCTAGAAATGGAATCTTAGTAGAATTTCTTTCTGGTTCCTTATCTTTTTCTTTGTCATCTTCCTTAAGTGTAACTATGCTAGGGGTTTTAGCTTCTTCTGTCATCTCAGTGATTATAATAGGTGGACTGCTAACTATTTTTCTAGATCTAGTTTGAATGTTTTTACAATCCATTGTATTTAAATCAACTAATTTTTCTAGTTCTATTTCATATATAGGAGTTGTTTGTTTGTTTCTTGGGTGTGTTACTAGTTGTGTTGGCATTTGTGTTTAGATTATATTTTCAACCTATGGATTTTATGATGGAGGTCCCATTATGTCTTGTTGGTTTTGATTTGGATATGTCTTCCCTTACACATAATTATTAGGGCCCCATCTAGGTTGTGGCTAAGCATAAGGATTTCCTTGACCAGCCCAAGGTTGTTGATCCTTGAGTATACCAAGATTGACTTTCCCAATCCTAAGGATGCCATGTGGGTTGAGGGGCCCAAGGTAGCTATCCCAAAATTTATGGTACTATTTGAGCTACCCATGGCATCATCTAAGGATTAGGAGCTGGTCTTGGTATAAACTATCTTTGGTTAGGTTGTCTTTGAACAAAATTTAATTCTTCTATGTTGGATGGTGTATTGGTTTGTTTGAGCTGATTTTTTATGAGTGGAAGAAGAGAACAAGCATGAGTATCATGTTCTTTAGATTCACAGACAAGACATACTTCTATTTTATCCAAAGGACATTCTCTTATTGCATGTTTTTTCCTACATCTAGGACAATGCATGGCTAATGGTTCAAGTTGGGCATTTGCTTTATCTTGCAATTCATCCATGGTAGAGGTTAATTAAACTAATATGTCTATTTTAAAGTTTGCTAATTCATCCATCAATTTTTTCATATCTAGATTCAAATTTTTTATCATTTTCTGTAATATCCCCTTCTAAACAGGGAATATAGCAACACAAAAAAACTGAACCAAGATATAATCGTTGTTGAATAAATTCAGAAAGATCACAATAATATAGTCTCTTAATAACAAATTACAGATTGTATCACTTGTCCTTCTAAATTATTACAATTGCAGTCCTCTAATATGCATATAAATATGAAATACAGTATAGAAAACCCTGGCTTTGCAAATCTGGAAGCGCAAATTGAGTTCTGGAAAGTCTCGGCCTTTCTGTGTCGACACACAGTCGCCGTCGTCGGTCGATATCTCACCGACGTCGGTCTCTGCCGGTCGGATTTCTGCCGACGTCGGTCTTCAGTCGACCGATGTCGGTCACTGAAACCCTCTGTCTACCGAGGTCGGTTCCTGCACTGATCTGTACGAACCCGTACGGATTCTGTACGGCCGCAAATTAAGCACAACTTCCCTGTTTTCAACCCCTGATCTGAAGATATATGTCTCTAGCACAGTAGATCTCTAGCTGTATTATTTATTGAATCCAAACATAAAGCAATAAATACCTGGAATATCTGTGATAACTTCTGTGTGAAGTTATCTCTCAAACCTGAAACTCTGTGATAACTTCTGGATGAAGCTATCTCTCACTTTGGCAATAGATCAGCTGATATTCCACAGCCTCTTAATTGCACACACTGAAGAGGGAACGTTCTCCAATGCAAATGGAATCCTTGAACCCTAGGCTCAGTCTTCACAGAAGAAATTCTCAAAATCAATATCAATATTCAATAGCATAATCCCCAATGGCCTCCATGAGAAACCCTTATACCCTCAAAAGATATGCTTGCCCTAATTAGGGTTTCTTAAATTGAATTAGGGTTTCTAATTAAAAATAGGCTAAATAATTAATATTTGATTAAATCAATCAAATATTAATATCTCCCTCAATACATGTCGGATCCACGAACCGATCGAAGCTAGTGAATCAGGGAGTGATTCCGCACCTAACCATACCACAATAAAGGCGCTCCGCTGCATATCAAATATCCCTAAAAAGTAGGAGCTCCGGCCAAATGTGTCTGAAATACCCTGAATGAAAATCAAATGTAGAAATCTTGTGAATCAAAGTCAAGCCAAGCTCCATTATGACCCTCTATCCATCCTATTAGCCTACGAAGGTCTCATAATAGGCTAACCATGAACTCAGAACATGTCACCTAAAAAGGGACATGACAATCCGCCCCTCTTGAAATTGCTTGCCCTCAAGCAATCACTGAATGACAAATCAACCAATCCACCTGGATCCCAAATATAGTTTTGACCTCCACCACTATCAATTAACACGACCCCCATGCCATGTCCATCCCAAGTCTCATGTAATGGTGTCACACCATCTCTAGTACTAAGATAAGCACTCCAACATCCAATCCATAAATGAAAATCAGCAAGCAAACTCCTTACCTGAATAATATATGAAACTGGATAGTGAAGACTTGAAATAGTCATATCATCATCAACCTGGGATCCGGCTGTAACAGAAAGTTGAGTCCTCACCACATGTGACAACTCCTGAACTGAAGTCACCTCAAGATCAAGCTCATCCTCATACCTCTCCTGTGTTGGTGCCAATGTGCACTCGTCATGGCTCTCTATCATGTCATGTAGTATAGGTACCTCCATCCGATGAAAAAACATATATTTGAAGCTGCTGCCCCGTATTGCCTTAAGAATATGTGTCGTCCCATCAACATTAAAGAGAACCTCCATGTCCTTTAGACGAAGAGTAACTTCCTCAAATGAATGAAGCCACTTCATACCCAAGACTAAGTCTATATCCCCCATGTTTACCACATAATAATCAGCGTTGAACTCATAGTTGTTCAAGCGCAATGGGAGGTCTCTAATCATACTCTCACACTTAAGAGTGTGACCATCGGCTACCTTAACTTTGATGCCCTCAAAACCTTCTGTAGTGAGTCCACGCTTCTCCACAAATCTAGCATCTATGAAATTATGAGTGGCTCCTGTATCAAGAAGGGTGATAACCTTCTGCCCTGCCAAAACTCCACGGAGTCTGAATGACTCATCTGACTGTATGCTAGATATGCGGGCCTATTAATTAAATTCTTTAACCACATGCAAGCTCTAGGGGAGACATTTCTCCCTTTTGTCCAGACATACCATAAATCTTCTGCCAAGAGTTTGGAAATTTTATCCTCCTCCTCAAACAAGATTGTGAACATAATAGAGTGCATTGATGCCAATATATTGCTAGAATGAAACTCATCTAAAATATTCCAGAATATTTTAAACATCATGCGAATTTCACCAATACAACCTACTAACATCATAATGTTTTCAAATCCATACCTTGCAAATGTTTCAAGTAATCTTGCCCTCCTTGAGAAATGAGGGTCTCTAATGTTATCCAACTTTTCGAAGCTTTTTACCATGGCATAAAGTACCTCTCTCATAATCTGATCATCATGAAAATCAAAGCCAGCTATGATCCTCATCATTTCACTAATGCAAGAGAGAGTTGCAAGTCTTACCACCTCATCATGATGTCTCAATAATCGGGGCTTCACCAACGAATCAAACATTGGAAATAACACTGTTTGCATCTCATAAGTATTTGAATGCTCAACCTTGCCTAAATAAGTGTCCAACTCCTCCAAAATTTTTAGAGTGTCATCTGCTTGCTGAAATGGATGATCTAATTTCTTCTTTGCATTGTGCATGCTTTCTTCCAAATCTGTGACCCCTCTTAGAGCCATACTGATAATCGAATTGAACCTAGAACTACCCAACAGGATGGCAAGACATTAGTTCTGATGTGCCCAACAGGATGGCAGGAATTTAGCTCTGATACCACTGTAATATCCCCTACCAATAGAGATATATGAAAGACACAAAACTATGATACCAAAGACCAAAGCTCTGATACCACTGTAATATCCCCTTCTAAACAGGGAATATAGCAACACAAAAAAACTGAACCAAGATATAATCGTTGTTGAATAAATTCAGAAAGATCACAATAATATAGTCTCTTAATAACAAATTACAGATTGTATCACTTGTCCTTCTAAATTATTACAATTGCAGTCCTCTAATATGCATATAAATATGAAATACAGTATAGAAAACCCTGGCTTTGCAAATCTGGAAGTGCAAATTGAGTTCTGGAAAGTCTCGGCCTTTCTGTGTCGACACACAGTCGCCGTCATCGGTCGATATCTCGCCGACGTCGGTCTCTGCCAGTCGGATTTCTGCCGATGTCGGTCTTCAGTCGACCGATGTCGGTCACTGAAACCCTCTGTCTACCGAGGTCGGTTCCTGCACTGATCTGTACGAACCTGTACGGATTCTGTACGGCCGCAAATTAAGCACAACTTCCCTGTTTTCAACCCCTGATCTGAAGATATATGTCTCTAGCACAGTAGATCTCTAGCTGTATTATTTATTGAATCCAAACATAAAGCAATAAATACCTGGAATATCTGTGATAACTTCTGTGTGAAGTTATCTCTCAAACCTGAAACTTTGTGATAACTTCTGGATGAAGCTATCTCTCACTTTGGCAATAGATCAGCTGATATTCCACAGCCTCTTAATTGCACACACTGAAGAGGGAACGTTCTCCAATGCAAATGGAATCCTTGAACCCTAGGCTCAGTCTTCACAGAAGAAATTCTCAAAATCAATATCAATATTCAATAGCATAATCCCCAATGGCCTCCATGAGAAACCCTTATACCCTCAAAAGATATGCTTGCCCTAATTAGGGTTTCTTAAATTGAATTAGGGTTTCTAATTAAAAATAGGCTAAATAATTAATATTTGATTAAATCAATCAAATATTAATATCTCCCTCAATACATGTCGGATCCACGAACCGATCGAAGCTAGTGAATCAGGGAGTGATTCCGCACCTAACCATACCACAATAAAGGCACTCCGCTGCATATCAAATATCCCTAAAAAGTAGGAGCTCCGGCCAAATGTGTCTGAAATACCCTGAATGAAAATCAAATGTAGAAATCTTGTGAATCAAAGTCAAGCCAAGCTCCATTATGACCCTCTATCCATCCTATTAGCCTACGAAGGTCTCATAATAGGCTAACCATGAACTCAGAACATGTCACCTAAAAAGGGACATGACATTTTCCCCTTTCTAGGTCCACCTCTTATCTTTGAATAGTTTCTACAAATTTCTATGATTTCGTCCATTTATAATTGAGAAATGTTTCCTCTTCCAATTAAATCAAGGGTTTTCCTAGATTCATCATCTAGATCTTTGAGAAAAATGGTTTTAATTAAATCTTCTTGAAGAAAAAATCCACATCTTTTACTCATAAAGAGGAATCTGTCCAAATAATCTTCCATATTTTCATCTTCTTCTTGTTTGATTTTGAAAAATTCTTCCTTTTGATTTCTTCCTCTACAATAATCTTGATATTTGTCTAGGAAGATAGTTTCCATTTGTTCCTAATTGGTAATAGAATTAGATGTTAATCCCATAAACCACCTCATTGTTGCATCCTTCAGAGTAGATGGAAATAGCTTCAGTTTTTTATTATCTATCTTGTAATCATAAGTTTGACATAATACTTCAAACTCAAACAAAAATTGGTTAGGATCATCAGATGACATTCCTCTAAATGTGGGAAAGTGTGCAGGTGAAATGTTTTTTATAGTGGTTTCATCATCCTTGATCTAAATAGGATAGGTAAAGGTTCTCTTAGGTTCTCTTCTAGCTTCTCATGCCATCTCTCTAGTATTTTCTAGTCCCTTCTCCCAGTCAATGTGGTATGTGGTCTATTTTGGGGATGGTGAAAAGTCAGGAGTAGGAGGTTGACTACTCAATTGAGAATCAAAACTTTCCCTCAATGGATCTTGAGAAATAATCCTCCTCCCTAAGGTTATACAATCCTCCTCCCTAAGGTTCTACTTGGTTCTGGTGACTGATCCAAAAATTTCAAAAATGGCAATTTTGTTTCTTGTCTTATAGGAGATAATGGTGCCTCCAATTCTTGCTCAACGTCCTTTCCTAAACTAGAGAATGATGGAAATTCTTGTTCAAATATTTTGGGGAGAAATCTACCTTTAGAGTCTCATGGTCTACTCATAAATTAGGGGAAATTTATTTAATTACTAAATGAATTATTGTTGCTCTTGTTGATACGTAATTAGAAAATTCCAACTAGTGAGTCCCCAATAACGGTGCCAAAAATGATGGGTGTCATCATTCCCTTTATTTAATCAAATTTTTGTTGATGTCATATTTAACCAGGGTTATGTCTAAAGCTATATGAAACAAGAAGAATCATTTTAGTAATTGATTGTAGGTATTTGTATTTTTTTTCTTTTTGTTATGGGGGATTTTTAATGTCTTGAGGACTTCTTGGTTAAAACCTTATTGGAATCAAACTATGTGAATTTGTCAGAAGTAGACACATGTAGAAATGAAATAGATCACTGGAAATAAACACACTTTTGCAGAATGAAATAGATTGTTGGAAATAAACACACTTTTGTAGAATAAATTAGATTGCTGGAAATAAATACACTTTTACAGAATAAAATAGATTGCTAGAAATAAACACACTTTTGCAAAATGAAATAGATTGTTGGAAAATGTTGCAAAGAAATGAAAATTTAATCTAAAACACCTGTAGGAACAAATTTATAACAAATTTTAACTTTAAGGAGTTGGAAGAATTTATAAATTTATAGATTTACCTATTTGCTTTTGCAAATAAAATATAAATACTGTCCAAAAATGAAGATCCTGGTTCTTATGAGGAGTGGGCCCTTGCTCCGCCCAGAAATAGGATTGAACAATTTAATTTGCTTTCAAAACAAAAATGGCTATTTCATTGATAAAATGTTTTATATTATAAAAATTTACTAATCTATCCTTTTCTCTCTATTCTTCAATGATTTTCTCTATTACTTCCTAAATTCCCAAGTCTCTATATATAGATGCTTTGATGGCT
Source organism: Torreya grandis (assembly GCA_037957365.1). Taxonomy (NCBI): domain Eukaryota; kingdom Viridiplantae; phylum Streptophyta; class Pinopsida; order Cupressales; family Taxaceae; genus Torreya; species Torreya grandis. The sequence goes on along the minus strand of JARHVA010002146.1, from coordinate 302,539 downwards.
ATAACTATTTCATAGATATAATGGAACTGAATCGTACCCAGAATAGATGTTGAATCAAGATGTGGCTGGATGTCCATATGTGTGATAATTGTCTTGGATCTAAAAATATGGAAATTAAGAATTTGCTCCCAATTTAATGGGATCATTGACCTGACATATCACCGGCCATTTGGAATAGATCCTTAGCAGTTCCATATCTAGCTATGAAAGTTCTGGAGCTTGTCTACAAGAGTAATAGAGCTAATTTAGATAATTCTAGAGCTTAAATATAGAGTTTTGGAGCTAAGTCCAAAAATGTGACAACTTGAAATAGTATGGCAGAGTTCTGAAACTAAGCTGAAGTGATTCCAATGCTTCCAAAAACATGTAATCCACTTCATATTTGTTCTTTAGCCTGATGATGACCTATTTTATTACAAAACTTGAATTTTCCAACACACTTGTTAGGAATTAAATGTTTTTAAATGTTAGAATCACAATCAACAAAAGATGGATAATTACATCCTAACTCATCTCATATAAAAATAAAAGTTACAAAATGCAATCAAACTTAATAGAAAGAGAGAATAAGATGAGGTCATTTATTATACATTTATCAGGCATATCCTAGCCTCATCATAGATTTTGATAAGAGTTGAATTGAAGCCATTTTTTATGGAATCAAATGGGTTTTGAAAGATTGTCCTATCACCATTGGAGCTTGACTAAATACCATTGAAGATACACGAGGATGTAGTCAAACTAAGGAACATATATGTATCACCATTAAGGTAAATATGGACCTCTAGTTCATATTTTTGCTCAGGTAGGGTTGTTTCTAAAATAGTGTTCACCATTTTAAGAAGGATTTGTGTATGTATATATGAGATTTTAGTTCCTACAAAGATAAAATGGATCTATTTGAACCTATTATAATACATACAATTGCTATATAGTCTATGGTACCATATTGATATGGAAACTATAGGATAAATAATAACCTTAGATTGGTTTTCTACTTATAAATGGACCTGTGATCCAAATATGAAGATAAAGCAGGTATGTGGTTAACGAAAAGGGTCCTCATCCTTTAGTATGACCATAGTCTCAACAATCAACCACATAAAAATCATAAAGCCATGATTTTATCAAATCCATGAGCATGAAGTTTTGTCTCCAAGTGAGAGATAACATGAAGGATCAAAGAAAGAGTCTAGTGTTGGGAACTATAGCTATGAACATTTAATGCATCCTCAGAACTTTTGTGAAATTTATCACTAAAAATCCATGAGTAGTACCCTGATTGATCAAAAAGATGGCAAGGATTTCATTGGCAAAGGAGAAAAATATGGTAGCTCAGGTTCAATTAATGACCTAGGATAGTGTGTTATTTTTTTGGGGGTATGCTCCCACATCTTTTCTCTCCCTCTCTATTATGCTATATATCCTAGTCTCATTCTCAATGAAGGGGTTCTTAGCTCTTAGAATTTATTATTATTCTTTCTTGAGTAAGGACATTCATTGAGACTCTTCAAAAAATGCTCATTTGATAAGGTTAAACCATGTAAAAATATTGTAAGAACTACCTTTTTAAGTAATAGGATCAACTCTTTACTTGTTTCTTATCTTCAATCAGTGCTTAACGTGCTTATTTATGGTGAATTTATGAAGGAGATTCTTCCTAGTTTACTTTCCTTATGCTTGCCTCTTTGTAGGTGTTTTCAAGATAACTTTCTAGTCTAGATTAGTGTTCTATTTAGAACCTCTTCTATGAAACATTTATGCAATTATTGAGATTGTGAGATTGAGGAAGCCATAGTTGTCTTTTGATAATCTACTATTTGTTCAATCTTATGTGAGTGTCCATTTAGCTTTGGTGCATCACCATTTTATCCTTCTTAGGATTCTTTATTCTCTTTCTAACCCTTTTCCCTATAAATCATTGGTCTAGCATTAGTTTAGGTTAGCATGAAGAGGAAGTCAGCCTTTTCCATAGGCTCAACCCCAGCATAGGTGACCCACATCCTGGGGTTATTCCCATTGTATAGCTCAAGTTTTAAAGGGCTTGAAGAACACTCTTCTAAAGGGTGAAAATTTGAGACATAACATGTACTTGATTTAAAGTAATGGAGACATAGTCTTGAAAGCCTCAAGAGACTTGTAGATCACAAGTAAGGAGGTGGATAGTTCTCATGATCTCAAGACCCATGTATGAAGTTGTAGGACTAAAAAAAGAGGAAGGGTCATAAGTTTTAAATTACTAATTGATATTTAATTATTTTGAGGGATTTAAACATGATCCATGGTCTCATGATAAGGTTTAGTGAATCTTGATTAATGACCTATATGCCTACATGTGAGAGTTACCCAAGAGAAAGGCAAAATGGATAAGTGTGGTTTTAGGATATTCTAATTGAGTTTTAATCCTATAACTATTTTCAAAATCCAAGCATGAAGTATGAAAATTGAGTATTAATAATCTAATATCTTAAGAAACATGTGTATGTAGGTCTATAGGTTTCTTGACAGACTTCATGGTAGTCAATATTGCAAGGTTGGTTGAGGAAGGTTCAAAAGTTACAAACTTCAAGAAGGATTCCTTAGGTAATTAAAATGGAAGTGGTTTCCAAGGCATTCCAACAATGATTTGCTAGATAGTGTGGTTTCCATTGTCTTGAATGGATTCCAAGCATAATCTTATATAAGAAGAGATAGGTTTAGTAAGGTTATGGGGTTTCAATGATAAGCAAGTTCTCAATGTTGATGGGGTTGGTATTAATGCCGAAGATATGTTAACATAATATATTTAAGTATAAATCAAGTGTACGTAGATATACAATATATCTTATGGCCTCAAAACCATTCAAAAAAATATATAGGTAGGTTTTTGGAGCTCAAACACCTTAAGGAGGTTGTAGGTGATTCTTAAAATCAAACACCTTAAATCTACAAACCTACCTCATTGGCTTCATGGCTAAATAAGGAATGAATGCATAGTGATAGTGAAAGTTTTAGGTGTAAATACAAGGATTCTATGCGTGCTTGAAGGTGATAAAGCTTCTCATAATCAATCTACAATGTTTCCAAGATTGATTATAGGTTTGTAGGGTAGATGATGAGTCTAGAAAGGTCTTCAAGCAAAGTTACAAGGCAGGAGATGAAATAAAATGAGCTTGAATTATGAATATGTAGGTTCTTATATCTTTAAAGGAGTCCTTGTAGATAAAAATGGTAACGATCCAAGCTTCTAAGCCTCTCTAAGAGGCCTCTTAATAGTCCCTAAGGTTGATTTCAAATATTTTAACTCCATCATACCTCAAGCATGATAAGCACATTGGATATTTGATCTATAGGATAATTTAGAAAAGGTCCCAAAGTAGACCAAAACTTGCACCATTGCATAGGGTCCACTGAGACCTTTCCAATGGTATGCAAAGTGAAAAAAATGAAGCTCACATATTCCTTTTATAGTTGGTCAAAGTTTTAATCAAACTGGTAAAAATAAGTCAAAGTTGGTCAAATTATAAAAATTGACCATCATAAAATATTGCAAAGCTAGTTTCATGGTGTAGAGCTCATCGTAAGCTTTCTAGCACAATTTGAATAGATCAATTTTGAGTCCATATGTGTAAGATATTTCACACTAAAATTCTAGTTCAATAAGCAAAATTAAGGTGTCATAAGGCAACAAGTGGCATAATTTGAGGACACCAAGTCGATGAATTATGAGGTGACATGTGGTATCAAGTTTGAGAAAATTTTTGGGTTTTTTTGACTTCATCTTTGATAGGCATATATAGATAGTGTAAAATTTTTGCTATGAGGACCGTAGCCAGAGGAGTCTACTTTTGTCTCAGAGAGGGACCCTACCACCAATAGAATTATGGAGCACCTAGTTGAACATCAATAAGTGGAGAATGGAGAGTGGTACACATGGTGGGTCTTCAAGCCACCACATGGCTTGCCACCACTTATTATTCCATGCTCAAATTTTATAGTCACCTATTGACTATATTTTTTATTTATTTAATTAATTACCATGCCAAGTTTGGGATGTGATACATCCATGTCATAACTTAAGGTTTTATCCCACACATCCCATATAACTTCCAACATGCCAAGAAGTATGCCACCACAAGTTTACCAGAGGTCAAACAAACAACCCACATTCTATGCTACAGAGGTCCCAAATCACATGTAGCCTGAGATCTATGCCAATACCAAAATCCACTTTATGGGCTATGCCTCTTAAGGAATTTACAACCACAAACTTCATGGTATTAAAATATTAAATTTCACACCCACTTTGCTAAATTTGGGATAAATGATATGGATAAAGCACTAAACCAATGCCATGGGTTTCGAAGCTTGCCAACTTTGGCAAAAGGATAAGTTCCCCACCATTGAATTCGTGCATGTAAATGATATATAAAGCATTATGAAATTGTATTTAAACACAAGTCTTAGCTGAGTAGAAAAAGGCATAATGAACTATTTTCACTTATCCTTAGGTTTGAGGTACTTGGATGCATTTCAAGACTTCAGAGTAAACTAGAGATTTATTCTATACTTTGATCTAGGTCCAACTATATGTTGAGTGTCTATATATGAGGTAATTTGATGTACTTTTTAATGCCTCAAATTGAAGCTTTAGCAGACTGTGTATAGGCCATAATAGACCAGTTTGTGAAATCCCAAGTTTTGAGGGACTTGGAGACATTTTCACTTCTCAGTGTAAACTAGGGAATTGTCCTAGACTTGGAGACAATTTCAACAATATGTTGAATTTCCTATGACAATTTTGTTTAGGCCATTTTATAAGTCCATTTTTCATAATTTTAGCTAAATTTTACAAGATTCTTGATCCAAAACTCAAAATATTTGGTTGAAATATAATTCAAGAAACAATAACAACACAATAAAAATAATGCTATCTCTAAGAAAAGATGTTTTACTCATCAAATTTGTAGACCTAAACATATGCGTATCTCTGAGAATAGATGTCTGATTTCCATTTAAAGTTACATATTAATTTATACATGTTTTTAAGGTAGGAGGATGTGGAAGGTCACCAATCTCAAGGGAGATTAAGTGGTTTGACTTCCATGATTTACAATAATATCAAATTTGAGGAATTACTATTTTTAGAAACTTACTAATTTTAGACTGCACTACTAAAATTGAAATTTGGGGCACTTTTTTTATTTTTCAAGGTCAAAACCCACTAATAATATCTCTATTCCATCTCATAATGTTACCTCATTCTTATCTTTCCAATAGTTCAAACGGGGAGTGAAACGGAGCTATGGTGTAAAAGTTATGGTTCCCAGAAGTTTTGCCACCAATTAGGGTAGAACCATCACCCAAGTTGTCACCTGAAATATTACTCAGATCAATTATGAGATTTCATTGATGAAAATAAGGTGGAAGGTTTTTTCATGGATTTTAGGACTTTTTGAAGGTCTATTACCGATTTTTATGTAGTCTTAGAGTATCCATTTGATAATTATGAGGGTGGACTATATACTCTCTTTTTAATGAAATGGATCGATTTGTACTATAAGCAAACCCAGAGATGTAGGCATTGCCGAACTCCATTATAAAGTGTTTATTGTGAGTTGATTTTATCTATGCATTATTTTTCCGCATTTTGATTAATTTTGTTATTAATCATTATTGAATGCATAATTAAAAATGACATATTAATGGAAAATTGAGCACTTCAAGGTTTGAGACAAATATGTATTAAAAGGTCAAATTTAGTTTCATTTCCTTGAGTGTTTTGATAAATTGTGTGATTTGAATAAAGGATCCAAGGTAAACAATTTTTGTATGGAAATAAGTACCATTTTATAGATCAAGTTTGGTATTAGAGTGATTCTTACTAGTCTCTAATAGTTTTTCCACATTGTGTTAGTAAGCTTATATTTGTGTATTGACACAAAATCATAGGATATTTAGGACTAATTTAAAGCCATGAATTTATACCAATGGATGAATTTACCCATGATATTGTTGCTATTAGGAATGATTATACATATGGTTGTGTCACACTAATGGGAGCAAGTACAATAGATGGTCGAGTTGAACATGATTGTGATCAATGTGAGTACACATCAGTGCACACATGATCAATGGATCATAAAACTTTAATATAAAGTTTATTTTATTTCTAATCAATTAGTAGAAGAGTTAGGATAGAATAAATTTCATTAAGATGATCCTAGTACTTTAGCTAGTCCAATCTATAATCATTTCTTGAGACATAGACATGTGGTAAAACATTACTGGTTGTGAGATCTTGATCATGCATTATAGTGTTTCTAATAGAGGAACATGGACATGACAAAGGATATTACTATCCCAAGTACTAGTCAGCATTTAGAATCCCTATTTTGATAGAGAACACCATCTAGATCTCTAGACATTGTCTTATGATCTACGAGAACCTCCAAGCAGAGTATTCTAGTTATTTTAGAGGGATGTTTTGTTAGATTTATTTTTGATGGGGACATCAGAATAGGTTATGTGACCAATGATGTAGTATGTCGATTAGGCTTGCAAATGTTTCCACTATTGCATGCCAAAATAGTTGGCACATAGAATGGCATTGTCCAAGGTATGGCAACATGTTGCACTTTGTGATTTATAGTTGGAAGATAGTTCTTAGACATTGTGACTCTAAATATCATCCCATTGGAGATGGATGAGATGGTTTTGGGAAATTTATATCTCTTCACTCAATAATAATAGTTTAGAGATGATGGCATAGAGCTTCACTTAGATCACACTTGGATTATGTAGTTCAAGATAGGTTGAGTCTCTATACATAGTCATGATGATTCTAGTTAGACATTAGACTCGTATGTACTAGGTGACCATCAATAATCTGAAGGTAAGCCACATGATGATCCATAAAGTGACTACTATAGGAATCAGACCAACACTAAGATTCTATAACTAGTAAGGAATCTTAGGTGTATTTTGGGTTTATCCATTTATATATACTTATAAAACTAGCATAAATAATGTGCTAGTTAGAATGTATGAATAAGACCCATATGGGAAATATTGTGACGTACATCATGCATAGTTGTTAAAATACACAAGGGGCAATATTTGTATTTGTATATACATGCATTATAAAAAATTTAGTTTGCTTTATTGTGGAAGTTACCTGTAGAGAAGTATTGAGTGATAGGTTTATCATACTCAAGTTATCTTCTCACATTTTGGTAGATGTTTTCCATTAACAATAGTATATACAAATTAGGGTATGTTTGTTTATGTTAAGTATTATTTTGTATAGAATAGTTTAGTAGAACTAGAAATCACTAGGTCCACATGCATACTTTTGTAGAGGCCATTAAGGCAATACAATAGAAGAGGACATTGATGGATGTGTTATTATCCATGTTAAAAGGCTATTGTAGCTATGGAATAAAAGAGGATGTGGATACACATACATAATCATAATTCTGTGTAGAAGTTCACTACAACCGTATTATGGTGATATGGGAGAGGGGCCCAATCTAGATGTAGAAAGGAACAATACTGATGGGCATGATACTTAGGTGACCCTTACTATCATAGGAGGGTCAAGATTGGCATTAGGTCAAGTAGTGTCTTCTTAGCTAGGGATTTTAGATGAGGATCAAGCCACCATAGACTAGGTGTAGAGATATCTCTGTTAGAGTCACTGATATATAGATTAGAGGAGTATGTAAATAATTTGTAGAGATAGTTGGCCATTAAACAAGGTAATACTACTAGGATAAAATGACTGATAGTTGAAATAAATATACATATTATGACTCTAAGAGGGTAGGTGGACTAGATGACCACCATACAGGGACAACTCATAATAAGAGATGCAAAGTTGGTCATGGTGATTAGCGAGAGGGAAAGGGCCAAGGCATATGTTTATAAGCTCTATGTGGAGTAATACATGGATAGATAATTGGTTATTAAGTAGGGGTTATCTAGGGTGACAGCAGATATAACTTAAGCTAAGGATGATATCATTCAGGCCAAAGACAAGGCTAAGTAATATAGGATCCTCTTTAAGACATCAATGCAAATAGGGCTTAAGGAATTGAGTTTTATAGAGAATACATAGATTTAGAAGACTAGTTTTACCTATAGGTCATACTATACTTTGCAATAGCGGGATCAGTATCCCAACCACCCCCATAATAGAGAGTTATTAGGCCACCACTATAGAATCTACCACCATCACTAGGCATAGGGTATATTTTTTATCAGACTCATCTAGGAGAAAACTAGAGCTAGATTTGATATTTTTATTATGGCTTCACATTTTGCATTTTTGGTGAAGTATATGTATATAATGATGTATATACATTGATTTTAAGATGTATACAAACATCTTATTTTTTATCACCTTATGTACATATAATTTGATATTATTTTTAATAGATATGATGTGGTATTTTTGATTCATGGATATTGACATATGTTTTAATAGATATTTGATATCTACGTGGATACACTATTTTATTTTCCATGATTTTATTGTATTTAATTTCCATGTTGATGTTGTATTTTATCTAGATATTAGATATGATGGATGTTTTAATATGTTTTTTCATTTGATCATGATGCTTAGATTTTTATTATTGGTTGTATATTCTTATCATGGAGATACACTTATTGATTAACATAATTGTATCCATATTATTAAGGTGTTTTGTTTTGATGATGGAAAATTTGATGATTTTTCTAATGTATATGAACACATGTTAGCCATCTTGTGAGGGGATGATTTCTATTTCCATGATATTGATAAATGATTCTATATATCACTTGATTATTTAATTTGGAAAATAACAATATGTATCATAATATATGAATAAAACATGAGAATAATACTTTCCACTTGTGTAGGGACTAGCCTAGATGGATATTATTAGCAATTCAAGATCAATATATGAAAAATCAATACCCAAGTGTAAATAATAATGCACTACACAAGAATTATCTAGAAAATATAATGATACACATGTTAAAAAATTAAGATCAAGACATGGATAATCAAGATCTAAGTGTAAAACATGAGGCACCAAACAAAATGGAATAATAGAAAATTAATATGATTAAAATTAAATAAACAAACAAACAAATAAAATAAATTAACAAATAGGAAACATAATAGAAAATAAGAAACAAACAAGTAATCAAATTGAATGTGAATGTGTAAATAAGATGTTACTTTTGGTGATCTTCCCCTCAAGATTAGGGAGTGATAGGTAGGATAATGTGAAAATTTAGATGAAAAAGAGGAACATAATAGTAAAGAAGGGGTAGCTGAGTTGAATCTAGTTTCCCCATGCAACTAAATGTTCCTTACATAGTCCATGTGGTCCTTCATGCCAAATATAGTTCTCCTAAGATTGGGAAATAAAAACATTGAGGATAATGTTGAGAATGAAACAAATTAAAGAGGAAATAAATGACTCCCAAAATGGTGAGAGCGTAAATGGGCTCATAAAAATGGTTAGATCATAATTGGGCTCACAAAATGGTGATATCATAAATGGGATTATAAAATGGTGAAAGCATAAATGGGAATAGTGGGTAAAATTACAATGGGAAGGATAGTGGTTGAGTTGTCCTAAATTACCCCATGTAACTAAACATTGCCTACAAAATTTGTGTGGATCTCAGGCCAATGTAGTTCTCCCATAAATTAGAGTTTAAGTAATGGATGAAACTTTTGATTAACTTTATAATTTTGAGAATAAATAAATCCCACTAAATTTATAGGCTAACACCTAAGGGGATAGAATAATCCAAAGATGATTTGATCAATTTTGATTGATTAAAATGGAGATATCATGTTGTGGATAAAAGAGTTCATATTTTGAGGGTTAAACATCAATACAATGGCATATCCACATGGTGCACAAAAAGTTCCACTCAAAACATAACCAATAGGTAAAATCCATTGTCTAATGGAATGCCCATTTGGGTAAATGGTTTTGTAGAGTTACATCTTTTGGGGATTTTTTGATTTTGAAAAGTTTTTGGGATTTTTTTTAATAATATATACACAAGAGTGTTTTGAAAGTAAAATGTATAAGGTAATATAAAAAATGTACAAAGAGTCATCTCGAAAATGAAAAATTTCTATAGCAAGGTGTTTATTAGGCTCAAATAATAGTGTTGGTTGAGGGGTTTTTGGATTTGATCTAACTTAAGTTTTGAATTTTTAAATTTTTAACTAAGTTCTAAAAGAAACACACTTTCTCAAAAGGTAAACACACCAAACTGAATAAAATGCTTGAAATAAATCACACAATGTTGTTAAGAAGTAAACACACTAAAATTGAATACCAAATCGACACTTAAGCTAAGTTTTAGGATTAAGATTAAGAAAATTAAGGAAATGATAAATTTTCATTTGAATCATAAAGCACATACACACATTAATAGTCTATTTGACCCGCAGGTTGTCAATCCAATCAAACAAAATATTTGTATTAATTTAAATTAAAAAAAATAAGAAACAAATTATAAATGTCAAAATTACACATTTATCATCTCATTTTGGAGTGGTCCCGTGCCCAAAATTTGATTTAGGGTCAAAATAATTTAGTCCTTAGGAAGAAATCTTGACTAATGCATAGAAATGATAAAGTAGTCTTTGCCACAAAATCTTCTTATATTCTGTATTGAAAATGACAATTCTTATAATGTTTTTCACCTTTTGTAGATTAATCAGGAATATAAATTTTATTAAATACAAATGAAACTAATTATTTCTATATATTAGGCAATAACTTAACTATCTAACCAAGAGAATATTCATAAAGATTGGTTTATACGGCCAAAATTAGGAGCGTTATAAAAGAGATTCACACATGATTGGGGATATCTCATGGGATTTTCAACTACTTAATACAACCATATTTTGTTACCAAATATTATATAAAATGTATTCATATAATCTTATCCAAATTTGTAGCATATATCCACTAGCTTCAATAGATAGAAAGCTACATATAGATAAAAGTTTATATATAGATATATGCAAACATATAAAGTATCTAAAAGATAGCAGAAGGAGTCTAGATCATCATATAATGGCTAAAGTGACCTTTTAAATTCTTGGAAACATGTTTTTATCTAAGTTTGTATCATGCTTAGAAGTCCATAGCTTGACTATCAAAATCCGTAGCTATATGTTGAAGTTCATAGAACGCCTAGCAAAGTCTAAAGCTTCACTATAATGATAGGTTTGTGACTAAGGCCCTTCCTTGTATTCATGAGATCATATAAAGACTATTTTTTTATGCTATAATACTTTTAAATATAAAAAATTGAGGACTAAAAATGAAAATAGTTAGAGCATTATGTAAAGAATGCTAACTCAGACTCAAATAAGTTTAAAGAGACAAAAGCATTCATCTTCTACCTTAGAATAGTTATAAGCCTCAAGACTACATATAATGCTTAAAATAAATGAAAAATTAATGGCTATGAAGGATTTTACATTATGGTTATGATGAGTCATAGTTTGGACTCATCATTTCCCTCACACTTTACTTTTTACAAGTCCCATTGCAAACTTTCTTCTTTAGTATTCATAGATGAGGATTCTCTGCTCCAATCTGAGGTTGAGATCATAGATGGATCATAATTATTATCTTGTTTTCTCATGAGAATGAATTAATACCATATCCCTATTAATAAATTTAATCTAATGTAAAAATTGCTCCTCATACTATAGCCCTGTGTTCTACCATAGAGACATGGGAAAAAGTAATAGGGGCAGTCTAAATCTCATTCCTATCCACAATTTTTATCCACCTTATTGAATTATTTATAAATGATATAAATTATGGCGTTAAATATCTTAAGGTTCTATCTTACATTATTGACAGAGAGAACTTCTCTTATTTTCAAAGAAACTATCAATAAATTCCATTGGTGACTAAAAGTGGTTACAACTTGATCAAAGAAGTATTGAACAAACTAATTAAAATTGACAATACCATCGTATAAATCATTAAGATAATTATCATGAAATATCATAATGTTGAAACTAATATAATTTTAAATCTATCAGCACTTGCCATGCATTACCAAATTGAGGTCTGATACATAGTCTAACTTCTCATGTTGTACTCACATGATCATTATATATATCTTGCCAAGCTATTTGGTTTCTATAGGTGGAGATAACGACTCTCAGTTGTTCAAGAAATAATTGGTGTTTCCTAAGATAATATCACATAAGTAGAATTCACATAATAAATCTTTTCTATCAAGATTACTTTTTTGATAAACTGCTAAGAATTCTTCACTTGTGTTGATTTCATGTGGAAATCCACAAGATATTTTAAGTAACCACTATATAGAAAACTATTCATGCAAGAAAAAACTATAGGATTGATATGGATTCCTACAAGCTAAGAGATTCTAACCTAGTTGACAAGAAAATTGTATAGTTTGTTTGTCATGTTCTTCGTCTTGTTGTGTTTGTGTAAGATCTTACATATTTTGTTTCTCTTTCTTAAATAGTTTATTTTGTTCCTTTAATTATCCAAGATAAAAATAAGTTTTTTCTCAATGATGTTTGACATTAGATTAGGACATAATGTTTTGAAAACCTTGATCTACCATAGGTCTTGTTGGCCACATTTAACCCATAAAGAGAGCTTGCTTGGAAATGGTTTTAGCAGGTCGACCAAGTTATGGATGGAATGAGCGGTTCAAGGACCACCCATAGCTTGCAAATATTTTGAAATAATTTAAGCTAGATTAAAATGTATTATGTCAATTTTAAAGGGACAGGTCTATAGAGAGAGGTAAAGAGTTTGAGAATGTTCTCATGGTGATCAAAATAGTTTTAAGTCATGGAAAAAGTTTGCAAAAGCTTTAAGTTTTCATACTTCATTAAAGCCTTCAAAGATCTAGCAACAGTTCAAGGACAAGTCTGAAAGAGCTTCTAGATCAAAAAGCTAAGTGTAAAACCTTTATTTTGGTTAAGACCTTACTTGGAATATTCTTTTAGACCATATATTTGGATAATTACTAATATTTCCTTCGGGATAATTGTTTCCAGTTTTGGCTAAGTGTTGGAAATTATTTTAGACATTTTATCCAAAACAAAAATTTTAAGGACATATTTCTTTCGGAAATTTTGTTTGTAGTGAAAATCATGACAACCCAAATTGTTTCAAGAGAAATGTTCTGCAAAAAATCTAAGTATATTTTCTTTCAGGGAAATTGTTTCACTAAAATTTCCCTAAACACCAAATTCTTTTGGGAAAATTTTCTACATCAAAAGGGTAAATCAAAGTCCCCAAGGAAAATTCTTTTAGACATTTTTTCCATAACATAAGTCCCAAAGGTGGAATTCTTTAGAATAAAATATATGAAACAAAATATCCTTATCAAAATATCAAAGATATTTCCATTGGATAAAATGTCTACAACAATAGTTTTGACAAAGACAAAATGCCCATAAACATAATTCTTTCAGAGAAAGTGTCTAAGATAAAAGGTCTAAAGGAAATAGCTCAGGGAATTTGTGTTCCAATAGAGTAACATTTTTGCAAGTGTCAAAGCTTAGGCTCAACAAAAATCATTGGGGTTAAAATATTGATGTTCGCACAAATGTAAAATACATTCACATAGACATTAAATGATGTACATGCAAACATCAAACTCAAGCCATGGAAAATAACTATTGAAGTTCAAAAATATTAATGATGGTCATGCAAACGTCAGAAATGTTTGCAAAGATGTTAAATATGGGCATGTAAATGTCAAATTTGGGTCTCTTGAATTATTCATTTGATTTCAAATGTTGGGTTCAAGTAAATTTTATGGTATGCATTCAATCATGCATCTTGATCTAATGGTGTGAGCTTGAGTCAACATGTCAAAGGATATTCATGGTATAAAATCAATAGATCACATTCATTCATACCAAAAAGATCAATGACACCCAATAAATTTGAAAGGTCAAGGAACTTATAGGCCACTACATAGCACAAGTGTAAAATTAGATATACTAACAATGGATCTTGAGTGCAAATGCAAGGCTACCAAGTGCCACCAACTTAGATACAGATTGACAAGTCAAGGGTAGTATTGGTAGCTCTCACTTGATCGTATATATCAAGATAGATGGTATGAAATGATTCAATGGGTCAATAATATAATTAAATTTTGATAGCCAATTAAATAAGGGTAAACCCAAGACTTTGATGAAGGTTGAAGGGGCAACATTTTGATCTGGGTAAAGAAAATATAAAGGAGCTAGGTCTAGATAGAATCAAGGTTGAATCATAGGACCATACATCAAGCAAAGCATCATCAACATAGAAACTATAATAAAACCAATAATTTAAATTAGTTTTCAATATATAGTATGCCCAAGTTCACATTTCAAAGCAGAGGTAGAGGTATGTAATTAATGGACGAGTATCTTGAGCCATATTTTTGACAAATAGACATCTAAAGTAGGCAAATCCTTGAATTTGTAAGATCCATGAGTGTGAAAGTTTTGTCTTCAATAAGAGATGGAATGAAGGATCAAAAAAAGGATCTAGTAGTTGGGACTTTCAACTAAGATTATTCAATACATTTTCAAAGCCTATGGAGACTTTTCCACTTAGTAATCCATGAGCAGTGTCTTGATTGATCAAAAAGGTGGTGAAACATTCAAGCAAAAGGTGACAGTAAAAGTTTCAATTAATGATCCATGATGGTGTGCTCCCTTTTTGATGATGTGCTTCCACTTTTTTCTCTCTCTCCCTTCTTCTATATATCCTAGTCTCATTCCCTTTATGGGGGTTCTCAGCTCTTAAGAATTTATCATTATTTATGGCACAAGGATACTCATTGAGACTCTTAAAAAAAATTTCTCATTTGAAATGGTTAAACCCTATCAAAATAATATAATAAATACCTTCTTAATAAATAAGATCAACTCTTTACCTATCTCTTGTCTTTGATTAGTGTTTAGTATGTTTGTACATGGTGAATTTTTGAAGGAGAGTCTTCCTAGTTCACTATCCTTATGCTTGCCTCTTTGAAGGTGTTTTTGAGCTAAATTGTAGGTATAGATTAGTGTTCTGCTTGGACCTTTTCTATGAAATATTTATGAAATTAGTGATATTATGAGGCTGTGTAAGCTATAGTTATCTTATTGTTGATCCAGTATGGGTTTAAGCTTATATGAGTGTCCATTTTAACTTTGGTGAATCACTTTTTAGCCTTCTTAAGAGCCCTTAAAACCTTTATAACCCTTTTTTCAATAGTTTTCATTAATTTAGGCGAGTATCAAGAGGAAGATAGCCTTCTCCTAATGTCCAACCCCATTATAGGTGACCTACATCCTAGGGTTGTTTCTATTATGTAGCTTAATTGGAAGGAGTTTGAAGAACTCTCTCCAAGGGTGCAGATTAAGCTTAAAATAATTTATGTCTTTCCCAATGAGACAAAAATTCAAAGAATATTGATCAATTTCAATGTTGTATTGATCAAATTTACAATAGCTAAGCTCACAAGCAATAGCATCTGGTGACTCCAAAAGGAAGATTCAATATTCTAGTAATAGAGAAGTGACTTCATCCCATGCCAAAGGTGACAACAAGGTTAACTTCAATAGGTAATCCCTTCAAAAATTTTGAACTACCTTTAAATTCATCAAAAATATTAAGGTTTATTAATACACATCCATATCAAGGAATCTTTTCTCCTAAGTCATTTTCAATGCCTATCCCTACAAGGAGATCCTTGTTAAATCCTTTTATTGCCATGGAATCCCATTGAACCTTTACCTTCATGTATTTTAATGGCCATATTCCTCTAGACTTGTCCCAATATGATCCTATCCTAGTTGTAACCCTTAAAAGTGTTCCTTATTATACTAGAGACCAAGCTACAACACCTTCTAAACACCTCATGGACATATCTAATTTTTGTAATATATATAATGTCACCATGGAAAATATAGCTGTTAGGTTATCAGCTACTTATTTTAAAGGAAAGGTCTTTTATTCATATATAGTCCTTACTAATAATTTTATTCAAACATGGGACCAATTATGGGATGCCTTTGATAAAAGGTTTTAGGACAAAAGTGACCATTTGTCACTTGCAAAGTAACTAACTACCATTAATAGATCTCTTGATGAAGCCATACAAGACCTTAACACAAGGTTCCAACAAAATTGGGATAGAATCCTAGTCTTAATTAGACCAACCCCTAACTTTACCTTTCTTTACTATTTGAAGGCTTTAAATAGTGATAGAGCAGCGATGATCTAATCTATGGGAGGAAATGTACTTCCAGATGATTATGAGGTGGCCATCAAAGAAAAAAATTGTCTAGTTCAAGTTCGAAAGCTTACACCTAGACCACTAATGCCCTTATTTATTGAAATCAAACCACATCCTATTATTATCACTCTACTTGATGTGATTCCTCCTATGCCAAAAATTATTACAATACCTGCACCAAACAAGAGAAAACTTACACTAGTGGATTTGATGATTCCCAAGAGATAAATAAATTTCAATATCTCAATATCATGTTCTAATCCTTGGGAAATGAGCTATTAAATGTTAAGAGGCATTAGGCTTTTAATAGGCCTTATCAGGGTTCATATGAACCTTAATAGTAAATGTTTCAAAAAAATATACCACTATACAAAGGGAACTACTAAGGCCAAGGCCAAGGTCAAAACTAAGGAAATGGGAAACAATGATGTAATAGACAAAATAAATGCAATCCTAATGTTCTAAGCACCTCCAAGAACTTGATCCTAGTTTAAAATAATGTGGCTCAATAAGTTGAGGGTATCATGCCTTGGAATTAGTCTTTTAGGTAATCCATTGTCCCATCCACTAACTTCACCCATGTATTCAATGATCAATGATAGTAGGCTTATAATTTTGGGTACAACCAAGATCTTATGGCATAATACATAGAGGTACCTATGATGACTGAGTTAAAAGATCCTTAACAGGGTCAAAGCCCTGATCAAGGATCAAGCTAGTTGGGTGTTACAATGGTGAACTATGAATAAGGAGCGTGTTATGCACTCAAATAGCAAGCTAATTATATATAGGTTTATATTCCAATGGCATAAAATACAAGAATCAAAATAAAAAACATGGATGGTAACCAAGAACCAAGAAAGGAGTCTCCTACCATTACTCCTTCAATATCCAAGCCAGTCAAACTTACTACTATTCCAAAGGTCTCAATAGTTCCAAGAGGTCAAAATTAGGGAAATGTCTTGGTCCCTCATAACTCACAAGATTAAGGTGTAGTTTTGGATCCTAAAGCTCAACCAAAGGTCAGTGGCTCACCCATCAACATAATGGAACAAATGAAAAGTTCCAATGTGAGTGTGCCAATGTAGGACATACTCTCCATGTGTGGCTAGGTAAACATCCTTCAAGAAAGATTGTCAAAGATAAATGTTACAAACTAACCACCATGTAAGGATAATGTAGTCCTTACCAATGCATCCAAAGGACCAAATGAAGAGAAACCAGGTAAAGTGGACAAGCCTCCTCCATTCTAGATTTTAGTGATCATTGGTAACTCTCTAGTGCATAATTTCTTAGTGGATAGTAGGGTTAGTACCTCAGTAATGCTAAAGTCCATAACTGATCAGTTTGGTCTAAAATATGAGCCCTAAGATAAAGGAGTGATATAAATTGATGGTTCTTATACCAATACATTTGGCATAATCAGAGACCTTAACTTGACCCTACATGCTTGTCCTAGTGTCTTAGTGGTTTAATATGTATTGATCCTTGATGTGCTTCCTTGCTTTGCACTATACCTATCTAGAGAGTTTAAAATAAATATTAGAGGCTATCTTATAGAAAATTGTCCATATGTGGAATTTAAAACAAGATATGGGGACAAAGTGTCAATCAAAGCTAAACGTATTCTATAATTCCATATAGAACCTCATAGCCTAGATAACATTAACATTAATTACACCATCATTAATAAATATGAATTCACAATTGGTCAAAAGCTAAACACTCATCTATAAGAGATACTAAACATATTCTTTGATGAACTATGGAATGACATCCCATTGGTATACCCATTCAAGGGTGTTGAAGGAAGGGACTTGGGTGTCTACTATTTAAATGAAGAAAGCTAATTCATGTCATCCCTCATGAGGCCCCAAGAAGATCTTAGTGGTTTATGGAAATTATTATTTGATGGTTCAAGTAAACATGGAGAGGGTATAGGTACTATGTGTTATCACTTGTATTTTCACCCTTTGAGGAGATTTCTCATCTCTCCTCATCCAAGTGGCAAAATTAGAACACCTCTAGGTTGTGGCTAGCCTAAGGATGAGGTGAATCTCTATATAGGGCTACCTTCCTTGATGTACCACTTGAAAATCACTACTACACATAATATTATGAATGAAAAGGGAGAGAGAAAACTAAAATCAAACTATCCTAAAGGAGGTGATACACCAAATTAATCTATGACTACCAACCAGCTACATGTTACACATGAGAACAAGGGACTAACCAAATATAAACTTCTCTAATCTACATCTTTTCACATGAATATTACATTATGAGTTTGTGATGAATTTTTAAGCTAGGAGGACTAGACAAGAGGCCTATAATTTCACTATTTGAATATACTAACTCACTCAACCTTGACATATCATAAAACACTTCACATGTCCTACTACAAGAAGCTTTCCAACTACAAATAGGTGAGAGAATGAGACAATAATGCTAAGCAAACAATAAGTCATCACTAAGAAAAATAAATCATCCAAGTGAAAACACTATGAATATTCATGAAAGAGTTAAAAATTATTAGTCTTAATTTATCCATGGTATGAATATGAGAATGGATTCACCATACTTAGGTGGAGCATAGTTTACAAAGGCCAAAAAGGCTAGTTCTTATAGAACTTAAGAGAGAGATGAGAAGAGGGAAGTCCAAAGGTCATAAATAAACTTGTAAATATGATAAAATTAGTTATATATTAATTAAGATAATATGTGGGATGAACCATGAAAGGTTAGGAAGCACAAGTGTCACCCTAAGTCATGAAACTCATGAAAAGTGGCATGAAATTCTCATAGCTAGCTCAAAAAACTACCTTCATGATATCCTTATTTGAACATCCCAAAACTAACTAGGGATAGGTATGATGATTGTAATGAGAGAGAAGGATTTCAGACATGACTTTCCATGCATTTTTTTAGTCATAATCATAGCTATAGTCTAAAAAACTCCTTTTTTAGTCACCCCTCACACTTGGCCTCAAATTTGGATTCAAATTTATATGAAAATACATCAAAGAGAGTGGATTAAACTTGTAAAGACCCTCCATGGCCTTATAATACTTAGGTATACCTTAAAAATCCATCCACTTGAAGTTCTAACACTTCTCACCATCATGTCCACTATGCTAGTTTTGACTAGCTGAAATGAGATATCTAGTAGGCACACTTAGGAGTTTTTATGAAGTATCAAATGGACATGAGGGGATATAAAAGTATATATCTTCCTCTCAAATTTTTTTTCATCCCTATAAAGTCCTTATAATGTACATAATGCACAAAATAGTTAAAATAATTAGTTTTATACAATATCCATATAGATTTCATACAACTCATCTTGATGGTAAAGAGCCTGGCTGAGTCTTTTATAACCTCCAATCATCATCCTATTTATATTATGCCATTAGAGTATCTTTTCATATCTATTTCCTTCATCAGGTCTATACTAAGGGTTTAGGAGGGTTTAGACCTATTTTACCCTCTAAGGCTTTGTTCATAAAAAAATCACATTCAAATTCCAATTAAATGCCAAAAAAAGGTTTTTTTATGACCCTATCTAACAACTCCAAATGTCTTGGATCTCCATGTAAATCTTTAGAGGAGATGTTAGATTCCTCATGTTTCATCTATAAATTGAAAGCTTGAACACACCTAGATTGACCCTTAAAACATGACACAATCCATTATGATTCTTATATTATGTTATAATTGAATATGACTTCTCATTTGGGTATTAGGCCTAACCATGCCTAATAGCATGTCTGCACCTTAAAGCCCAAAATAAATTTTGATGGTTTTACATGCATCCCAATAGCTTAGATACATATATTTTCCCCCCATATACATTTTAAAATACATTATAAATTTCACCCCATACTATAAGTGAAAGTGGTTCTCCATTTGGCTTAGGCCAAGACTATGCTTAACAAGCCTTCATACATACTTGAGCGTTTGGGATACCCTATTAAGGTTCAAACTTTATTTTTTTGTTTATCCTATTTTAATAGCTGTTATCAATCTTCCTACACCTATTTTATAGTGTAAAATATCTTCTAGTCCACCCTTTTCTCTCCTTACTCTCCAAAGCTTGTCAGTTTACACTTAAAGGGAATGCCCTATGTTTGAGATAAAATAAAGGGTACTTAGCCTATTATCTCAAACCAAATGTATATTTTAAGGTATTTTTAAAGTGGTTATAACTTCCCACACAAAAAATAATCCTTTTATAATGTCATTATACCTTCCAATTCATTCAAAAATCTAAAACAAACTTGTGTGGAGTGGACTATGCACGGTGGTTTAAAGAATAGACTATCTACTAGATTAGAGCCCCTCATATATGCTTATTTTATATTTTAAACAATATATAAATTTTGTCATGATAATTATGGAGATGTTACAATCTCTATTGACCACTCTAACCTTTCATGTACCCCTCATACACCTTGAACTCTCAAGACTGAGTTCTATCATTTTACTATGCTTTGCTAATATATTACACCTTTAGGTGATCATGAGTGTTTAAGTCTTGAGTATAGTTCTTAAAGTCATATTTTTAATATCTTAATAAAATTTTAAATTTTTTTTAACCTTTGTTCTTATCTTTATGCACTCTCATACTCTTAATCACCAAACTCGCTCACTGTCTATCTCAGTTATAATAGATTGTGTCTTTGCTTTGGAAGGGGGCACCTATAGGTTAATTTACATAGTTTGGAATTTGAAAAAATATAATAATCCTCATTTATGTTTTACACACAATTATATGGCTAAATTAATTCATTCTATGCTTGAGGTGAGGTCCATCATTAAGGATATTTATCTCAATCTTCATGTTAACTCTATAGCTAGCTTGTAAGGTTACATTTGAGATGAAAAGGGAACCTATAGGTGATAATGGGAGGAAAAACATATTATATTACCTCTTTATGATGATATTTAATTTAATTTATATGAATTTTCACATAATAAGGCCCTTTAAACATGATAATATGTTTTTTTTCTCCTGAAGATATCAATGATCACTTAAAGGTTCAAAACTTGTAGATGATAATGGAGAAATTCAATGCTTAAATGGGCAACATTAAGGCCCCCAATAGCCATATTCCACTAATAATCTAGAATCCTTTTTTAAATATATTTTACTTAATTTATAATACATGTTTTGACCATTAATATCCTTAAAATATAGTGATATCCTTTTTATAAGATATCAATAAAATGATTGAGGGCTCTATTTTGCCTATTTTAGGGATAATGTCCCTGAATCTATAGTCAATGCTTTTTCAAGGTTATTCAAAATTTTCTCAAAAACCTGACATTTTAAAAAGGTCTACCATGGTATTTTCAACATACTAATACCTTAAGGAGTATTACACCACTTGTTTCAACCCTTCCATAAAAGTATTAGCTCTCTATGGTACCACCTATAGGTATCCATTTTCAAGGTACATACAGTAAGTATGAAAATGGATAGTGGATATAATTTTCAAACCTTAAATTGAAATTTGAGATTCCTAAATGATTAAAATATACTATTTATATTATCAAATCCTTTCCCATCTTAAATCTCCTTCTCAACATGATTAGTCTTATGAGGGCATTTATAAGTGCATGTTAATGGCATGAAACTATGTGGAAGTGTTATATTTGACTGCCACAGTCATTTGATTACTATTTGGAAGGTATAATTTTTTTTTCACATTCCAAAATTATTCTCAACACCTTGAAACCATAATTAATTATCCATTAACATGATTTATAGCATTGCACAGTTTACCTAGTTAACTGTATATGACAGTCTTTGAGCAAACTAGCTGTATGGTACTTTATGACTACATCTTATGGAATACTACATTGGATAATGAAATTTAAATGAAAGGATTTAAATATCACATTGGAAACATGAGAATAAAATTATTTTCACCCCCTGGAATCACTATCAAAGCATGCGGATCTTGAAAAAAGGTGAAAATAGCCTACAACATAGAATGGTGGATTCACTTGCAACTTGAATTAATTTGCCCATCAAAACACCATAAAACATGAAATTAAGCATGGATAGGATCTAAAAATAGATCCAAGATCCTATGGATTTAACATCACCATCTGGTTTGTATAGACCCATCCAAAATAGATCAAAACATATAGGATGTAAGAAATAGTGAGTAAAAAAAACAGTCAACTTATAAAGGATGGTTCATAAAGCATGGTTGAACAATATTCCAAATATTATTATGGAAATGTATATCTATAAGTGTAATAACACTTCCAAAAATCATCTAACTTTAAACCTCTTTAACTATTTTTACCATGCACAAACTTGCTGATCACTTCTATGTATCTAAAAAGGCAAAGAAGGAGCAGAATAGTTTTAGCTCAAAAATAGCACTTCTAGAGCATGTCAAACATTTAAATGAACCTGAGGAAGATGAATATATTTTCCTTGGCCTTCTCCCAGTGTCACCTTCCCTCATGGGTTGTACAACTACCAAAATCCCCTTTTTTAATTGATTACTTAATCTTTAATTAGATAACATGTAAGTTTCAGATGAGATTGACATTCTTAACATGAAATCTAACTTCTTGGATGTTTGAGAGAAAATAAGGACACTTCAACCCTCAGAAACTATGCCACTTGAACTAATGACCCCTAAAAGCCTTCTAAATGATTCAAAGTGACATATAGATTAATATGACTAAAACCAAGGCTAATATAGCATTAAATAACATCAAAATATCTATAATACACCATATGACAAAATATTATACTCTTAAAAACACCTAAAACTCATGTTTTTACCTATAAGGGTCCCAATTTTACCTACAAGGTCAAATTTGGTCAACATTATGCTACTTTCCCATTCAAATGATAAATATTTCTCTTTATATAGGTTCCAATTCATATGTTCTTGTAATGTAGTGGAATATGAAGGTCTCATCCATGGTCTTCAATGGGCTAGTAAGAGAGTGATTGAGAAATTTCAAGTCTATGAAGATAGTGAATTGGTGATGTGCCAAGTTAGAGTCTATAATGTCACTAAGAACCCCTTAATGAAGTCCTACAAACTTAGAGTGTGGGACCTGATTGAGGACTTAAAGGCTTTCAATATCCAATCAGTGCCAAGGGGCCAAAATAAACATGATGATAGACTAGTAAATGTAGGGGCTCATTTTAAAATAACCAAGGTGTAACCACATGCCAAAGTGGCCATAAGATTATCAGTGTCAGATAATGAAGCTCGCTGGTAGCTCTTTGAAAGTGATAAAAAAATTGCATGTTTATTACAACAAGAATCAAATTTATCCTCCATCAACCAAGGAAAGTTGTAGCATCAGTATGAGGAGTAAATTATTCAATTTAAGATCCAATAATATTCCTAAAGGGATAATAACCCTAGAATTTCTCTTTCATGAAGGAGACCATATGAGGAAGGATAAGGTAGTAATATCAATAAGCAAAGAGAAATATTAAAGATTACTTATCTTTAAGGACATACTTCTTAATCTTGGGAAGGTAAGAATTAAGGATGAAAAGGATGATTTCATAGAGATTTGTAGAGAATATACAAACATATTTTCTTGAGAATATACTAACCTGAGAGGTTTTGATCCTAAACTATCCCAACACACTATAGAACTAGAAGCTAATGTCAAGCCTATTAGGTAGAAGTAGAGGCCTATAAACCCTAAAATAGAAGATATCATGAGGAATGAATTGACCAAGTAAATTTAATCCAAGATAATCTTTCTAATTAATCACTTCTCATGGGTAGCTAGTCTAGTACCTATCAAAAAGAAGAATGGGGAGATCAAACTATGTGTTGATTTTAGGGATCTGAATAAGGTCTCTTTAAAGGATCTCTATCTCATAACATCCATGGAGGAACTCCCTTAGATGTTTATTGGTTTATAGTGTTTGTCTCTCTTGGATGGGTATTTAAGTTATAACCAAGTGCTAGTAAGAGAGGAAGATTAGTACAAGACTAATTTCACAACCAAGTGGGGCACATTTGCCTACCAAAAGATGTTTTTTGGATTTTCTAATATTGGGGTAACCTTTTAAAGAGAAATATACAAGGCCTTCCAAGGGATACTAAATCAAATGTTACTAGTCTACTAGTCTTCTCTAAGAAATCTAGTGAGCACATGGACCATCTAAGGTTGATGTTTCAGAGATGCAAAAAGTATGGGATCTCTTTAAATCCCAAGAAATGTATGTTCTCTATACATGAAAGTAAGCTTTTGGGTCACATTATTTCAAAATAATGATTATATATTAACCTTGATATATTAAGTTTTATATTATCCTTATCTTTTCCAAAGCATAAGAGGGGGATCCAAATCTTCCTTGAGAAGATCAACTTTGTGAGAAGGTGCATACCTAGTTTTGAAAACCTAGTCAAACCCATCACCACCATGATAAAGAAGAGCCCAGTGTTTTCTTGATTAGATGAAGGAAGGGAAAAAATTTAGGCCATCAAGAAAGTGATTTCGTAGGCCCCCTCACTCTTAAATCTTAAATTCTACAAGGACTTATCTTGTACACCTTTAATAATGTTGTAAACATATCATCCATGTTGATGCAAAATAATGGTAAAAGAATGGAGTATCCAAATACCTTTTTTATTCAAGGACTATAAGGATATGAGGTGAGCTAAATATTTATTGAAAAATAGATTATTTCAGCCTTGAGGAGTCTCAAGAAGTTCAAACCAATGCTCTCCAACAACAAGATTCATGTTATGGTTACTTACTTAGGGTTAGGGAATTTATCTTTAATAAGAATTTGAGTGAAAAGAGAGCATGTTGGATTACCAAGGTCTTGGAATATGATGTGGAGATTAAGGTCACCAATTTGGTTAAATGTAAGGATTTGTGTGAGCACATGGTAGATGAACTCCAAGAGGACAAGGTAGTTGTTTTGGTGTCCTGAGAAAACTCACAAGTAGGTACACCTCCATTTAAAAAGAGTTAGATTCAAGACATAACTCACTTTTTGACAAGAGGAGAATGTCCCCAAGGTTTGGACAAAGCTAAAAAAATGTATTTAAGGATTCAATCTATACCTTTTACATTTGTTGGTGATGTATTTTTTAGAAAGGACCTCAGTAGAGTACTCTTTAAGTGTGTGGATGATGACCAGGTGACTAAACTCTTGGATAAGTTCCATGATGGACTTGCAAGAAGCCATTTAGCACCTAGAACAATAGTATCAAAGGTAATGAGGGATGGATATTAATGGCCCAATATTTTCAAGGATGCTCATGCATGGGTTAGAAAATGCCAAAATTATGTTATCTTCGTAGAAAAGTATAAACTAACAACCCTTTCACTCAATCCAATTTTGGTGGAGTAAACCTTCATGCAATAGGGGTTAGACTTCATAGGGATGATCAATCCACCATCAAGTATAGGGAATAAATGTATGCTAATGACAACTAACTAATTTAATAGTTGGGTAGAAGACATTGCTTTGAAGGAGGTTAATGAGGGTGAAATTTTGGATTTATATGATAACATTGTGACCAAGTTTGGTTTCCTAACCACTATAATTTTAGACAATGCCTTAGAATTCCTTGTCATGAAGACAAGTGAATGGGATCTTAAATTGGGTGTCTACCTTAGCACCTCTTACAACTATTATCCTCAAATAAATGGATTTTTAGAGTTCACAAAAAATAATTTACTAAGGATCATTAGGAGGACCATGGAAGAGAATCAAAGAATATGGCACACCAAGCTAAGGATAACCTTATGGGATTATACAGTGACTCTTGAAGCTGTGATTAGAAATTATCCATATGTTCATGTGTATGGAAGGGAAGAAAAATTGTTTATCTCTCTAGAGCTAACTGTATTAGAATTATCCCATTAACTTGAGTTGATGGAGGATGAGCCCATTAATATGAGGATGACAAAACTCATGGAGCGAGAAGAAACTAAGGACCTTACTATGAAAACACTAGAGTCACATCAAGCTAAGATTAAAAAGGACTTTGATAAGAGAGATACAATAAGGGACTTAAAATAAGGTGACCTAGTCCTTAAGTT
The DNA here is from genome assembly GCA_037957365.1 of Torreya grandis. NCBI lineage: Eukaryota > Viridiplantae > Streptophyta > Pinopsida > Cupressales > Taxaceae > Torreya > Torreya grandis. The sequence goes on along the minus strand of JARHVA010002146.1, from coordinate 276,181 downwards.
GGATTCAAATAAGGCCAAATTAGGTCACCATTACAAGTTTGATAGCTTATGGAGTGGTCCTTATTTGATCTATGCATACAAAGAGCATAATGATTTTTAGATTGCCCAAATGGATGGATAAGTATTATGCATCCCAATTAATGGCTGATTTTAATCCTTATTATTAGAAGCATTAAATCCATTGTAACATATTGTACATATTAGAATAGATTTTATGATTTCCTCTAAGTTCATTATGCACATTTTTTTTTGTTGTGTTTCCCTTCTAATAAGTGATTTGGGTAATATTATTATTATTATTATTATTTTCATTCTCTTTTTGATTTAAGATGAAGTTTTTGAAAGGATAGCCTTGTATATGATCTAATTTAGTGGAAGAGAGACTTGTTACTCCATACCCAATGGATGAGACAAGGCAACATGGTATGGGTTCTACATCATAGTAAGCATGCTTCCTTGCTAGTCACCAAAAATGTTGGCCACATTTGGCCCACATAGAGATATTTCTTGGAAATTGTTTTATTAGGTGTACCAATTTTTGGATAGAATGAGTGGTCCAAGGATCACCCATGGCTTAAAAATCTTTTGAAATACTTTAAGATGGCTTAAAGTGTATTTTGTCAATTTCTGAGGGATATGTCTATAGAGTGAGGTAAAGGTTCTGACCAAGTTCTCAGGGTGATCAAAATAGTTATAAGTAATGGAAAAATTATACATAAGCTTTAGGTTTTCATAGTTCATTCGAGACTTCAAAGATCTATCATTAATTCAAGCATAAGTCTAGAAGAGCCTGTAGGTCAAAAAGCTAAGTGTAAAACCTTTGTTTTGGTTAAGACCTTACTTGGCATATTATTTTGGAACTTTTATTTGGATACGTACTAATATTTCCTTCTAGATAATTACTTTAGGTTTTGGTTAAGTGTTGAGAATTATTTTGGACATTTTATCCCAAACAAAAATTTTGAGGATATATTTATTTCAAAAAATTTATCCACAATGAAAAGCTCAATGACTTAAATTGTTTTAGGAGAAATGTTTTGAAAAAAATATAAGTCTATTTTCTTTTAGGGAAATTGTTTCATGATAATTTCCTCAAATAACAAATTCTTTCAAGAAAATTGTTCGCATCAAAAGGCTAAGCCAAATTCCCGAAGGCAAATTCTTTCAAACATTTTTTTTTATAAAATAATTCTTGAAGCTAAAATTATTTTAGAGAAAATGTCTAAAACAAAAGGTCCTTGTCAAAATCATGAAGATATTTCCATTAGATAAAATGTCTACAACAATGGATCTAATAATGATAAAAGACCCACATACATAATTCTTTCACATAAAGTGTCTAAGATGAAAGGTATAAAGGAAATAGCCTATTAAATATGTGTTTTAGTAGAGTGACATTCATATAAGTGTCAAAGTTCAATCTTAGAAAAAATGATTAGGTTCTAAAGATTAACGGCCACACAAATGTCAAATAAGATTGCGTAGATGTCAAATGATGGTTGTACGAACATCGAATTCAAGCCATGGTAAATAACCATCAAAGCTCGAAAATCCTAATGATGGTTATAAAAATGTCAAAAAAATTCATGTGGATGTTAAATATGGCCATTTAGATGTCAAATTTGGGTCTCCTGAATTATCTGTTTGAGTTCAAATGCTTGGTCTAGGTAAATCTTATGGTCTACATTAAATTATGCATCTTGATCCAATGGTGCAAGCTTGAGTAAACATTTCAAAGGATCTTAGTGTTACAAAATCAATAGACTGCATTCATTCATACCAAATAGATCAATGCTATGTGATCAAGTCAAAAGGTCAAGGATATTAGAAACCACCATGTGGAACAAGCATCAAAGTAGATAGATTGATAGTAGATCTTAAGTACAAATGTGGGGATACTAAGTGGTACCATGTATAAATATTGAAAAGTTAATGGTAGGATTAGTGGCTCTCACTTGATCATACAGATTAAGATTGATGGTGCAAGATGAGTTAATGGGTTAATAATCTGAGTTGATTTTTATAGCCAATTAAATAATGGAAAACCTAGCACTTTCAATGAAGGTCAAAAGGGTATATTTTTGACCTAGACAAAGAAAATATAAAGGATCCAAGTCTAGATAGGATCAAGGTTGAACCATAGGACCAAACATCATGTAGAGAATCATCAACATAAAAACTATAGGAAAACCAATAATTTAAATTGGTTTTCAATCTATAGTAGTCCTAGGTTCACATTTCAAAGCAGAGGTAGAGGTATGTAATTAATGGAGGAACATCTCAAGCCATATTTTGACAAACAACCATATAAAGTAAGTAAATCCATGATTCTATTAGATCCATGAGTGTGAAAGTTTTATCTTTAGTGAGAGATAGTGTGAAGTATCAAAGGAAATGATCTAGTAGATGGGACTTGTAGCTAAGAGATTTAAATGCATCTTCAAAGCCAATGGGGATTATTCCACTTGGTAAGCCATGAGTAGTGTCTTGATTGATAAAAAAGTTGGTAGATCACTCAAGTAAAAGGTGGTAGCCCAAGTTTTAATTAATGATCTAGGATGGTGTGTTCCCTCTATGATGATGTGATCCCACTTTTTTATCTCTCTCCCTTCTATATATCCTAGTCTCATTCCCATTATGGGGGTTCTCAACTCTTAGTAATTTATCATTCTTTCTGGGACAAAGATACTCATTTAGACTCTTACAAAAGTGTGCTTGCTTGATATAGTTAAACCCTATCAAAATATTGTAAGAATTTCCTTTTAAAGTAATAATATGAATTGTTTACCTATCTCTTATCTTTGATCAGTGCTTAGTATGCTTGTGCATGGTGAATTTGTGCATGAGAGTATTCCTAGTTCACTATCCTTCTACTTACCTCGTTGAAGGTGTTTTTTAGATATATTTTAGGTCTAGCTCAGTTTTCTACTTGGACCTCATCTATGAAATATTTATACAATTAGTGAGATTGTGAGGTTGTGTAATCTATAGTTTTATTATTGTTGATCTAATATGGGTTCAAGTTTATATGAGTGTATATTTTAACTTTGGTTCCCTTAAACCCTTGCTAACCATTTTATCAATATTTTGCATTAGTTTAGGTGAGCATCAAGTGGAAGCTGACCTTCTTTGAAGGTCTAACCCCATTATAGGTGACCCATATCCTAGGGTTGTTCCCATTATGTATTTCAATTGGAGGGAGTCTAAATACTCTCTTCAAGGGTACAAATTAAGCCTAAGATAGGTCTAGGGGGCACAGTGTGATATCTAGAGGCTAATTGTGCTTTCAATGTTTTATTATATTGTTCATATCTAAGGAGATTCCTTCTTAAGGACATATTGTCATATTCAAGTTCCTTGGTATAACCCCATAGATCAATAAATTCATTTTCAAATTCATCCAATTTATTATGCAATGATATATTTCTTCACCTTTTTCAAATATCGAGCTTGAATGTTCTCCAAATTTTTTGAAATAACAAAATCCTTACATTGAACTAAAGATAGTAGATGATCAATGTCCTTTGTATGATGTTTGATTATATCCTCTAGCTAGGATAATGCCAAAGTATGATGTATTTATATGTCTTATATTATTTTTTATGGTTGGGATTCTTTAGCAACCATGGGAGCTCTACCCTTATCAATGGATGTTTGTGTTGGGGTGATTGAAGGAATAATTTTGTCAAAAACATCCTATGGTAAAGGAGTATCCACTTATTATTTATCTTGTGCCACATTAGAAGTGGGTTCCTGATATAAGCTATCAAGGTTTTTTTACAGTAATCACTTCATCATCATCAATAGTCAATACCAACTTCATTATTATCTTATTAGGCTGAGTGGAAGGAATAGTTTATTCATGTAAGGCCTCTTTATTTCTTATAGGATACCTGTGCATTGAATGTTGAATAGGGTCTGTAGTAGGCTCATCTTTTGTAATCTGAATATGTTATTCTATAGTAGTTGGCTAAGAAGATGGTTTAGGGATTATTGTTGAGGGTCTAGGACTTAATCTTCTTCTCATCTCTATTGGTACAACCACAATGAGGGGAATTATAGGACTAGGTGAAGTAACCCTAAAGGTTAAACTTCTACTCTAGATTCATTTTGGAGTAGATAATTTGGAGGAAGAGGCCTTTTATAGAGCCCTAGATCTAGAAGAAAAAGGTTCTTATGGTATGCTCTTGGAAATTTTCAAGTGTTCATTGGCAAAGACTTAGGGCTTACCAATGGAGGTTGTGTAGTTTGTTCTCTTCTTGGCACCATGGCTTATGTTGTGGCTTGGCTCATGATTTTAAAATTATAATACTACTTGTAAGACAATTTTTGCATTATAAATCTACTAATATCAAAGCTTTTAAGTCATTTTTGCATGATAAATTTTCACCAAAATAGCTTAAAATTCAAATAGGCAAGCCATTGTATTTATAGGCTTAGGAACTAACCCTAACCCTAGGAGAGTTAAGGTAGATTTTAAACATAGAGTGAGTTCAAACCTAACCAAGGTGAGTCAAATATACCACAATAGAGTTAATAATTATCAATTAATTATAATTTTCAATCAATAGTCATTCTTTTCCAAAATATATGTTTTAGGATATTTTCAAATATCTTGACAACTCATAAAGGCAATGATGAAAGGCTAGGATATTTGATTATTTTTATTTCCTTTTTTATATATTAATTAATTTTAAAAAGATAATTCAATTGGGTCTTTAATTTTATTTATCTTAATAATTATTTTTTGATTATCCATTTATCTCTTTCAAGATTTGATATTTTCTCATGTGCCCTACTTAATAGGTCCATAGGCCAAAGTGACTATTGTGATGCCACAAGATGCTTAGGGGTGGATCCATGAGAAGTTATTATTGCATACCGTAAGATACCCCAATTAGGGATGTATCAATGTGATTCTAATCTTTGATGAATGATGTACAAGCAAATTTTAGACATTCAATTATTCCTAGACTTAATTTACAATGGTTGGTAGGAATTAGTTTGAAGTCTTATCGAAAGCCAGTTGTGGTAAGTTTTAGGTGTTTATAGTTTTCACTTATTTTGGAAGATGTTTCAAGATGTAAGCACAATAATTTCTTCAAAATAATTAAATAGGTTGAAAATAAGATAATTATTGAATAAAAATCTCCAAATAATGTTTGGGAAGCCTATAACGATGTCAGCTTGAGGAAGTGGTTGACATGCATTTGATGAATGCTACTTTGAAAAGAAGCAAGAAGAAGAATTAAATTAACCTATGGCTTAGATTAATCCAATTAAAATAATGCTTGCATGTATTGATTTTCCCAAAGGTGATTATAATCAGTAATAGAGGCTAAGACAATAATTTTCCCAAAGGCATTTATAATCAATGGCAATGATATATGCCCTATTTAAGGCTGATGAGTAGAAATAATGATTTTCCCATAGGAAGTTATAATCATTAAGATGACCAGGATTGAATAATGATTTTTTATTATACCCCTAGTAGGGTATATTGGCAAGCATAACTCAAGGATATAACCTATTACACAAACTAAAGATGAGTGGGTACAAATGTAAATGTGATGTTATAATGAATAAAAAAATTCAAAAGCAACCAAGCATATGAGGATGCACAAAGTGATTAAAGAGATTAATAGAAGAATAAGAATTGATCAATGGAAATTATTTGGTTGTACTTACCAATGCAAAGATGCTCATCATTATTAGTATTGATATAATTAAAATGGTTAATGGGTTGATTTGATCAAGGAGGGTGGGAGGAATTTATAAGGTTACCAAGGAGAAAATTATGTGGCTCCATTGATTTCAATACTTCTTGAGCTAATTTTGTTGTAACAATTGATAGTATGCATCATGATATAAAACTATGAGAAATTTGTTGAAATATGCATAAGGATTGACTCTTGATCCAATAAACAATTAAAAATAATCCATTAATGTTAAAAAATGTGATGATAATGTTGATGTATGAACATTTATAGACTCAATAATAATGCATAAAGAATCACCCAATGAATTTATATAGACTAAGTTAAGGTATAGTACTAAAATCAAACAAATAGGGAAGGAAACAAACAAACAATTAAGAAAATAGACACACAAAAATATTGGAAGTAAAATCAAAATAAATCATCCTAACAATGGATTTACCCTAGTAGGGTAGATCGAGGATGACTTACTAAGCCTAAATAGGACAAATGTTTTTTTTGGATTTTTATATTTTATGAATGTTTTTAGAATTTTGAGGTATCTTAACTCATTAGATATCAAAAAGATACCACTCAAAATGGTAAGAGCATTAGAAAATGGGGAATGGACTAACCTCAATGTGAATTGAGCATAAACTATGTATTCATAGTATGACCTCAAGCCACAGGATTTCCACCCACCCAAAAGGAAAGGAGAATCAGCCAAGTAACAACAAATTATCAAATTGAGGAAAATGGCTAGGCAAATGAGAATAGTAATTGTAAGGTGATGTGTTAATGCATGGTAAAGGTGTTGTTTCTAATTTTCCCATAGGTGATTATAATTAAGAAATAACTACATATGTCAATGATACTAATTTTCCCAAAGGTGGTTATAATTAGTAACACAAGGTGGATTACTGATTTTCCCATAGGTGGTTATAATCAATAACACCAGTCAAATGGTAAATGAAAGATAACTTGATAAATCCATTGTCACACTACTTTCATAGACTATCATTTAAAAATAGAACTTGAAACTACTAAAACTAGAAAGATGCAATAATAACTAAAGGAACTAAGATCAAAATTGGTTGGGTAGGATGACTAAAAACAAGCCTTGGTATAACATGGATGGCATTGTTTAGGATGATGGTGGTATGAATATTGGATGTAGTGGTAAGAGGGTTATTCCCAAGTGATAAGGGAAATGGTAGGGTATGAAAAAACAACAAGAGGAATGGAAAATGAAAAGGAAAAGGTAAATGGCAAATAGAAAGGTATGGTTTTCAAAAAATGTAAGTTTTTTTGTTATGATAAATGTTTTTGGACAAGGTAAATGGAAAATGAAAATGACAAGGTTTTTGGCTAACGTATAGGTATGGTTTTATGATTTTGGCTAGGTAAATGATTATGTTGTTCTTGTTGATGTGGAGATTCACATCTTGATCAACATATGACACAACCAAAATAATCAATCATGTAAATTTCTAGCCCACACCTCTTCTGAATAGCTACTCTATCAAGAATCTACTACATATTTTGATGCCAAAAATGTTATTATGATATTCATCGGTCATTGATTATTTTTCCTTCAAACTTCAAGATAAGATGTCTTTATAGCCTCTACAAACTAAAGTATTACCAACGATGGTAAATAAAGATAAATAGTGGTTGATATGTTTGATTTTCTAATGTAAAGGTGGATGATAATGGAATTATAATGGTTGGGTGATAAATGAAAATCAAGATTTTTAGGTAGACATAATGTTGTTTATTCTATATTTGACATAATTTTAGATGTGGTGGGCCCAAAGACTTTTTAATATGATCTCAATAGGACCACTATATTTTTATGTTGTTTGGGCCCAAGAGTAGCTACCACCCAATTGTGATATAGATTGGAATTTATATTGATTGCATATTTTATAATGTCTTCATCAAGTAGTGAAGAACTATTGTGCTCAATAATTAGTACATCGATAAGGTTTTCACCAATGGAGTTGTTTTGACTGTTCGATAGTCCCTCCAAGAAGGTTTCACTAAGGAACATTGAATTTTGACTTTGATTATCATTTAGTGCCTCCAAAAAGGTTTCAGTAGAAGATGTTGAGTTTGAACTTTGATTATCCCCTAACAGCTCCAAAAAGGTTTCACTATGAGATTGTTCTTCTTCTAAATAAATGTGGTCTTGTCCTCCCTGATATTCTATAATTGGTATGTCATCATGGTTATATTTTAACAAGGTGTTATTCTATTAGTCCTAATCAACACTTATAAAAGGTAAAAGGTCAATAAAATGGATAGGTCAGTTAGTGGTAATGGCATGTGGAATGGTAATAGAATGGGAAGAGGTTGCATAATCCTTGTAAAAGATACTAGGAGAACTTGTGTTGATGCTAAATTAATCATCCTTAAAAACTATAAAAGGATCATAAATGTATTCAAACTGATATGCAATACATGCATAACCAATATTGTAACAACCATGTATATATGTTGATTTTGAAGTTAATTATGACTCAAGGAACTTTGAATCCAATGTTAATAATAATTTTTATTCTACTTTTGATGCTAAATATGATGTTGGTTTAAAATTAAAACCTAACTTCAATGTTTATTTTTCATCTGGCATGGATGTTATTATAATGATGTTTTGTTGAATATTTGGTATTAGATATATAATGACCTGTGATGCCATAATGGGATCCATAGAGATTGGTTTATCAAATTGAGATTCCTATATGAGGGTAAAAAAGTCAAGAGACAACTCCACTAAGACTTGATTGTCAAAGGGAGGCTCTTGAAAAATAGGACAATGGTTAGGGTAATGATTTGCCCAAAGGCAGTTATAATAACTTAAGTAAATGACTTAGCAAAGACTGGCTTATCAGAGTGAGACTCCTCAAAAATGGGAATATTATTAAAAGGTGATTCATCATAGGTTGACTCATTATAAATGCTTGGTTCAAAAAAAATATTGTAGCTTGGTTGGTTCTCTTGGCTTTGGTTTACACTCATTTATAAAATACTAGTTTTGAATACATCTTGGTCTTCGAATGATTAGCTTAGTTGGAGAGGTAATGATTGGCTTGGTTGGGGATAGATTATTGGTAGGGGTTTTATAAAGTGGGGAATGGTTGAAAATGGATGAATAATGGCTAGTGGTTGGATAATGATAGGCTTAATAAAGACTAGTTTATGTTCTAAGATAGTAACTATGACCCATCGAGTTGTGATTGGACAACTTTGTTGGGATAAAGAGATACTAAACATGGGATGTCCTATAATAGTGATGGTAGGACATTATGAATCTTGGTAGCTTTCACAAGCTAAAGGATGAGGTCCTAGAATGGTAATAGTAGGGCATTTTGAGGCTTGGTTTCTTGCACAAGCCAAAAGATGAGGTCCCAGTGTAGAAATGGTAGGGCATTTTTGAGCTTTTTTGATCATACAAGCCAAAGGATGAGGTCTTCGTATAGAAATGGTAGGGAATTATCAAGATTTTTTTCTCACACAAGCCAAAGGATAAGGTTTTGGTATAGAAATGGTAGGGCATTACAAAGCTTGGTTGCTTGCACAAGCCAAAGGATGAGGTCCTAGAATAGAAATGGTAGGGCATTATGAATCTTGGTTGCTATTATGAGCCAAAGGATGAGGTCTTAGAATAGATATGGTAGTACATTATGGAGCTTGGTTGATTACACAAGCTAAAGGATGAGGTTCTAAAACAGAAATAGTAGCACATTGTGGAGCTTGGTTGCTCACACAAACTAGAGGATGAGGTCCTAGTATATAAATGGTAGGGTGTTATGAATCTTGGTTACTCACACAAGCCAAAGTATGAGGTCCTATAATGTTAATGATAGGGTGTTATAGATCTTGATTGCTTACATAAGCTAAAGGATGAGGTCTTAAAATGGTAATCCTTAGATATTATGTATCTTATTGTCTTGTGCAGTCCAAATGAGGGTTAATGGTATAGGTGGGGGATCTAATGTCATTATCAGTGAGAGGGAAAATATCATACTTTAACTAGCTAAAATAAGGTATTGCCAAAAACTGTGCTTGAGGATCTTGGCTTTGTTCCCCAAATTGAGGATTGCAAATATGATATGGATCCATCTCACAAACCATTTCTTCACCATAGGGGTCTTGATCAAAGTCAATTTGTCTATCCATTCTATCATAACTTGGATTTTAATGACCCCACCATAAGTGTAGCAAGACATATCCACATCAATGATGAACATTCTATAAAAAGGCCTAGAGTTATACAAACTCTAAAAAATAATGTCTAAAGAATAAATAGTTCAAATTTGGTCTAGTTTGGTCTAAGGGTGGAACTATATCTCCAAAATGGTTTATGATAAAACTTGGTCCAAAATATTATAACATTAAATGTCTTAAATAAATGGTCAAGTGGTTGAATAAAAATTGGCATACCAAACTTTAGTTCTAAAGTGTTGAAAATAAGTATATCTAAATAAACAAAAAAAATTAGGTATTTTGGCTAAACATAGCATCAAAATATAGGTTCAAAACAGACATGTACTAGGACTTTTGGCAAATTAAACACAAAATATAGACTTAAAAACAAGGTATGAGTTTTAATCTAATAAATATAGAACACTTTGGCATAGACTAGGCATTCAACTTTAGACATGGACTTGGTCAATTGGAATAAGGCATGAAATAAAATGCATAAAGAAGATAGGCTACTTCTCCCAAATAAAGTCACAAACAAATAATTCTCAAATTGGGTAAAGACTTAACCTAAGTTACACAACCCAAAAGATAAAAATAGATATTTAAGCTCAAATTACACAAGGCATAAATAAAAATCAATCAATGTTTTGATTTTAAGTTGTAAATGGTCAATTAAAAACTCAACTTAGGAGACTAGGCTTCTTTGATCAAACAATAAGATAGACAAAGGTGAATGACATAATGACACTAGCTAAAAGATCCCAAAGGCACACATGACTCAGTTTTGAAATCAAAATTGGGCACAAGGAAAATAAGTCTATGAAATAATTTAAGTAACATAATGACATTATCATTCTCTAAAGATGTGGTCGATGGTTTGTTTCAAGACTCTAAGGTATAAAACTTGAAATAGATTGGGTAGTGTAACATTATCCTTTCCAATCAAGTGACACACACAAAGATTTGGTAAATGACTAAGGTAAAGGTATGGTGTCAAATGGATGGCATAACACTTCTTCAATCAATGGAGTGATGTTCAAGACAAGACTTGATTTGACATGGCATAACAAAAAAAATAGATAGTTTAGATTCAAAAACCATGTAATAAAGGATAAAATTACACAAACATCTAAGTGTAAAGTCCTAAATCCTTATACATTTTATTGAGAAGATTTTAAGTGTTAATCTAAAAATAAAAATGCATGAATAAGTAGTGTTTTTACACCCCCTTATCTTAATATATTGGACAACAACATGAAACTCTAGGTTACTCACCCTGCATTAACAATATGTTTGTAAAAAGTGGAGTTATTATAAAAATAATTTTGTGTGCATTTCTAGATGGCCCTAAGTGTGTCTAACACAAGGGATACTCACATCATTTATATCCACATCAACTAGACTATTTTTAAAAGGTCTTATGATTTTCATAATCACTACATCTATTGCTTACTCAGTGTAGTGTGATATCTGAGTTGCCCCTATGGTCCGAGGTAGTATCTTACTAACAGAGTTTGCTTAAACACTCAAGCAAACTTCCTAGTAAGTTGACCTAATTTTATATACACCATCATGGAGTGGGGTTAAACTGATGTTGGTAGATGAATTCCTAGGTCAAGTTTTCCCTAGAGAACTTGTGAGGAGGTGATGAACTCTCACTCACAAGCTAAGAATCCTGAAAATAAATGAAAAGTAAAAAGACTTTAGGGTCACATTTAGATCACCCAAACCATAGTGATTTGAGGAGAGCTTTATCAATGTTATTTTCTAGACAAGGCATAAATGCAAATAAAGATCACTTTTGGTCACCTTAGTTTCCTAAATAGGATGGGGGGAGAACATATGTGCATCAATCATTTTGCAAAAATAAACAACTTTGAAAGAACAAGCATAAAACAAAACACTCTTAAGAGTATGTAATCCAAGTGTGAATGCTTATTTTAATGCATCAAAGCAAAATGTTTATGAAATTTGTCCCCTTAGATTTTTTTTTGAAATATTGAAACAAAAAAAATGACTTAAACAAAAATATTCTTAAAACACCAATTTGAAATATGAAAATTTTAAGTTAGAAGTGTTTTAAATGCCTCCTTGTGGCCTTTGGGTCCTACAAAATGTATTAGAGGGTTTTTGAGATTTTGTGAAACATTTATGAAAATTTAAGGTAAACTAATAGCATATTATGAAAATTTATGAGACAACACATGGTTTTTTAAAATAAATCATCAAAAATGGAGTTTGAATGAACCCAAACAAAGCTTCAAAAGATGGCCTATCAACCTGCTATTCTACACAAAAATTGACATCAATTCTGGGTGATGCACACAAAGACTGACATTGGTTCTAGGTGATGCACATAGAGGTTAACATCAGTTCTAGGTGAATCAATGCTAGTCAGGCAAAATCAATGTTAGTTGTATTATAACTTATGTTAGTCTATGTGTAATCTATGTATCACTAAAAAATAAAATACGTGAAAAATAATGTTGTTAAAACTTGGATTTTAAATATTTTCAATCACTCAATAGAAAAACTAATAGAAGCATTTTCATCTCCTTGATATATGGTATGATTTAAAGTCCCACCATATGTTCCATTTGTGATCATAGTGTAATGTCCCTTACTTAGGGCCTCTTTTTGTCTCTACACAACTCTAATATATAGCAAATAAAGCTCTGATACCACTATAATATCCCCTCCAAACAGGAAATATAGCAACACAAAAAAACTTTGAACAAGATATAACTTCAGTTGAATAAATTCAGAATGATCACAATAATATAGTCTCTGAATAGCCAATTACAAATCTTATCACTTGTCCTTTTAAACTATTACAATTGCAGTCCTTTCTCATGCATACAAATATGAAATAAAGTCTTAAAAATCATGGCTTATCAAAACTAGAAGTGAAAATTGAATTCTGGAAGGTCTCGGCCCTTCTGTGTCGACACACAGTCACCGTCGTCGGTCGATATCTTGCCGACGTCGGTCTCTGTCGGTCGGCTTTCTGTCGACGTCGGTCTTCAGTCGACCGATGTCGGTCACTGAAAACCCTCTGTCTGCCGATGTCGGTTCCTGAGTTGATCAGTACGGACCTATACAGACTTTGTACGGCTGCCAATTAAGCAAAACTCCCCTATTTTCAACCCCTGATCTGAGATATATGTCTCTAGCACAGTAGATCTCTAGCTGTATAATTTACTGAATCAAAACATAAAGCAATAAATACCTGGAATATCTGTGATAACTTCTGTGTGGAGTTATCTCTCAAACCTGAAATTCTGTGATAGCCTCTGGATGAAGCTATCTCTCACTTTGGCAATATATCAGCTGATATTCCACAGCCTCTTAATTGCACACACTGAAGAGGGAACGTTCTCCAATGCAGATGGAATCCTTGAACCCTAGGCTCAGTCTTCATAGAAGAAATTCTCAAAATCAATATCAATATTCAATAGCATACATACAAACTCTCTTCCATGAGAAACTCTTATACCCTTCCAAAGGTGTGCTTGCTAAAATTAGATTTCCTCAAATTAGAACTTGGGGTTCTAAAATTAGAATTCCTCAAATTAGAACTTGGGCTTCTAAAATTAGAATTCCTCAAATTAGAACTTGGGTCTTAAAATTAGACCAATTAATTAATAATTAATAATTAATTAATATCTAATTTAAAATTAGACCAAATAATTAATTAATTAATAATTAATTAATATCTAATTTAAAATTAGACCAAATAATTAATATTTGATTAAATCAATCAAATATTAATATCTCCCTCAATACATGTCGGATCCTCAAACCGTCTGAAGCTGGGGAATCAGGGAGTGATTTTGCACATGACCATATCAAAACAAGGGTGCTCCGCTGTATGTCAAATATCCCTAAATAATAGGAGCTCAGGCCTAATGTGTTTGAAATAACCTGAATGAGAGCCAACTATAGGAATTCTATAAATCAAAGCCAATCCAATCTCCATCATGACCCTCTATCCATCCAATCAGCCTACGAAGGTCGCATAATAGGCTAATCATCAACCCTGTCAATGTCTGCGAGAAAGGGGACATGACAATCCGTCCCTCCAAAAATTGCTTGTCCCCAAGCAATCTCGGAACAATGAACCACTCGATCCACCTGGATCCCAAATGTAATTATGCTCTGCACTACTGTAAATCAATGTAAGTACCTGGAACATCAGTAGAAGTAGAATAAAGAGGAACCCATACTCAAATTGGCAAATGCAACTCAAGCAACCTCTAAGATCACAAATATCATATACACCTTCCACCATGCTATGTAGAAGGCACACTCCAACTCTGCAACAACTCCCAAATGGAACTATGCCAAGTATGGAGAATCCACACACTGTACCTCTACTATGGTCAGCATATCTGATCAACTCCTACTCTAAGTCATGCACCGACAAACTGTCAATCCCATCTACAGAAGATGGTGCCAATCCATCCCATAACTGATCCCTCTGTAAAGGTAGCACAACCAACTGTACCACACTATCAACTATGTGAGAAGAATCAATCTGGAAACTCGACTCCACTAGTATCTCAAACTCATCAGAATCAGGTACTCCCAAATCATGAACATGTGTGTCAGTACCAACAACATGTTCCTCAACTACAACTGTAGGAATATACTCACAATCAACACTCAATGTACTAACCTCTGAGTATACCTCTACACTCTGAATGCTAGAATCAGACTCATCCTCATCTAACTCTGAAGAAGCTGCTGCTGAAACTATCTCAACATCACCATCTCTCGCTCCCTCATCCTCTGCAACTATCTGAGAGTCCAAATCCTCATGACTAAGCTCGACCACATGTCTGTCAGAATCCTGGTGAGTCACCTTCATTGCCTCTGCCTTTGACTCCTTGGAACTATCATGCTGTTCGAAATCTTTGGATTTTGAATCCTCATAATACTCCCATATTATACGATATGCCTTGCCCTTAGGCCTCAAATGACAATTGTGATTGGCATCATATGGATCTTTGCAGTATAAGCAAAGCTTCCTCTTGCGTAGACCGTTAAGAGCCTCTCGATCCAAAGGTGATGTTGCTGGGTTGGCCTTTGAATCATTCTTAACAAATGTAGGCCGTGTAGGCCTATCGGCTGTCCTAGAATGGGCCAGCTGTGGTCTCTGATTAACAGTAGCACTCCTGTTATCTCTTTGCTCCCCATTCTGTCGAACAGGTGTGTTCATCCTCTTTACCATAGTCATAAGTGCCTGTAGTGTCTGATTCATCTATTGCTGGCCTGTAACCATAACTCGATAAAATTCTTTGGTTAACTGATCACCATTATGTCTGTCACTCATGGTGACTTCACTGATTCAATCTACCCACTCTACCCAACAGGATGGCAGGACATTAGCTCTGATACCACTGTAATGTCCCTTACTTAGGGCCTCTTTTTGTCTCTACACAACTCTAATATATAGCAAATAAAGCTCTGATACCACTGTAATATCCCCTCCAAACAGGAAATATAGCAACACAAAAAAACTTTGAACAAGATATAACTTTAGTTGAATAAATTCAGAATGATCACAATAATATAGTCTCTGAATAGCCAATTACAAATCTTATCACTTGTCCTTTTAAACTATTACAATTGCAGTCCTTTCTCATGCATACAAATATGAAATACAGTCTTAAAAATCCTGGCTTATCAAAACTGGAAGTGAAAATTGAATTTTAGAAGGTCTCGGCCCTTCTGTGTCGACACACAGTCGCCGTCGTCGGTCGATATCTCGCTGACGTTGGTCTCTGTCGATCGGCTTTCTGTCGACGTCGGTCTTCAGTCGACCGATGTCGATCACTGAAAACCCTCTGTCTATCGATGTCGGTTCCTGAGCTAATCAGTACGGACCTGTACGGACTTTGTACGGCTACCAATTAAGCACAACTCCCCTGTTTTCAACCCCTGATCTGAAATATATGTCTCTAGCACAGTAGATCTCTAGCTGTATAATTTATTGAATCAAAACATAAAGTAATAAATACCTGGAATATCTGTGATAACTTCTGTGTGGAGTTATCTCTCAAGCCTAAAATTCTGTGATAGCCTCTGGATGAAGCTATCTCTCACTTTGGCAATATATCAGCTGATATTCCATAGCCTCTTAATTGTACACACTGAAGAGGGAATGTTCTCCAATGCAGATGGAATCCTTGAACCCTAGGCTCAGTCTTCACAGAAGAAATTCTCAAAATCAATATCAATATTCAATAGCATACATACAAACTCTCTTCCATGAGAAACTCTTATACCCTTCCAAAGGTGTGCTTGCTAAAATTAGATTTCCTCAAATTAGAACTTGGGGTTCTAAAATTAGAATTCCTCAAATTAGAACTTGGGCTTCTAAAATTAGAATTCCTCAAATTAGAACTTGGGTCTTAAAATTAGACCAATTAATTAATAATTAATAATTAATTAATATCTAATTTAAAATTAGACCAAATAATTAATTAATTAATAATTAATTAATATCTAATTTAAAATTAGACCAAATAATTAATATTTGATTAAATCAATAAAATATTAATATCTCCCTCAATACATGTCGGATCCTCAAACCGTCTGAAGCTGGGGAATCAAGGAGTGATTCTGCACATGACCATATCAAAACAAGGGTGCTCCGCTGTATGTCAAATATCCCTAAATAATAGGAGCTCAGGCCTAATGTGTCTGAAATAACCTGAATGAGAGCCAACTATAGGAATTCTGTAAATCAAAGCCAAGCCAATCTCCATCATGACCCTCTATCCATCCAATCAGCCTACGAAGGTCGCATAATAGGCTAATCATCAACCCTATCAATGTCTGCGAAAAAGGGGACATGACACATAGGAATACAAGAAGAGAGGTTAGTAATATGTTAGTATAAGCAATAAAATTTTGAAGAAACACACTAACACTAACACTTATAATCCTAGATCTTAGGGGTGAGCATAGTAATAGAAGACATGAAAAAACAACTAAAATTCAAAATAAAACATGTCATTTACATTCCTTATGAGCTCCAAATGCATTTTTGAGTGGCTTGCTTAGCTTGTGCTTCAAAGAGTCTTTGGCAATGGAAGTTGTGTAGCTCCTTCTTGTGTACATATAATATTTTCACACTTTTATCAAATATTGATGCTTTATATCTTATAGGAACCCATCAACTCTCAATATTTTTGAGTTCATCCCCTAATGGGTTCACCAAAGAAGGGGTGGGTATATCATTGGTGTTTTTTAGGATTTTTGTTACTTATTACCACTTATTACCAAACTAACCAACTCTTAAAGACCATTCCCTAAGATATTACTCCTTATTTGAATACTCCTCCAGTCTTTTTCCACTTTACATCCTAATTTTACTCAATTTATGCCCCTTTTGAATGTCTATTATACTAGGTAAACTAGGTTGATCCTATATAGTTTTAGGTGAAATTCATTTAGGGTCTAGGTCAGTTCTTATTCGACCTAGCCCATGACCTAATGAATTTTTGTTCTTAATTATACTAGGTCGATTGGATTGACCCTATCAATCAAAATTTTTAGAAGGGATTAAGGTTAAATTTTCCTATATATATAAGATAATTTCATCATTATTTAGAAATTAATCAAGAGTTAATATTCGCTTGCATTTCTTCAAAATCTCCTCATCCACCATTCTACTTGAGGAGCCTTAGCTTAGGATTTTTACTTGGATAATATAGTCTTATGGATAAGTTTTAAAGTATTTAGCATTTCTTAGTGATCCTTACAAACCACAATAACCTCTTGTGATTTCCCATTGGCCAAGGGAGAGATTGAGTCTCAAGGGTTCATCTTTTAGGTAAGTATTCTCTAACTTTGCTCATCTCTTTTAGTAGATAGAAGTAGCATAAGTATTAGCTTCAAATAAAATTACTCTTCTTATTTCATGTATTAGGGTCTTACTCATACATAACTTAATTTATATTCTCTTATACATGTTTGTTTGTTTGCTAACTCCCATTTTGTGCCATAAGCTTTGATGAACACTAGTGTAGATTTGTTTTACTTGTTATTAGTTTAGTGAATATAAAACATAGGATTCCCTTTAGTTTATTACATGATTGTGCTTGATTTAAGGCTTTGGAACCTTCCCTAGAATAGTGTATTATGGTAAGACATCCCCTAATCAGGTATATCTGATACCCATATTGGTCATGTTCCAAATTATATAATGTGTCCCCAATCAAAAGTGTATGGTATGATCTATATTCTCTGAGTTAGGATTGATTTATAGACATGACAAATTTCTTATCACATACATTTTGGTGAACCCAATGTGAATATAATCCTTGTATGTTTTATTTCATTTTTTTCATTAGTTTATCATTTTATTTCTCTATATTTGCAATATTAGGTCAACAATTTCGATATATCTCTAACTTATGTACACAAGTTTATCACAAAGTCTCATAAATATGACTCTATTCTAATTGTCCAGGTTTTTCATCAAATAGAGACTACTAGGTTGACTCTATCGACATAATACACTTTCAAACTTTTAGATCACCTATTGACTTTGTAAATTTATAGACTTCTAAAAAACACACTAGTTGACCTTGTCGACATAATAAATTTTATAGGTTTTGAGAAAATAAGGAAATATAGAATTAGGTTGACCCAATTAACACAGTTGGTATAATTTACAAGTATAAATTAGGGTACTTCAACAAAAATATCATTTTCCTATGCATCGTCCAACCCACCAAGGTCGTTTCTTATCCTTCTCTATCATTTTTGTTATTCATTACAGTTCTATTTTTCATAGTTTATAGTCTTTAAATTGTCCTTGTATAATCAACTAGGTTGGCCCTATCAACATAGTTTTGTATTCTATATTCTATCTAGTAAACTAAGTTGACACTATCAACATAGTTCTTTTTTAGACCCTCGCTTCCATAATACAATATCGACACTATCGACTCTATTATGTAATTTGTGTATACATTATCATCTGAAATGTCATTGTACTATGTTTTAAAGTTGGAATTAACACATATATGATAGTAATTAGCTCAAACTTTCACTTTTTATTGCTTGCATGCTTAGAATAGATCACATAATTATAATTAGGTGGTTTTTAATATACCATTTAGTTTCATTATTTTTTATTTTATGCACACACTACCAAATCACAAAATTTTAAAAAACATTCTTAGTAATTGTCTACCTAAGACTTACCTACTTGGATTTCATCACCGAGGGGGAAGATGACTTGGTTTTATGGCCAAGTATAAATATGTGGCTAATGGTATTTATTGGATAAGCACTTGACACCCTTATTTTTGTGGTGTGTGAAGCGAGGGGGTAGTACCAAATACAAAGACATTACCATTATCAATACATATCCATTTCAGCCTAAACATCTTGAAACCATCCTTAGATTGCTTTCTAGTTACTTGCTCATAGCCAACTTGTTATCACATATGAAATCGCACTCTAATAATCTAACAACATTCAAGATGACCACTTAGTTATCTTTTACTTTCTAAGTTAATTGTTTTCTCTTTAATTAATTATATGTTGCATTGCAAAAAAATTCATTAACCAGTGCTAGTTCAAGGTTTTGTGTTGCGTGCATCAATTGGATCAACATCATTCATGCAATTTATTTTGTGTTTTTATTCATTTCTTCCTTTCAAAATTACTTATATTTTTTTCCCTATTTTAGTGCATAGTCATTCTGCTCAACATAGTCTCTTATAGACTATTTGTTTTCCTTGGCTATAATATTGGGTTGATCCTATTGACATAGTTGTTAAGCAAAAAATATACTGAGAGGGGGGTGAATCGGTATATTATATATCTTTTACTTAATCTGAGATTTTTTCTTTGATCACTTAATCACACATTCAAGATATGCCATAAAACTAAAACAATAACATGCACCACACGAGAGAGAGAGAGAGAGAGAGAGAGAGAGAGAGAGAGAGAGAGAGAGAGAGAGAGAGAGAGAGAGAGAGAGAGATTAGGTTTTTACATGGAAACCCAAAGTGGAAAAAACTATGAATAATAATCTCAAGTATATGAATGAGCACCAACTCAAATTATAAAGTTTGCAAGCACCAACTTATAGGAGTACCAACCCCTTTGATGGGCACTAACATAACAACTATTTGTGAGCACCAACCCATAGGAACACCAACCCACAGGAGCACCAACCCCTCTTCTATATAAAACACAACTATCTCTCAATGTTTCTTGCTCAATAAATGATATAACTCTAAAATATCTCCTACTTTTCTCTCCTATAAAACAAAAACAAACTATGTACTCTCTTGCATATTACAAATGACTTCTCAAGCCTTTATTTATAGCTTTCCAAATGACCTTTGGCATTCATCCTTTGTGACCCTTCAATCCTCATGGAATATGGTGCCAAACTTACATGACCATTTATATCCTTGCATTTGAAAAGTCACATGGTGACCCTTCATAATAAAATGCATCCTTTCCTCTTTTGTCTTTATCTTGGTGACTTTTCATATTCCTCAAAGTGACCATGGAAAAATGTGCCATACACTCTTTTATCTTCACATGGTGACTCTTTTAATTCCTCAATATGACTCTTCATGAGATAATGCGTCCCATTCCTCTTTTTTTTTTACCCCATGAATCTTTGATTTATCCATGGGCCCTCTTTTGAATTATATGCAACCAAAAATATATTCATTAATATTAAATAAATATTAACACACATTAGCAAAGATATGAATATTAAAAACACCATTAAATACAATGGGGCCTTTATCACCAATAGTAAACCACTTTGAAATAAATGACAATATTTCCAACAATCTCCCCCTTTGTCATTGATAGAAACCTCAAATTTAAACTACCACATTCTAAAACTTTCACATACTACCATCTAAAAAACATATAGTAACTCCCCCTTACTATAGTAACCTATTCCTTATACCTATTTATGCACCTATTCTTTCACCTATACTTGGACCTATACTTATACCTATTTCTATTCTTCTCCCCCTTTAACATCAATGGTAAAGGGCTTATCTTATATCTAACACTTAGCTCCCCCTCAACTTATGTTGATCCTCAATGGTAGGAAGTGAAATAAATTACTCCTAACTTCTCTTGTAAATACTCAAATGTGTCTTTTGGTATTACTTTTGTGAAAATATTTAAAATCTAATCTATAGTACTAATATATTCCATCTTAACATGTTGATCTACAACTTGCTCTCTCAATAAGTGATATCTAATGGGAATATGTTTTGTTCTTGAATGCATCACTAGAATTTTAGAAATATCAATAGCACTTATGTTGTCACAAAAAATAGAAATAGGTTCATCATATTTTACCTTGATATCTTCCAAATTTTACTTCATTCAAATCACTTGAGTTCAACTTAATACCATTGCAATATATTTTGCTTCAGCTATAGAAAGTGATACTAAATTCTGCTTTTTGCTTAGCCATGATACTAAGCTATCACCAAGGAAGAAAACTCTTTTACTTGTGTTCTTTCTATCATCTAATCAACATACCTAATCTGAATTTTTATAAGCAACCAAAGTGAAATATTTGCTTGTGGGATGCCACAGTCCATAATCCAATGTCCCCTTGATATATCTAAATATTCTCTTCACCAACTGAACATGACTATATTTTGGCATTGACTGATATCATGCAACCATACCTATTGCATACATGATGTCTAGCCTTGATGTTGTCAAATAGAAAAGACTAACAATCATAGATCTATATAACTATTGATCTACAATAGGTAAATCTTCATCCTTGCTCACCTTATTTCCTATACTCATTGGTGTGCCAACTGGTGCACAATCCCCAAAACCAAATTTCATCAACATTTCCTTGGTATATTTACTTTGAGATATGAAAATTCCTTTATGTAATTGAAATATTTACAATTATAAAAGAAATGACAATTATCCAAGCATAGAAATCTCAAATTATTTTTTCATATTATTAAAAATTTCTTTTGTCATCTTTTTAATGTTTCCTCTAAAAATGATGTCACAATATATACCACAATAATCAATTGATGCTCACCTTATATTTTGATGTACATGTTACTATCAACAAATCCTCTCTTGAAACCTTGATCTTGTAAGTACTTATCAAGTCTTGCATACAATGATTATTTCAATCCATACAGTGCTTTCTTCAATCTGTATACATGGCTACTAACATTTGAGAGAATAAATCCCTTAGGTTGCTCAATGTAGACCTTTTCTTCTAGATTCCCATTTAGGAAGGTAGATTTGACATCCATTTGAAACACTTTGAAATTTTTTAACACTACATATGCAAGAAAGATTCTAATAGCCTCTATCCTTGCCACTAGTGTAAAATTTTCTTCAAAATCTATTCCCTCAATCTGAACATATCCTTTACATAATAATCTTGCTTTATTCCTAGTCACTTCTCTATTTTCATTCAACTTATTTTTTTAAACCCATTTTATTCCTATCACATTGTGATCTTTTGTTCTAGGCACTAATTCCCAAGTATCATTCTTTTGTATTTGATTTAATTCTTCATCTATTGCCTTAACCTAATGCTTATCATGTCTAGTTTTTGAAAAAGTTCTTGGCTAAATTTTGGCTAACAAAGAGAACTTGCTCAAATTCACTTACCATCATTCTTCTAGTGTGAATTCCTTCATTTATTTCCTTGATGATGTCACTTTCATTATGATTTTGTAGAGTAATTTTTACTCTACGTCATATTTTATTTTTTGACTTGAGCTGCAATTTTGGTTCTTGTGTATCCTAAATGTCGCGATAGAATTTTGAAGCAGAGGGACGGTTTATTTTGCCTAAGTGTCGAAGTGTAGTGGAAGCTACCAAGTGTTGCCCTCTGGTAGCAGATATATTTTCCCCTTTTTGTTTCCTTCATCTCATTTTCTCCTAAGTATCAAATTCAAGCACAAGTCACCAAGTGTCAATTTCTAGGAGATGAAGTTGGATAGTTGGCGTCCTTTAAACACCTTTTTGTAACTTTTGGGAAGGTCACAGAATGTACCACATACCTAATAATGGCTAAGTAGAATGCACCACATGTCAGCGTCTAAGTCGCATTGAGGCACCCATGTTTCATTTGGAAAAGATTTTCAATGGACCAAGCAACATAGAGAGTGGAAAGCGCCAGGTGGCAGTTGTGAAGACCCTGAACTACCTTTTTGAAGAAGTAGTGGAAGTCACCATGTGTCGACTGCCAAAAAGAATTTGTTTCAATGCCTTGGTCTAGTGATTTCATTCAATGCATAAAGGCATCTTTTCATTTTGCTTAAGTGCTAAAGTGTAGCGGAGGTTGCCAAGTGTCACTCTCTGAGTCCCTCTCTACTCCATCCCCAGCAAAAGTGGAAGGTGCCACATACCCCTAGATGAAGAAGTGGAAGATGCCATGTATCTTCCCAAGAGCAATAGAAGTCACCATGTGTCAACTTTTGAGAAACCATCTTTGAGCCTAATTGACGAATAAAGGTTATAGTGGGTCCCATACATTATTTCGAAGGACTAAAGAAGCACTGAGTGTTAACAAAAAAAGACTACCACGTGCATCCATCCCTTCCTAAAAGTTGCTAAGGCAAGGAACATAGTGAGTTTTATTTTAATAAAGCTACAAAGTATCAAGGAAGCGGGCAGTGACAAGTGTCGAAGGTGGAGCATTCCTCAATGTAATATAAAGAAAGCAGAAGTGGACAAGTGTCATCCTTTGGTGCCTTCTAGATCAAAAGGGAGAATTTTCATGAATTGACCAAGTGTCCTTTTCTATTTCAATAGAACAGAGTGCTCATCTACCTATTATGGCAAAGATGGAAAGAAACTCAGCGTGAGTTATTCCTAGTAGATAGAATAGTGCACCAGGTAGATTTTGGGGGCTTACAAACATTGAAGATGCCATCTATTTGTCCCCTATAAGCAGAGGCAGAGGAGACAGTTGAGCAGCCAAACAGGTGATGGAATAAAGAATTTTAGGTGCAAAGAGAGGTACTGGACATGGATTGCCATGCCACAGTTAGGGCAATTCTTGATAAGATTGGGATGCATCCAAGGCATTAAATGCACCATTTATTTTGTCCCCTTTGAGTGAAAGATGGAGTAGAACTACACAGGAAAGAAAGCAATGCAAGGAGACATCCGAGGCTATATAAGAAGAATTGTAAATGAAGTGAAAAAGGGGGGGATTTTTTCATAGTTTTAGACTTTCTAAAGTTTTTGATCAGTAACACCACTTGCTCTTGTCTCAATTTTATTGAGTTGTAAAGTTGATATAATCGTTCATGTTTCTATGCCCTTTATGTGGCTAAATGAATTAAGTAAATTTGAGCTCCATGCCTTGGTTGGTGTTATCTGTGTCATTTGCAAAGTAGTCTATTACTGTAGATTTTCTAAAGTTGTGATTAGGAATGTCATTTACTTTTGTCTCATTTTATTGAATTGGAAGGTTTATATAACTATATGTGACTTCTGCACCTCTTATGTGATTGGAAGATTTTATTAAGAAGATTGAACACTATGCCTTTGTTGACATTCTCTGTGTCTCAACAAAAGAACTCCCTGTTGTGAGCCTCTATTTCTATTATTTCAATCTCTTACATTGATCATGCACTTGTCTGCTCTTAAATGTAATTGAATCCTATAATAGTCTCACTATGCTTAGGTTAGGATTAGGATTACACTTAGGTTCATCGCCATAGTTAGGTTTTAATTCCTACATTTTGTGTTTTTGTTTAGTCTCCTATCCCTTTTCACCAACAACCATACCAAAAGAAGAGACCAGCTTCTCTAAAATTTGGAGGTTGTTTCAAGCCACATTGTCCCACAGCTTGAAACTTCCCATTGTTGATTGGTTAAGATCTAGCACAATTTTAAGCCATCAATAGTTTCTGGCACACTCGGTGGGACCAATATTTCAAGGAGTTGAAGAAATTTTGGTGTGTTCTTCGGCCAATTAACCTTTGGAGGTTTTTAACAACTACAATGACTCTGAGTCAAAGTAGTCATTCAAGTAGTCCTGGTATCATCAAAGAAATCACCTTTTGGTATGTATAATTTTGTTACTAATAGCTATGAGTCTTATTTTCCTTATATATTTAATCAAGAACAAACTTCTCCTAGAACCATGTCAAGTAACAAGGATGCAGATGGTTATGAGCTATACCAATCTTATGCCTAGTCTCCCCAATATGTCACATCCCATGTTCAACTTGACCTCATTTTCACCTTTAAAAAAACATTTTTGGGATTTAAAAAATATGTGTTAGAGCTTGACAGTAGAAGGGGATATGGCCAAGAAATTCCTTGTCATGTCATCCATCAAGTGAGGGATGTAATAGACCTGATTAAAAGTGAGTGGGATCCCATTGAAAGGGAAAATTGGCAAGAGCTTACATATGAGATGTTGGATGTGTGTGGATTGATTGCATTTATAGAAGAGAGACTAAATGTTCATGAGAACCAGCCTTACCAAGTCTACCAAACTCCATATTCACCACCAT
The DNA here is from genome assembly GCA_037957365.1 of Torreya grandis. Taxonomy (NCBI): domain Eukaryota; kingdom Viridiplantae; phylum Streptophyta; class Pinopsida; order Cupressales; family Taxaceae; genus Torreya; species Torreya grandis. The sequence goes on along the minus strand of JARHVA010002146.1, from coordinate 250,743 downwards.
AAATTCCATATCAGACGTATGCCACCCCTGTTCATGGGCAAGGTCCAACCTGTCAAGGTCATTTCCCCAATAATACAGAGTCTATGATAGTAGCAAGGGAAGAGGACCCCAAACTCTCACTTTCCCCTCAAGTCCCTTCCACGATTCCTCAAGAAGCTTCTTGTTTTTCATCATAGCCTTCCTCCTTATCCCTTTCTAGAGAAGAATATGTTTTAGAGGAAGAAAATAAGTATGCAAAGGAGTATGCTCAATTCATGGCTAGTAAAGAGGATTCCATAAGTACAAATGAGAAAAAAATCACCATAGGTACCCCCTTTGATGAGCAAGAGGATAAGACACAAGCTTTTTCCTTAACTTTAGATGAGGAGGAGATCATTTCTAACTTCTTCCTCACTTTGCAAGAAGATATGGAGGAACATGGATACTCCCTTGACCAAGTCATTGAGACAGATGATAGTATCTTGCAAGAAGGCTATGAATTAGCCAAATGTGGAGATGACAGCATCAAGACTCAGCTAAGTATGCAAAAGGAATGCCAGCTTTTAGATTTATCCTTCTGAGAGGATGAAGTCATCAAAGAGCATGATGATGCAATAGAGCTGAAATTAGAAGGAGATAAGCCAAAAGAGAATGGATATCCAAAGGCACAAAGTGAAGAACCAATAGCCAATGATTTCTTGATGACACATGATAGCATGAAGAACTAGTATTCGATTGGCATTCAAGGACAAGAAGAATTTGTGGGTGTCAAACACATGTTTTACTTAGACTCATTCGAGTGTAGGCAAACCCATGTGGCCAGTGTAGAGGACATTCTATCAAAGATATACCTGTTACAATCAATGGTATGGAAACATAAGTTGGCTTGTCATAAAGAAGACATTGGAAAATTCATTTTTGATCCTAGAGGGAAATAAGGATATTCAATTAATGTAGTTAGGTAGTTTCCCATTCCCACATTGTTTTTTTTTCTTTCTCACTTTTTTAAAAAAATGAGCATTTTAAACATAGAGTCAGCATGTTTGAAATTTCAATTTTGCCACAATAAATGCTTCCCTAAATCTTTCAAGATCTCTAAGGTACCTTGCACTGCATAATGTGTAAACCTTACTATTTCTCAAAGATTGAGTAGGATTTGCTAATGGTCACCTTAATTTAATTCTATTTGGGACTTGATAAGCCCATAAATATCCCTTAGAAAATTTTAAAGTTTACAAACTCTCAAGCATTCCTGTAAAATATCGTACTCATTGTGATTATAGCACCTAGTAAAGTTTGTTTCAGCAAGCATGTTTCATCCTACATAAGGCTCATATACCAAGTATTATACAAGAGATTTAAAGATGGTGGGAACATCAGCTTCATAGCAAGGACCAAGGACACCTAGATACCTCAACAGATTACTAGCTAGTAAATCATACGTTATAGCTCCTATACAACTACTAAGGAGCTACCCAAAAACAAAATCCCTGAGAGTCAGTTAGACTAGTGACCCATCCAAGGTAAAGGACTATGATGATGGGATCATGGACCTGACCTTGCAAAGAGCCAATAGCAAGAACCTTAGAAAAGGGGCACACTAAAGGTGTCTGTAAAGAGCCAAGGCAAGGTAGTATGAAACATTTAAAATGAGGATATGGACCTCACAACTAGCTCAATTTGTTGTCTAAGCTATGCATCCATACCCTAATATAATCAAGTTATGCACGGACTTACTCCATCCACAATCTTGCTCCATCCAACAAGGCCCCTTCATGTTGCAAGTCACCCCAAAAGCTATCAGGGACATGGTTGCCCTATAATATGATGGTACTACCACCTTCCCCACCATTGATAGGATGTAAAGGACATGGGCGAATGTCAACACTCAGACAAGGTTTTTGAGGTCTGAGTTGAAAATGGCTAATGGTGATACAATGGTGCCCACACTCCCTACATTAAGAACTTAGTTCACGCCCACCAACCAAGATGCACTACCGATGATGCCTCTCATCTTCAGCATGAAGGATGACATGGTAGTATATGTAGAGCAAATGGCCATCCTATTCAGGTTAAAATAGTTGACAAGATGCAGGAGTACCATCTTAACTTCTCAAAACATATTGCCTTCTCAATTGTGGAGTAGCTGACCCAGTTTAAGGCAAAAGGGATAGTTAGGTATTCTTCCTTTTTGTTTCATCTAATTCTGCATCAAAACCCTGACCTCTTCACCCACTACATGAATTTGAACTTGTATGACCAAACTTTTGACCCCCAAAGAACCATCCCTGTGTCTGCATGGACACATATTTTATCAAAGACTAGTGACCCTTATGATTTTTTGGAACTATTTGTTACCCATGTTCTTCATTGCCTCAGCCCTGAGCCTATCATAAATAGGTTATTCTCAAGTGTTATGAACCTCCTGGTCAGTTTCCCAATTCCATGTGACTTATTTTGGGGCCCACCACATGATCATAAAGGTCCATGGATTTTGTGGGGAACCAGTGTTGCTACCAAAGGTTTTAACTCTTAGGTTATCATTCTTGGAAGTCACCAGGTAGGTATCTATGGTTGACAATGAGTACGGTTCTAGGAAGAAGAAGAGGAAAATGTATAATCTCCTATGGATGGTAGGCCATGTAAGCCTAGAAGCTAGAGAAGCCAAAACTGTGTTGCTGAGGAAGCTGGCCTTCCTAGGGTTCCTATTGGTTAAGGACAAGTGGGTTTATGACCCAGAAGAATACATAACCTCTGTAGTGAGGACAAATAGAATTGGATCTAGGATTGCACATGAAAGCTACCCCTTTTGGGAAACCCAAAAAAACCTTGCTGAAGATGCACCTAGTCTCTATGTTGAGCTAATGGATTTTCCCATGCCACTAAATAGGCCATGGGAAACCTTCTATGACAAATAGAGGGATTATGATCCCAAAGTCAGGATGACCTCTGGTTTGAGAAGGAAGCTGAGGAACAAAGGATGGGATGTAGAAAAAATTGAGGCCTATTAGAAATATAGGTAAGAAATTTCCCAAACCACCCATGCCTTTGGAAGCATAGAATCAAATGAAAGGTGGGAAGAACCTTGGGATGAGTGGCATCCATCCCTTACATCTAGCCCAGAAACAAGCCAAGTGCCAACACTCAGGGTAGAGTAAGAAGCAGGGGCGGGACCAAGCCAACAGCCGCAGACTTTAGAGCAAGCTACAGCTACTACACAACAACAAAGAAGTGTGGTGTCATCAACACCAAGGGTCACCCCATCATCAAGGGTAATTGAAGTCCTTAGTTTTCCACATGCACCATCGACAGTGGTAAAGGTAGAAGGGAGACAAATGCAGCCAAAGGTGGAGACACCCAAAAAAAGGAGGGTATAGTTCTAATTAGATCCAGAGGAGGAAGAAGAGCCTTCATAGTGCCCAAAATAGAGCACTACAACTTTTCCTTAGGTAAGTATTCCTCTCCCTCCTCTCTCTCAATCTATTCCTCACCCTATCAGCATGATGCCTCCACCCAGTTAGATGACACCTCTTACCACTGCTGCCATTCCCATCTTCTAGGCTACCCCATCATCATTGCCTTAGGCCCTCACATTACCCCATTTCTCCCCTTTGTTCCCAAAAAGATGCCCCTATAACTCACACCTAGTCAACCAATGGCTCTCCAATACAGCCTACCATGAGGGTTTCCCTTTGTAGGGGGACATATTGCATCCCCTTCCACCTTCTAGATGCAGGCTGATGCTGCTAGGAAGGCAAGAGAAGCCCAATAGGAGAAGAAGAGGATTAAGGAGAATAAAGCACTGGTGGTCTCACATTTAAGGTCACAGTTTGACCCTATCCAACAGCAGCTGATGGTGACCCATTTGTCACCCAATGTTGCTAAGCTGAGTGAGCAAATGCAACTAAAAGACTACATAATGAACGTAGTGGCCATTGACATGTCCCTATTTAGGCCCCAAAATAGATTCAAGCTGTTCACTGAATCCACTTCTACAGTCATAGAAGATTATTTAAAGAAATCAAGAAGACTACAAAAGATGGAGGCTGATTGGGCCCAAGAAAAGGCAAACATAATAGTTTGGCTAAAGAAATAAATAGAAGAGATAATGAAATACCTAATCTATAGAAATAATTACAAGATATTATTTCCCTCCAGACTTAATGAGTAATTTAGGCCCAAAATGATTCATTAAAGATGGAGCTTGTACTTGTAAAAGATGCAAAAATAGCTCTCAGGTAGGAGAATGCAACATTGTAGGGAAGAGTCGAAGGACTTCAACTACAAGTCACTCAATCATAGCAAAGGCTACCAAAGGAGCTGAACAAGGTTGTGGCTTTTCAAGTCTAATTACAAGCTGAGCAACAGAGGATGACACAACTAGCAATTGAGCTGGCTAATAGGCCAAGAGGTGTCAAAGTGGTACAGCTAGTAAGGGAACTCTATGAGTCAACAAGGGAGAGAATCTCTTCAGAGATTATCTAGCTCAAACCATTTCTCCCCTTCCTACTCAATGCATAGTAATTATGTGAGAGGGTAGAGGATTTAGTATAGAACACTCTAGCCATGATCTCTAGAAGAGTCACAAACTCCCATTCATTGTTGGATAAGCTCTATGACATGATGGATGCAACATTGGCAGCTATGGGAATCCCAAATAGAATGGTCATCATGAAACGAGTCAACGAGGAGCTCAAATGCAATGTCATAGCCAATAGTTGTAAGAACTATCTCGATGTCATGAAAGAAGGCATCAGCGAGATGAGATGCCACATTGAAGATCTGGTGCAACTAGGCCTCCCTTCCCTGTTCTCAAACACAAAGATGGTCTTGATGGCTGATCAACTTGAACCATTGCTGCTCACCACATAAAGGGATCAAATAGTTTTCCAAAGCTTGCAGAATGATTCCTCAGCCCTAGAGGTTGAAACCATTCTAGTTCTTGTTTTTTGGCTGGAGTTCAGACTGAAAGCCACTATCTAGGTCTTGTAAACCTTTTTGCATAAGGATCTCATTAACCTAGATCTAGCTTTTGTCAAGTTGTAAAGCAAGCAAGGATTATCTGACCATGAGTGGTCTATCTACTAGATAGCTCTTTTAAAGCTGTAAATTTTGAAATTTTGATCGAGCAGGAGTCAGGTTCTTTTTGAGTAGGCTCAAAAGTCTTGGGGGTCACCAGTAACTGTAGAGTAATTTTTACTCTATGTCATATTTTATTTTTTGACTCAAGCCACAATTTTGGTTCCTATGTATCATGGATGTTACAACAAAATTTTGAAGCAGAGGACCGATTCATTTTGCCTAAGTGTCACCCTCCAATAGCAAATCCCTTTTCCCTTTTTTCTTTCTTTCATCTCATTTTTGCTCAAGTATCAAATTCAAGTGAAAGTCACCAAGTGTCAATTTCTAGGAGACAAAGCTAGATAACTGGCATCCTCTGAACACCTTTTTGTAACTTTTGGGAAGGTTGTGGAATGTGCCACATACCTAATAATGGCTAAGTAAAATGCACCACATGTCAACGTCTAAGTTGCATAAAGGCACCCATGTTTCATTTGGCAAAGATTTTCAATAGACCAAGTAGCATAAAGAGTGGAAAGTGCCAGGTGGTAGTTGCAAAGACCTTGAACTACCTTTTTGAAGAAGTAGTGGAAGTCACCACGTGTTGACTATCGAGAAGACTTTGTTTCAATGCCTAGGTCTAGTGCTTTCGTTCAATGCATAAAGACATCTTTTCATTTTGCTTAAGTGTTGAAGTATAGCAGAGGTTGCCAAGTGTCACTCTCTGAGTCCCTCTCTACTCCATCCCCAACAAAAGTGGAAGGTGCCACGTACCCCTAGACAAAGAAGTAAAAGATGCCACATCTTCCCAAGAATAGTGGAAGTCACCACGTGTCAACTTTTGAGAAACCATCTTCAAGCCTAATTGACGAATAAAGATTGTAGTGGGTCCCAGATGTTATTTCAAAGGACTAAAGAAGTGTTGAGTGTCAACAAACAAAGACTACCATGTGCATCCATCCCTTATTAAATTTGCTAAGGCAAGGAATGCAGTGATTTTTGTTTTAATAAAGCTACAAAGTATAGAGGAAGTGGGTTGTGATAGGTGTCAAAGGCGGAGCATTCCTCAATGCAATATAAAGAAAGTAGAAGCAAACAAGTGTCATCCTCTAGTGCCTTCTAGATCAAAAGGCAAAATTTTCATGAATTGACCAAGTGTCCTCTTCCATTTCAATAGAATAGAGTGCCCATCTACTTGTTATGGCAAAGATGGAAAGAAACTCGATGTGAGTTATTCCTAGTAGATAGAACAGTGCATCGGGTAGATTTTGGGGTATTGCAAGAATTGAAGATGCCATCTATTTGTCCCCTATAAGCAGAGGTAGAGGAGACAGTTGAGTGGCCAAATAGGTGATGGAACAAAGAATTTTAGGCATGAAGAGAGGTACTAGACATGGATTTCCATGCCATAGTTAAGGCAATTCTTGATAACACTGGGATGCATCCAAGGCATTGAATGCACCATCTATTTTGTCCCTTATGAGTGAAGGATGGAGTAGAATTGTGTGGGAAAGAAAGCAATGCAAGGAGACATCCAAGGCTATATAAGAAGAATTGTAAATGAAGTGAAAAAGGGGGGGGATTTTCTCATAGTTTTAGACTTTCTAAAGTTTTTGATTAGTAACACCATTTCCTCGTCTCAATTTTCTTGAGTTGTAAAGTTGATATAACCGTGCATGTTTCTATGCCCTTTATGTGGCTAAATGAATTAAGGAAATTTGAGCTCCATGCCTTGGCTGGTGTTATTTTTGTCATTTGCAAATTAGTCTATTACTGTAGATTTTCTAAAGTTGTGGTTAGGAATGTCATTTGCTTTTATCTCATTTTCTTGAATCAGAAGGTTTATATAATTGTACATGACTTCTATGCCTCTTATGTGATTGGAATATTCTATTAATAAGATTAAACACTATGCCTTTATTGATATTCTCTATCTCAGTGAAAGAACTCCCTATTTTGAGCCTCTATTTCTGTTATTTCAATCTCTTACATTGATCATGCACTTGTCTACTCTTAAATGTAATTGAATCTTATAATAGTCTCACTATGCTCAGGTTAGGATTAGGATTACACTCAGGCACATCGCCATAGTTAGGTTTTAATTCTTGCATTTTTCATTTCTATTTAGTCTCCTATCCCTTTTCACCAACAACCATACCAAAAGAAGAGACCAACTTCTCTAAAATCTGGAGGTTGTTTCAAGCTGCATTATCCCACAGCTTGAAACTTTCCATTGTTGATTGGTTAAGATCTATCACAATTTTAAGCCATCAACATATTTCTCTAGACATATTTGGATGGGGTTTTAGTGTCCTTTTTCTCCTTCTCATCTTCATCTAATTCTTCAAAGTCTTCCTCTTCAATTATTTTAAGAATGTCTACTAGATCATTGATTCTTTATGTTCCATCTTCTTTTATCCTGACACTTGCACTTTTAACTATTTTCTTGGTTATTTTTTTATAATATTTATAAGATTTAATTTTTTAAGAATAACCAATAAATATACCTTCATCTTCTCTAGATTCAAACTTACCAATTTTTTCATTGATTCTTTTTATGAAACATTTGTTGTCAAAAATTCTAAAATAATCAACTATTGTTGGTTTATATTTCTAAAGGTCATAAGGAGTCTTGTCACTATTGACTCTCAATAATGCTATGTTCTAAATATACACTACTATAACAACTACCTCTCTCTAATATTTATCTAGTATATTGGATTCATTTAGCAATGTCCTGACCATCTCCTAAACTACTCTATTTCTCTATTCAACTACTCCATTTTATTGTGGAGTTCTGGCTACTGAATAATGTCTCTTTATTCCTTGGTCTTCACAAAAGTTAATAAACTAATCTAACATAAATTCTCCTCCTTGATCTAATCTTAGACACTTAATATTCAACTAGTTTCATTTTCAACTAATGCTTTGAATGATTTGAAATGTCCGAAATTTTTTTATTTTTTCCTTAAAAACATTAACCAAGTCATACATGAAAAATCATCAATAAGCAACATGAAATATTTCTCACCTTGAGTAATTTGAGTTCTCATAGGTCCACAAAAATTGGTGTGACCAAGCTCTAACATATGAGTGGTCGAGTACTCTTTTGTTTCGAACCACCTTCTAGCTTGCTTCCCATGTTGACAAGGATCATAAAGTGTGTTGGATGGCTTTGTAATCTCTGGAATATTTCTAACTACTTGCTTCTTGTTGATGTTGACAATATTATTAAAATTTGTGTCTCATTCTCCTATTCCATAGACAACTTTATTCAATCTGACTTAAACAACATCTTTGAGCTTTGATGTCTGATAACATATACAAATTATTTCTTGTTCTCTAAGCATTTGCAACCAATACATCTAAATATTTTCTCCTAATTACACAAGCTTCTACATAAAACTTTAGTGTGTGCACCTGATCACACATTTGACTTACACTCAAAATAATATTCTTAAGTACATCTATATACAAAACATTTTTAGTTTTAGTTCTACCATTATGCAAACATAGTGTACCTTTTCTAGCAATACTGGTAGTAGTATTATCTCTAAATTTCACTATGTTGCCATTGATATTATTTAAGGTCATGAACTTTATCTTATTTCCTATCATGTGCCTCAAACATCCACTATCTATAAACCATGGATTTTATTCATTTCTTGCATGCAAAGCTGTTTGTACCAACATAGATTTTTTAGGTTGTTTCTTCTACCATGAACCTATCTGAACTTTATTATTGATGAATGGAGCCTTGAAACTTTGGTCTTTCTTGACTGAATCAAACATGATTCTATAGTACTAGGCTAGGTTTCTAAAATTATTTCACTCGTAACATATTATGGCCTCTTGATTCAATCCTAATAGAAAAGCAAAAGAGTTGTGGCTTCTGCTTGACTCTACATGAGTTTCCTTCTCCTTATTTCTAAAATTGTTATCCCTTTTTTGACATTATATTTTCTTATGACCATATCCATTACAATAAAAAAAGCAACCATAAAAATAGAACCTATTTATGTATCTCTGACTTAATTGCCTTTTTTATCTCTATTCCTTCTAGCCTTCTTTTTTTGAGATGTCCTTTGTATTCTTAACTTCTTCTTTTTGTATTTTATCTTTTGTAAGAGCTTCAACATAACCCTTTCTTTTTTTTATGTTAAACTTGTCTATGAAAGTAGTGGCCTCCCCTTTCTATTTTCCAAATTTGATACCTATCTTATCTGACATTGATCTTTGACTTTATAATATCTTATTCAACATATTAGTGTTATCCTCAGATTTTGAATCATTGGCTGATCTATCTTTATTTATTTTCTCAAGATCCACTTTTAAAGAAGCAATTTTAATAACATACTTTCATTTTTTTCACTTACTTTTACAACTGTATCATTAGATATTTTTTATTCTTCTTGGCTTCTTTAAAGTGTGCTCATAGATCTTCAATTGTTTCCTTTGACTCATTTTCAATTTCTTGATCCGGAGCTTTAATCTTTGATTCTTTTTCTCAAGAGCTTTTAACTCTTCTAAGGAACAAACAAGTTTCTCCTTCTAGATTTAATTTAGCTTCATCTTGTTCTTCTTCCTTATCATCTATACTTTTGATTGTGGAGGCATCTTCATTTATGGCCATGAATAGAATCTCTTCTTCTTTTGAATCACTGACTCCACTATCTTCAGTTGAGCTAGGATATTTAGAATACAAAATCTTCTTCTCAAATCCCTTCTTGAATTTTCTTTGAAATTATTCTTTTATGTAGAATTTCCTTCTTCATTGTCACGATTACGCTTATCTAGGCACTTAGCTGAAAAATGTCTAATCTTTTCACAATTAAAACATTTAAAAGGTAATTTTCCTTGATATTTACCTATGCCCTTTTTTGGCTTGTGAATGAATAGAGCTCCATTGTCATTTTTATCATCACTAAAACTATTACTTGGTTCTTGAATCTTAGCCTTATCTTTATTTGATGTATTGAAAGTAGCTTCTCTCTTTTAGGGCCTCTCTTATTTGATTTGCATCTCATATGCCATAATAATACCATGTAGCTCATCCATCTTTAGCTTGGCTAAATTTTTCATCTCTTCTCAAAACTTTTTCATCATATCTCAATGGTAGAGATCTCAAAAAAAATTGTACCATAATTGATTCTTCTAACTTTTCTCCAAGACCTTGAATTTGAGTAACTATTTGATCAACTCATAAAAGGCAACTTGCTATATTTTCATCCTCTTCCATATTCAAACTCTCAAACTATCTTCTGAAAGTCTAAAGCTTAGCTTGTTGAACCTTTCCATCACTTTTGTAAATATTCTTAAGTTTTACCCAAGTTTCATGAGCAAATTTACATTACATAACTTTAACAAATTCTAATTCACATAAACCATATAAAATAGCATTTAAATATTTAGCATTATTTTCACTTACCTTCTTTTCCATTGGAGTAGTTACAAGTGTTTGTGGCTTTTCATATTCCTCCACCACTACTTACCAAATGTCAAATGCAAGGGCCATTAAATAAGTCCTCATCCTTATGTTTCAAAAAGCATAATTTGTTCCATCAAATAAAGGTGCCTTATTTGTAGAAAAACCTTCATGTGATCCAACCATCTTGCTTTCCCCAATCTACCTTCAAGTTGTAAAACTTTTTCTAAAAGGAACATGCTCTGATACCAATTGTTAAGTATGAAATATACTAAGATGGGCAGTGAATTAGTATATTGTATATCTTTTATTTCATAACTTAATCACACATTCAAGATATGCCATAAAACTGAAACAATAACATGCACCACACGAGAGAGAGAGAGAGAGAGAGAGAGAGAGAGAGAGAGAGAGAGAGAGAGAGAGAGAGAGAGAGAGAGAGAGAGAGAGAGAGAGAGAATTTTTATGTGGAAACTCAAAGTAGGAAAAAACATAGAGAATAATCTCAAGTATATGAATGATCACCAAATCAAATGACAAAGTTCTCAAGCACCAAATTTTAGGAGTACCAACCCCTTTACCGAGCACCAACACAAAAACTATTTGTGAGCACCAACCCCTTGAAAATATTTGTGAGCACCAACCCATAAGAGCACCAACCCCTCTTGTGTATAAAATACAACTATCTCTCAATGTTTCTTACTCAAAAAATGATATAAATCTACAATATCTCATGCTTTTATCTCCTCTAAAATAAATACAAATCATGCACTCTCCTTCATATTACAAATGGCTTCTCAAGCCTTTATTTATAGTTTTCCAAATGACCTTTGGTATTAACCCTTTGTGACCTTTAAATCCTCATGGAAAATGGTGCCAAACATACATGACCCTTTGTATCCTTGCATTTGAAAATTCACATGGTGACCCTTCATAAGCAAATGTGTCCTTTCCTCTTTTTTCTTTATCTTATTGACTTTTTGTATTACTCAAAGTGTCCCTTCATGAAAAAATGTGCCATACCCTTTTTTTCTTCACATGGTGACTCTTGAAATTCCTCAAGAACTCTTCATGAGAAAATGCATCCCATTCCTCTTTTGTCTTTATCCATGACTCTTTGACTTCTCCATGGGCCCTCTTTTGACTTATATGCAACCAAAAATATATTAATTAATATTAAATAAATATTACCACATATTTGCTAAGATATGAATATTAAAAACACCATGAAATACAATGGGGCCTTTATCACCAATGCTATACCTTTGACATCAATGAAAATATTTCTAATAATAGTATTCTTTTTTGCCTTCCAGGATACAAAACTAGGTTGAACTTATTGACTATGTATCTTTTTCCTACCTTTTCCATCCTCTATTACTAGTATTAGGTTGACCCTGTCAACTTTTTACACTTTTTTAACTTCTATTTCTAGTACTAGGTCGACCCTATCGACTATGTACAATTTTTAGATCTTTTTTTTTGTACTAGGTCGACCCAATTGACTCTATACTATTTATACTTTCCCTATTTTTTTGACTAAATTCTCTATTTTTATTCCTTATCATTTTTTTCATTTATCTCCATCCATCATGAAGTCCCCTAATAAAATCTTCTTGCATAGCCTGAATCCATTTAGATACTATCTAGGATGTTCATTTATTCCTCTCTTTTCCTCCCAAGAGAACCATCACTCTTGGGGCACCTCTTCTCCTCCTTCATCCATGGCTTGTCACACCTCAAGATGAAGTTAATGGATCTGACCCATTCCATACCTTTCAAGACACTTCTCATCTTCAAGACCTTTAAACTAATGTGGGAGCAATTGACACAAGTTTAATAAATAATCCCACTAATAATCCATCTTTTAATAACTCTCCCCCTAATGTAAATTCATGGAGTGCTCCTAAAAACACCAACTGACCTATTGATACAACTAAACTTCTTACACAAGTCATACAACAAATGAACATAATACAAACCTCTAACACCTTTCAAATGATGAAACTTCAAAATCATTTGATTAATATAGATAATCAAACTCCTGCTATCTTTCCTCAAGGCAATCCTAATTACATACTTCCACCTCTTAGAGATGCCTCAAGAAATGTTATTCCTTAACCCATAATGAATAAAAAAATACTTTAAACAATTCAAAATGATCCTTTATATCCCTTCATTATATCCATTGAAATTAGTAACATATTTACAACTATCAAGTATGATGGGACTAAAGACCCTGCTTCACTAGCAATCTTTACAAAGAGTGGATCTAGACTAATACCTTCACCACAACTAAACTCAGTCAAAACCTTCACTAGTGATGTATTAAAATGGTAAAAATAGCTTCAACTCAAATATTTTGTCAATCTTTTAGTTAAAGAGTTTCAACACAATGATCTTCTCAAAAATTGTCTTAGCCACTTCGTTAATGCTAAGTAATCTCCTATCGAATCAGCTTATGACTTTATCAAAAAATGGAAATCATTGGCCCATAAAGCTAGCCATAACATGAATAATGATAACTTGTTAAAAATATTTATCATTGCTTTGACTCCTTCTCTTCAATATAGGGTTCAAAATTTTTCTCTCCAAACACTTAATGAAGCTCTTGACAAAGCTAAACATCAAGACTTTCTCATGAAACAATTCAAACCTAATCATAAACTTATTAAAGGATATTTTCAAACATCTACTAAATCTATCACTTGTAATACTACTCAAACCAAACTAGGAGTTGCCAAAGCTAACATCCATTCATCTTCTCACATACCACTCTCGGTGTAACAAATGGAATAGTTTTTACCAACCTCTAAAACTTTCACCTATCCTAACAATCCTCCTAAGTGGTATGACCCTAATCAATTTTCTTGGTTCCACATTGACATTGGTCATTCCCATTAATTCAGTAGAGGGATTAATAAATTAATTATCTCTTATATTCTTAGTGATTCATTCAATCATGAAGTCATGATCAACCTTCGTCGTGAAGAGTACACCATTTTTTCTCAAAAATGACAAATTTTTAAAGATTCTACCTCAAATAACCAAAAATAATTTTTGACAAATAATATACAACAAACTACCAAGGATGTTTGTGCCATTGATGTCGACCATAACCAATACTATAATAATTCTCAATATGTTAACACTGCTAAGGTCAATTATCATTGTAAGCCAAACCTTACCAAACCTAAGAATCCATCTTTAGAAGAACAACTTCTCAAAGATAATACAACTACTAATTTAGCTTTAGAAGTGCCTAAGGAACCATCTCCTCCTTCCAAACCTCAAACCACTTCTATTCCTTCAAAATTTACCCTACTTCCTAAACATCATGTTGGTTCTTATTCTAAATCTAATTGGAAAATTCTTGAAGAAATTAAATATATGCCTTATAATATTAAACTTATGGAGTTAGTTCATAATTTTCCCTATCATCATAAGTTCCTTATGAAAAAATTAGAATAAATTTAAGATCCATCCTCTATAAATGAAGAACTACCTTCTATTGAACCTCAACCTACCAATGTGCATACCATCAAAACCATGTGTCCTTATAACCATCCTTCTATTGAATTTATTGAAGAGGGCATGATCAATGATGAAATTATTTTTCATTCCAGTGATCCACCACTCTTTATTAAACTATCCATTAACACTACCCTCATTCATAAACTTCTAGTTGACAAAATCTCTAGTATTAATGTGACAAATTTGTGGCTTATCTAACAACTTGGTTATAACAAGGATAATCTTAAGAAAACCCATCTTACCTATCATGGTTTTGATAAGACTAATCAAAGGCCACTTGGTTATATTTGGCTTCCCTTGACCAAAGGACCTAAGATCATTCAAACTAAGCTTATGGTCCTTGATTTATGCTTATCCTATAATATACTCCTTGGTCACCCTTGGACAAGAGATATTGATTCTCATGGTAGCCAATGCATTAAATTTTTACATAATAGCAAGTGGTATAAACATGAGGCTAATCCCAACCCTTAGAATATTCAGCTTCTTAATCCTAAACCTCAATATCATATTCCTACCATTCCTAAGATCAATAGTGCTCCTTTCCCTTAATTCATCAACATCAATCCTGATTTACAAGTCACTCTTACTGATTCTAATGATGATGAACCTAATGATTGGTAACATAATTATAATATTACTAGGATACCTACCTACATTTCAAAATGGCTTCCTCCTTTATTACCTTGGGACCATACTATTCCTCTTATAAGTGAGATCACTAATTTTATACCTCCATGTAATGCTCATAAATATTCTTACCCAGAAGATGCCTTCACCTATAATGACTTTGGAGTGGCCAAATTATTCCAATATCATCTCATCATGTCTCCATGTTTATTCAGTAATGTTCGGATTTCACCTTCTAAAACTCCCCCTAAATCTCAAGCATGTATAATTTCTCCAACATATGATGATAATTACATAATTTCCCAAGCTCAATATTGAGACTTGGATGTCCAACATTATTAGAAAACCTTAGCTCAAATTCATGTTTTTAACTAGAATTTTCATACCATTTCCATGGATCATGAATTGGATCCCAAAGTTCATGTGCCTCCTACTAATTCTCCACTTCTTAATACTCCTTAAGTGGTAGAAAAAATCATACCTTCCAAACATATGAAAAATTTTGCATCCTTTTTACCATTTATGGATCCGATCGCTATCTTAGATCCTTCCCCCATAATAAAACTAATGACACACTAATCCCTTTTAATATATTTACTACTCCTACTCCCAAGATTAGACTAGATGCCAAGGCTACTGATGTCTATCATATACATTCTGAATATGATCACTAGGGTAATAAAATTCTAGATCTTGAAGTAGATGTTGAGTATTATGGTCTTGTTCCTGCCTTATCTACTGATGAAGTTATTCTTGAAATACTTCATGTTCATGAACCTCAACTTTCTTGACAACATCATAAACTCAAGAACTTCAAAATGAAAATCTCTTATTTCAACAACTTTATTGCTAGCATTGATTATAAAACTAATCTAATGTATTCTTTATCTAATACACCATATAATTTACAAGATGGTAAATCTATGTTTATCAAAGAGACTAATCATATTGAATATGGTCCTCCATCCTATCCTTGACTAATTACAGTTTATTGTGAACTATCATGTATTGAGTATGATAATTTTAGCTTATTCTTTGATAAATATCATGATGTATTAGATTGGTCGTATGAGGACATGCTTGGTATTGAACCTAGAATAATGGTGCATAACATCATCACTTATCTTGATGCCAAACTTGTGCATCAAAAGTAAAGGAAATTTCCAATTGAGGTTTCTACCTTATGTCACAAGAAAATCATCAAACTTATCGACACTAAATTTATTAAAATAGTGGACTATTCTAAATGGGTTTCTAACATATTTCCCATTCAAAAAGAGGTCACTATGGTCATTTGAATTTATATTGATTTTTGTAATCTTAATCTCATTTATCCCAAGGATAATTTCCCTTTACCTTTGATAGATGCCATTATTGATTTTATAGCTGGTTATGAAATTTTATCTCTTATGGATGGATTCTCAAGATATAATTAGATTCACATTGCCCTCGAGGACCAACATAAAACCACTTTCACCATATAATAGGGAACCTATTACTATGTCAAAATGCCTTTTAGCCTCAAAAATGTTGTTTCCACTTACCAACGAGTAATGACTTATATATTTCATGATCTTATATATAAATTTGTTAAAACGTATGTGGATGATCTCATTGATAAATCCAAAAGTCATAAGACTCATCTTTCTGAGCTTTCTGATCTTTCTATCATCTTTGACCATCTTCTTAAATATAAAGTTAGACTAAATCCTTACAAGTGTGTCATCGGTGTCACATCTAGAAGATTATTAGGATTCCTAGTTTCTCTTTATGGCATCGATGTTGACCCAACTAAGATTATTGCTATCATCAATATGCCCATTCCTCATTCCATTCTCAAAATTCTTACTTACTTAAGAAAACTTGGGATAATAAAATTATTTATCCTTGAAATGGCTTATTGCATTCACTCCATCAATTATCTTCTTAAGAAAGTTAATGATTTAGAATGCATGGATCCTTTTCAAAAATCCCATGAAAGAATCATTGCTTCACCCACCTACACTTCATCCTCCTTCAACTGATCAACCCTTGATTTTATATACTTCTTCCACACCCATATCAATTAAGGAAATTGTTACCCAACAAGATGATATCAAAAGAGAGTATGCCATTTATTACATTAGCTAAGGCCTCATAGATTATGAGAAACATTATAGAAAAGTAGAATTTTATTACCTCTCCATTGTTTTCATAGCTAAAAATCTTTAACATTACATGCTATACCAGACCACTTATTTCAACATTTATTTTGACCCCCTTCATCACTTCTCCAAAGCTTTTTTCCCTAGAGATAGAATTGGCAAATAGATGGTCCTCCTTATGCAATTTGATCTCCATATCATCACTCAAAAAGTTTTCAAAGGACAAATCACAGCTAATCAACTTTTCATAGCTCCTTTACCAACTACCAAACACCTTCAAGATAGTCTTGTGGATGACAATATTCTCTATATTGAACATCTTAACATGGGTTTTTAGTGGCAAATCTTCATTAGTTTATGAATATTCCATTTTTTGAAGTTGGCATTTGGTGATTTTTATGGAGTGGTTGATAAGATGGGATCACCTAAATTTTTGGGGTCAAAGTTAATTTTGAGGAGAGGTTCACCTACATTTGAAAATAAATTTACACATATAAATGTAATTCATTGGTACCTCAAAATCCAGTCCTGAGGAATTCATCATATGCCATTGGGAAACTTTAAGATTTTTTCTAGTGGTTTATATTTTAAGTCCTAGGAGGGCTTAAAAAATCAACAGTTTCTAGCAAGGTATGTAATCATTTTTTAAAAAATATAATTTCTTGGTATTTTTTATAGTTTTCTATAGGCTACAAGTGGAGTGTGAATGATGGTAAGCCACCTATAGGTGGACACTAGTAGGTTGTAGGTAGACAAAATCAATTTGTAGGTAGATGTTGAAATTTTTTGGGTAGATATGAGTAGTCTATGGGTGGATGCCAACAAACTATCAGTAGGTAGAGACTGACAGTCTATAGGTGGATGCTAGTAGACTAAATATAGGTAGATATCAACATTTTTTGGGCATCCATCGATAGTTTTTGGGTGGATAAAAATAGTCTATAGGAGGATGCCTACATAATGCTAACTTCCACCCATATATTGTCGATGTCTACCCACAAACTATTGGCATGCACTTGTAGACTACCAAAAAACATTAGCTTTTACTTCGCTCTCAAATTTACAATACAACCTCCTATATTGGCAAGTATGGTAACTAATTATCCCACATGCATGCCTATGCAACCTCTCATTAGATAGAGACACTATAAATACACTTCCCTTAAACCTTTAATATTCACAAAGCCACATGGTGAGCATACAACATTGGATTTTTTCTACATAGTGATGACAACTAGCTCTATCATGCTGGTATTCATCAACATGATGTGGACAACCACCAGAACCATAAAAAAATGATGATGAATGATGTAGATGAATTCCAACACATAGTGTGGATGAGCACCATCACCATGATGTGGTGTTTTTCATCTATTGCCATGTCATAGGTGTCCATCTATATGAACATACATTTGTCTGCATGGTCTTGGCATCCACCTGCACCATCTTTCCATTTTATTATATGGTACTATCATCCACCCACACCATGCCAATTTTTAGCTATGTTATACAAATATACATCTACATAGTGTCAATGTCCACCCACATCATTTTCCATGTGGTATCACATGATTCACCTGTGTAATGATATTCCTTCTAAACTAATTCACCACCATTACAAATCCAATTTTCCTTGGGACCTCCATGGATTATTTTATATGGCCTATTAAAATGAACCCTAGGTCTTAATCAAGCTATTTTTATTAAATATTAATTTTATAACTTCACCACTGATCTTGAAGTTAATAATCTTGATGAATATGATATTCCACTTGATATTACTAAGCCAAAAGTAGTTATCAAAGAGCTTCCTAAAATTAATGTTGAATTTCATGAAGATACTTGGACCCTTCACTTTGATGGTGCTAAATGCCTTAAAGGAGATGGGACAGGTTAGATTCTTACAAGACCTTTTGTCAAAATCATTTCTTTAGATTTTTGTAGATACCAAAATTACATCACACACATGTGCGTAACTCCTTGTGTCAAAACCCCCTTAAGCCCATTTTAATAATAATAATAATAATAATAATAATAATAATAATTAATATCCCTAATCCATAATTTTACCCCTCACACATTTAATTAATTTAAAATACTTAATTAAGTTAATTAAAACCCCCTATTTCCACTTTACCTAGCCACCTCACCTTATGACTAATTCTCACCTGACGAGTCACCTCAAGACCTGGTCCCCTCATCCTAATACCCAAGACTTATTCCCACTTCCAAATTAAATTCTTAAATAACCACTTCCTTCCTAACCTCTTATTTTTACCATTATATAATGGGTGTCAGACTTGGCACAAATAATAATAGAAAATAGGCCAAAAATAGTGAGGTTTACCTATTCTAGGGCTACCAACATTAGTCAACCCACGAATGACATCAATGGGATCATGGATGTTAGCAATTTAAGCCAAGACCCAACCTAAATTTTAGGTCAATAAAAATTAAGAAAACTGATTCTTACGACATCTAGGCTCTTAGCATTCTATTTTCAACATCCTAGCTTACAATCACCTTGCGTAAGTCAATCACAATCAGCAACAAAGCTCTTGAGGACCAATAACACCAACTTGTTCTCTCTATTTAGGCATTAGTTTCAAACTCCCTAATAGGGACCATCAACCTGACACTTATCATTTACCGACCACAAAAGTTAAGTACATCACTTATACTATAGGTCATTTAAACACTTATTTTTCCATTCTTCTTTATATCTACTCTACATTGCTTTACACACTTCTAACTGTGACCCATGAGGGAGGTACAAAGCTTCCTCACTTGTTTCCCCTTAACCTGACAATACCAAAGCTCTAACCAAACCTACCCAAGCCATAATCTCTCTCTCATAACTCTCCCAACCTCCCTGACATGATCCAAAGCATTTCCCAAACTTTGAAAAACCTTCTATAAGCTCCTAAACAATTATTTCCCCTATCAACCTCGACAACCTAACTGACATTAGTCACTTCACTACCAACCTTAGTAATATAACTAATATCAATCACTCCCCTATCGATGTTGGTGACTGTGGATTCACTAGCCTCTTCAAAACCTAACCAGATAACTTCTAAAATATAAATAGAATACCTCACTTGTACACTGTCACTCTCTACTACATATAGGTTGTTAATAATGGTAATATTATCCCTTTTTCAATCTCTCTTTACCTCTATTTTAGTTATTTATTATTCTTTTATCTCTCAAAATTGGACTATCATCTCTAGGAAAGTTTCACACTTCCTAGAACAAACGCGTAGCTTGGTCGCCCACTTATTTATCTGATAAAAAACATCTTGCGGTAGTGATTTCTTACTTACAGGTAGTCCTCCCCAGCCAAAGATGAGTGCTCACAATGTTTGGATACAATTCAAAAACCAAATATGGGTTCATTGTAATCACTTATCCCCATCCTTCTTTCTATTTTCCTTTAGACTTAAAATAGACAAAATTTAGAGAAACATTTATGGCATGCCCAGTGGGACCTTGGAGTTTTCCTTGGGTTCATTTCTTGTTTTAAACATTCATATAGGTTCATTATAGTGAAAATTTCATTTCTTGTACTTCCTCCTCTTTTTTCCTAAAAACTAAAATTTTAATATCTTGTTCTCTATTTAAAAATCATTAAACTAAAATTTTATTTCTTTTCTCCTTGCCTCTAAAAGCAATTTGTCATTTTATTTAAAAAAAAAAAAAAAGAGAATACCTTATTTACTTCCTCTTGCATGCACATTAGGATAGTGAAATTCATACTCTATTCCTATTTCCTCTCTATTTTCATTTGAATCTAAACATTTTAGATTTGGATTTAAAACTTACTGCATTTCATAGTTTGCTTGTTGCATATTAACTCACCTAGTTAATTACAAGAATTTTGAATAAATCGTAGTACACCTATGTTACACAACCAAATCACATTCACATAAATAAGCATATAAACTCACTTGAGAAAATGCCTATCATGATTTTAGCACCTGATGGATCACTTTACCCTACCCGACTATCCTACTTGGATTTCACCACCAAGGGGAGAACCTGCTCTATTCTCTGGTAGAGTATAATCTCTAGATAGAAGGTATATTTTGACTAAGCAGCTTGGCTTGACTCTAGGTTCATGAAGTGTAGAGAGTAAGCTCCTATAATAATCCATGTACCTAATCTAACATTTATTTCCTCTTGAGCACCAAAACTAACCTGAAACAAACTCTAGATTGCTTTCTAGTACCTTCAATAACCCAATTCTCTTCTCACTATCTGATTAAGGCATAAGCCAACATGAGACAAAAAATTAATCTCTAAGACTTAATAGTTTCTAGTTGAATGTTCTTTTTCTACTTTTAAATTACATTCTATATTTTTGAGTTAGTAAGGATACTTTTCTATTGATTTATAAAATCAATACTATTTCTAAAACTTAGTTTGTATAACTTTTTATCTCAAGTTTTTTGAGTGTTATTCCTTCTTACACAAAAGTTTTACATCCACTATTTTTACTAGTTTTAACCTTTGATTTCTTACAACATTATATTTTCCATCTCCCAAGATTTCATAGTGACTGACATCAGTTAACCCTACTAATATTGATAGACTTTACATACCAACATTAGTTAGTTTACCGATGTTAGTGAACTATTCCTACTAATATCAGTCACTTCCCTATTGATGTCGGTAACTATGTAATTTCATCTGATCAAAATAACAAGATAAAATAACCCATTTGCCTACACTCAAACCTAGTTTTTATTTATTTTATTTCAAATACAGGGTAGCAAGACTATTTAAACCTCCTCTTGCATGGCATTAACATGAGCTCAAGCCAAAATTCTTGTTGATTACGTAAGATGGCAACCACTTCCACCTTCTCCTCTCACTTTTAATTCTATCATGGAGCATAATTTAGATACAAAGCATATTCCTATCCCTAACCAAATTCCCATTATGCCTGAGGAGATCAAGATTTTTCTAAATTTCTTGATCACAATGTGGTAGCCCTTCAGCATTACCTTGCTATGAGCTGAACCCATAATTATTTAGGTGACCCAATCTATGGTATGCCAACTTCTTCAATGGAGACAACCTTAGTTTTAGTTTACTCCACTAATTTCCCCATGGTTACCCAAATCACCACTTTGAAGAGTAACCCAAATATAAAAAATGTTCAAAATATATCATGTCTAACTACCTAATCCCACCTAAACCCTAGTGTAACTTCCCTACTTTCCCAACCACAACCAGTTCAGCCAAGTCACACCCCATTTCAGAATTTGGTGGTACCTATTCCATCCACCCTCTCACCTATAGTTACTTGAGTTATGACTTACCCTTCATCTAGTCTAACCATGCAAATAATCTAACTTACAATAACAATAACCAATCAAGGCATAGTCTCCAAACCAATGGGACAAGTCCCTTTTCTTTCTGTACCTCAGCCTATGACTCATTATCCTTTTGTTGCCCTGACACAACCTCAACAAGCTATGCCATACACTCCCTCTACTTCCTATCAGCTTCCTTATAACTTAGGAGCTATTTTTACCAAAATAATCCCCCTCTAGCCCTCATTAATATGCTAATGGATAAGATGTCTAATCTAGAGACATCCATTTCTAGTTCAAAGAATGTATTATCTTATGATTAGATATGTAATGAACCAATCCATAATTATGTGCCTATTCACCCTTATCCAAGTCAATGGTAACTCCCTAAATTTAATTGTTTCTAGAGTAAAGAGGACCCACAACAACACTTGTGAGAATTTAGACATGTTTGTTATTTAAAAGGGCATGATGATGCATTACTACTTCATACTTTCCTTATGTCTCTTTTAGGTGCTACCTTTGGATTGGTATAGCTCTATACCTCATCACTCCCTTTTCTCATTTACCCAACTTGCACAAATATTCTTATACCATTTCTCTAATAATATTTCTAAGAAGGTTTCTATAACAGACCTTTATTCTATCAGATAATAAGATGATGAGTCTATTATTGATTTTGTCAATCATTGGAGAAGATTGATCAATCAACTCTCCTTTTCCTTACCCCAACCTAAGCTTATTGAGATTTTCTCAAGGGCATGTACTAAGCACATCTCATCCACACTTTAGGTACAAACTTTCCACACATTTGATGAAGCTTTTATAATGGCACAGAAACTCAAGGTTCACACATAGATGAAGGCAAAGTCAAGTTGCACAGTAAGAATACCAATACCAAGTCAAATGACTTCTCCTTCTCTAAAACTTCTCCATTTAAACAAAAGGCTAAAGGCTCCACCAATGTGGTGGTCATGAATTCAACCTCTTCCATAACCACAAACCAATCAAATTCTTCAACTTCTCAAAATCTAACCAATAAATTCCAACAATGGCATGAACAAAGAAAATATTGCAATAAGCTATCATAACCTTTCCTTAGATTAAACCTCTTATACAGTTTGAACCTTCCCATCCTATCCCAACTTGATACAAAGAAGATGAGTTTTTCAATTACCATCAAGTTAAAGGCCATAACTCTAATAATTACAAGATAGTCAAGAACATTATTCAAGATATGCTTGATAGAGGTGATCTCATCTTGGATAATCCTAATGCACCTCCTAATAAAAGTATGGATGTGTTCAAACACACTTTTCCTAACCATTCACCAAATCAAAATATTGTCTAGTCCACAACTATCTTAGGTGATCATAATATCCATATGGTTAATATAATCTTTCCTTTATCTTCAATTCATCATGCCCCTCAACAGGAGACATCTATTTCATTGACTCCTCCCCCACATTTAGTGGCATCTATTTTTCCCACTCTTCCTCCTTAGGTAGAAGATCTTATTTCACCCATTCCACTTGCTTGAGAGGAAGATCCTCCTTTACCACTATTTTTGCCACCTGAGGAGACTATAATGCCAATTTTATTTCCACTAATATTACCTATACTCTTACTTCTTACAGACCACACCCTACCTATTCCTCAACCACATGTTGAAGGAACATCGTTCATGAATTATACCCTCTTGAGGAACCTTCTTCACCTTCTTCTCTTCCATGTATAGAGAGTGGTACCCCACCCAGTTCACTTTTACACCTAGAAGAGTCCATATCATCTACTCCCATACTAGATAAGAGACCTATTGTGCCTACTCCAATTACACCACTCTTACCCCTTGTTTTACCTATAGAGGATCATACTTTACCCATGCCTTAACCACATGTTGAGGTATCCATAATACCTATGCTTTACCCTCTTGAGGAACCTACTTCACCTACCTTCCCTCCACCCATGGTAGACCAAGTCTCTTCTCCCATCTCTATCGAAGAGGACCCTATTGTGGTTCTTTCTCATCTTTGGCCTGAAGTAGCAAAAACCAACAATTTCTTTCTTTCCAAAATATCATAGCCTTGTAAAAACACAACTGTAAGGTCTATGTCAACTTCATCAAAACCCTTCTCACGTTTGGTGAAAATTCTAGAATTTATTGACTCCATAAGTTTGACCATATGGAATTTTGGGACTATCTTAAAACTCCATATCCAACACAATGAATGTCAACCTTTACTACCAACCCCTTTACTACCCTTTACCCTAAGGTATTTGACAAAACTAGAACTTCTTCACCAGAAGCACCTGAAGTTTATTTATCTATGTCAGAACCCTCATCCTCATAAGAATCTATTACATTAAAGTATATTAGGCCCTTAGGTGTAAGCCCCATCTCTAATTTAATTCATCCATAGGTGAAATTAGATTTAACTCCTCAACCATAAGTTTGAGTTTCTCACCCTATAATATAGAATAATGTTAAGCCTCCTAGATCTCACTAGTCCCTTCTTCAACCCTCAACTTTACCATCCATTTTGGGGCCACACCCTTCTAATTTAGTTGGAATATCATCTAACTAAGCCAAACAAAAGGTTAAGTTACCTCCACTCCTACCTTTTCCATCTGGTAGGCCTCCCACATCCAACACTAAAAAGTGACAAAAAAACATGTAACTCCACCATCACCAAACAAGACACCATGTAAAATTACTTTTTTAAGACCAAAATAAAAGGTGTCCACTCCTATTAGCACAACAAGCATTATCCCACTTGTAATCTCTCAAAGCTTTTTCTTACATTAGTTATTTCAATCCTTAGTAATAAATCTTCCTCCCATTAATCCTTATATTCCTCTTAGAATGAATCCATCTTGGTTTGATGATACACAAGTGTGTGTATATCATCATTCACCTAGACATGATACTAAGAATTGTAAAGCCCTCATAGTGTTATTCATCAATACTTCGATGTTGATAATTTCTTTGATGATACTATTGTTAATTTTACTATTATTCCACTTTAGTATCCATAGTGCCTCCTACTATTCCACCTAAATTCAAACCTAAAGATGTTGTCATAACCCCTTTACCACCTCCTTTACCAACTTTTCAAATCAATACAGTAATGTGGCCACATAGTCACAAAATCAAAAATATAAAGCTAAGGAAAAGGTCATTACTCCTTAGACCCATATATCACCAAAGACACTCCCCCTACTAATCCTAAGATTAGGATTATACCCTTTTTATTACCACATATATTGATCAAACTCATATCAAGAGAGTTATGATCGATGGGGGAGATAGTATTAATATTATTTTACCCATTCCTATAAACATCTAACCCTTCTTGACAATTTCATGTCTCAAACTAATGTGGTAATCCATTCCTTTAATGATATTATAACTACTACATTGGGCATTATTGTTTTACATATTCATGTTCCCTACATAATTCTCAAGCTCTTCTATTTTGTGGAAGGAGATTTCCAATATAACATACTACTTAAATGACCTTGGATATGTGTTATGGCATGTGTATACTCAACTTTGTATCATTGTGTCAAATTTGAACATGATATACAAGTACATGTTATACCTACTAACCCACCTTCATTTAAAACATGCAATATGACCTATAGTCCTAATGATGTTCTCATCTCATTGAAAAAATCATCTTCCTTGCATGATACTTATGAAACTTCCACAAGCTCCACTCCCATGGTTACCTAGATACCAACAACATAAATTCCTGACAAAGATCCCATGGAGGAGACCTTCCAATGTCACTTGGTGAATATCATTTTTTGATGCTTGACATGTTCTATACTCCACAAGAGTATGAAAGGCTTCACATGAACCCAAATTATGATCCTCATATTGGGATCGTCATCCCTTATGCCCCCATACCCTTTGAACCAATTTCACATATGGGGGAATTGATCAATCTCCTACTATAAAAAATCCATCTTCTTCACCACAACTATTTACCTATGACTTCTCTTTCCTGAGTAACCCTAAATGCACTCACAATTATCTCTATAGGTGTGCCTAAAAAGGATTTGGTTTGGGTAATTATGAATAAGTTGTCCATATGCTTATTGAATATCCTACTAGTAACACCATTGAAAATGCCAAAAATAGGCATGGGGTGGGATATGAAAAACTAAATAAACTCACTAAAACCTCCCATGAACCAATTATCAAAGAACTAATCTCTCCTTCTCTACGTTCTTCGCCACCATCACCTACATAATTAGAGGTATTTATACCTCCTAATTTTTTTTCAATAAATACTATCCATTTGGGGCCTCTCACCTATCATTAGGGTAAAAAAATAAGGTCCCTTCCTTTCATTCATCCTAAAATAATTGATGAAGAATATCCTACTATTAACATTATCCAATGTCAAGATGATGATTCAATTCTCACCTACATGGGCATAGATGATTCCTATATCTAATGATCACTCCCATCTAAAATGCAAGCTATGTTAAATAAATCAACCCTTGACATCAACCTGCCCTCCCACAATAACACTCACATCCTCAAGATTGGCCAATCTTTAGATTCCTTTGAGCAAGTTAATTACGCCATATTTCTTAATGACCATAGCCAAGCCTTTTCTTGGTCTTACAATGACATGCCCAGTATTGACCCCTCTATCATCACTCATAGCATTATCACCAATCAAGATGATAAACCTATTAAGTAGAAGCTTCACAAAATGCATCCTCATATTTCTCTCCTTATTAAAGAAGAGCTCCAATGCCTCCTTTCTATTAACTTTATCAAACCCATCATCTACCTGCAATGGATTTCTAATATTTTTCCTATCACCAAAGTAAATGGGGGAATCTTCATTTGCACTGACTGTCATGATTTGAATCTTGCTTGTCTAAAAGATGATTTCCCATTTCCTAGTATCGACCAACTTGTTGATTTAACAGCAAGCCATGAGATGTTATCACTTATGCATGGATTCTCTAGATATAATCAAATCCTAGTTACTCTTGATGATCAACACAAGACAACCTTTATTACCCCATAGGGGAATTTTTGCTATCAAGGCATGCCTTTTGGACTAAAAAATGCTGGTGTAACTTACCAACATGCTATGACCTACATTTTCCATGATCTCCTACATAAAATTATGGAAGATTATGTGGATGACTTACTCGGCACATCTATATTCATCAATAACACTTGAAAATTATCAAAACCATATTCACTCATCTCCTCTAATATAACATTTGACTAAACCCAAAGAAATGTGTCTTTGGTGTTCTTTCTAGTAAACTCTTAGGTTTTATCATTTCGCTCCATGGTATCAAGGTTGATCCTAATAAGGTTAGAGAAATCTTACAAATGCCTCCACCTAATAATATCAAACAACTTTGTAGCCTACATGAAAAAATTCAATCCATTCACCACTTCATTTCCCAGTTGGTAGATCAATACCAACCCTTTCAGCATCTCCTTAAAAAGGATGTCTCCTTTAATTGGAGTATAGATTGCTATGAAGCCTTCTATTCACTTACACAATACCTCCTTTCCTCACCAATTCTTATTCCACCTAAGGAAAATCAGCATGTTTACCTATCTATCTCTACAATAGACCATTCTCTAGGTGTTATGATTGCACATCAAGATGACCAAAATTGAGAGCATGTAGTTTATTACATAAGCCACACACTTATTGATTATGAGACTCGATATACCCACACTAAAAAACTTTTCCTTACGTTGGTATTTTCTACCTATAAGCTTCGCCATTATCTCCTAAATCACAAAACCTATATGGTCACCCATATTGATCCCCTCAAATACATGCATTCCAAACCATATCATAACTAACATGTAGCTTGATGGCTTATGCTTCTTACTAAATTTGACTTAGAGTTCATTTAGAAAAAATCTATTAAAGGGCAAACAATCACTGACCAATTAGTTGCTA
Organism: Torreya grandis; assembly: GCA_037957365.1. Taxonomy (NCBI): domain Eukaryota; kingdom Viridiplantae; phylum Streptophyta; class Pinopsida; order Cupressales; family Taxaceae; genus Torreya; species Torreya grandis. The sequence goes on along the minus strand of JARHVA010002146.1, from coordinate 222,689 downwards.
CCCCTTTACCTGATAATCAACCTTTAAACCTTGAATTATTTGATGAATCTATTACAACACTCTCTACTGATGACATCTCCTATCAAATGATGATCTTTTTTGATGGATCTAAATGCCAACATGGTGGGGGTGTGGGTGGAATTCTTATTCCTCTAGGTGGTCAGCCTATGCCTTTGTCATTTAAACTAGATTTTAAATGCACTAACAATATGGCCAAATATGAGACTTTGATTTTAGGACTTCAAATAGCTCTATTCTTGAGTATTAAATCCATAACCATTTTTAGTGATTCTCAGCTAATGGTTAACCAAGTTAATGGTTCCTACCTATGCAAAAATGAGATTCTATAGTAGTATAAACATCATGTAGATACACTCTTGGGATCATTTGACTCTTATTTCTTACAAACTATTCCTTGATCTATAAAAAAGTTTGCTAACATGATGGATTCACTTGCTTCACACATACCCTCTTCACCCTCCAATTCAATAATCTATGTCATCATGCATCATTTAACATTACCCTCTAATGTCTCAGCTAACATCCTCTTTGTCAAAAATGTAAAAACCAACCCATAAGACATATGGTACAAATAACTCATGGATTATATTTCTTTCTCTATTACCCCTCCCGATCTCTCCAATAATGGGAAATAGGTCTTCATAAAACATTCCACTCATTACACTATACTCGAGGGACTTCTCTAAAAGTGAAGTTTTGATGGTCTTCTACTTAGATTCCTAACTAGTACTGAGACTCCCTTTGCTATTAAGAAAGTCCATGATGGGATTTGTCTTAGAAATTTCAATAGTCATGTAATTTCCAAATGTATCTTTTGACTTGGCTATTATTGGCCCACACTTCATCAAGACTATGTTGATTATGTTTGGCATTGTGTCAAGTGTCAATAACATGCTAACCTCCTTCACATTCCCAATCATGCATTGCAAGTTCCCAAAGAATTTTGGCCCTTCTCCCAATGGGGCTTATATCTCCTCAGAGAGATTAACCCTCATTCATCACTTTGTCATCATTCTATCATTAATACCACTGAATAATTAACCAAGTGGGTCGAGGCCATCCCTCTCATCTCCACTAAAGCTGACAAAATTTTTAACTTCATTAACCATCACATCATCTATCATTTTGGTGTCCCTCACAAGATTATAATAGATAATGGCAAGTCTTTCAAAAACAAGATTATTCAAAGTCTTTGTGATGCATTTGGAGTCAAATTAAGCTTTTCATCACCATACTATCCCCAAGTTAATGTACAAGTAGAAGTTCCTAACAAAATATTGACCAAAATTCTCATGAAGGTAGTCGACAATACAATCAAGGATTGGCACACACACATTATTTTTTCTTTATGGGCTCACTACACTAGCATTCTAACCCCTATAAGTGATACACCTTTTTCATTGGTATATGGGACAGAGGCTATTTTGCCTCTTGAGGTCTAGATTCCTTTTCTTTGCATTTATCAACATGACATCCTTACTAATGATGACTTTCTCTAAGAATGTTTGTCCCAACTTGAATTGCTTGATGAGCGCCATCTCATAGCCCTCAATCAGCTCCAAATCTATCAAGAGTGTATCAAACACACTTATAATAAAAACCTCAAAGAGTGAGATTTCAATATAGGAGATCTCATCTCTAAAAAAAATCAACATGTAATGAACATGGAGAGAATAAAATGGGTAAGTTTTATTCTAATTGGCTTGGACATTATATCATAACTCATAAGTATGGCTCAAGAACTTATCATTTGTCTTCTCTTGAAGGAAGGCCAAAACCTGATCCTTTAAATACCTTACACCTATGACCATTCTTTAGTTAGTATCACTTTACTTTGTGTTTAACTTAAGCTTGTCCCTTGAGCATTCTTATTACATTAATTTCCCTTCCTCTTCACCTTTACTCCTATACACTTAGTTACTTACACAATGGTATGATTTTGTCCTCACAGTGAAAAAATCCTAAGCCTCTATAGTCTTGTCCATGACTAAAAGCAAAAAAAATGGGATATTTGAAAAAGTTATAAAATCTCAGGTCATGCTTTTCAATGTAGACTGCTCCCCTGAAGGATAGCTATGTAACTTCCCTTTGATGCAATCAATAGACTGCTCCCTTGAAAGACAACTATTTAAGATTAAAAATAAATGCTTAGACCACTCCCTTAAAGGATGGCTAAGTCAAGATTTGTTCTCAAAGGGGAAAACAAATGCAAAGGGCTCCTCACAGCTTTACCTGACCTTACCCCATACAAAATCCCATTGTAGGCTTCCCACATTGATCAACTTACACACACATAAAAAAAAGCTTTAAGTAATGGACTTTCCTATATTAGCTCTCAGGTCACCCACAAAAGGAACATATCATTTCTACTTGGTAGGTTATGCTACCTAAACCTTTTTTCCCTCATTTTACCCTTTTTCCCCTCATACTCTTTCAAGGGACTATGAAACTCACTTAACATAAGGTAAACATGAAACTTATTTAACAAATAAAATGGCTCAAAGATATAAGGCATAAAAGAGGCTCATCTTTCTAAGCCTATTTATGTTCTAAATTATGGTATTTACCAATGCACGAGCATTCTACCTCTTTATTTTCCCATCCACATCACATGTTGATATCTCTATTAGAGATGAAGAAACAATGTCATACCAACACTAACATAATGAATCTATTTATTTTACACATACATCATCACAAATATGGAAAAATTCTGAAATAAACAAACATAACGAATCTATTCATTTTAAGTATACACCATCACGAATATGGAAAATTGTTGAGATGAAACTAACCAATCAACTATGCATATACCATCACATAAATGGGAAAGGCTAGTCTAACTCAAATAACATGATCAACATTAACATCCAAATTAACATAGCATATCATAATCATCATTTATATCATCATCATAATCACAAGAAATGCATCTCAAATAAAGACATGGCAAAAACATGAACATATCATATATATAATATGTGATGAAATTACATGTTCATCATCTAAATCATCATAACATCATATCTCTCTCTCTTAAAATGTACATCTCACATCTTTAGCTCATAGGCCAATATACATGTAACATATATAATCAAAACTAGCAACCTCTGACTCTCAAGGTCCACAAAGGTTTCCATATGATCATGAGGAAGCAATGTCATCACCACTCTCCACCTATCTATGTCTACATGAGCTAGAAGTTGTTGCACATGACATCGACCTCTCCTTCTCTCTAAACTTTGAATATGTCTATATCTATGGGAACTCTCTAATCACCCTCTCATAGTAGGAAATCTCATCTAGGGTAGTCAAATATCTCACCATAGATATAGTCTATGGAGGATGCATAACACCTAATGATGGCCCGACCTATACTAGTCCCTATGGTGGTGGAGGAGGAGCAGCAGCCTAGCCTATTTCTCTTAGACTATCTCTCTCTACTATCACTATAGTCACTTGACCCTATAAAATAATCACCTATCCCTATAGTTCTATAACCTGACCCTATAGATCCCTAATTTGACCCTAAAATATCACCACCTACCCCTATAAAGCTAAATCCTATGCCTGGGTTGTCTATCAAGCCTGTACTAATACATCTTGGGCCTACACTACTATATCTTGGGCCTAGAGCACTACATCCCTCTCTCTAACTAGCCCTTATAAATCTGGTGGTGGCCTCCTGACCTCTACTATCTGATGTAACCCTACCCACCAAGTTGTATAGGTCACTATACACCCTAGGTCCCCAACACCTGGCCCTATTGGTAGCTCCTCAAAATATGGCCCATCTATCTCTTTAGGAAATGGTAAGGGCACCTCTATGTCATCCATCTTATATCAAAGGAAGGTAGACATAATATCCTATAGTAGCCCAAACTACCTCCTAACCTGTGCCATGGGTACCATTTCCAACTCATTAGCCCATCTCCCCCTGACCCATAGTTAAATTTGTAACCCAACAAGCTACTCTACCTACCCTCTAAAAGTTGGGTATGTCAAATACAGTCTCCACAAAATATCTTTAGGGATTAAGCCCTTGATCATGCACCTATAGTAGGCAATGTATCACACCACACCATATACTCAGGTCTATGCCATTCCATCTTTCCACCATCTAAAACCAACCCTAAAGCTAACTAGGATAATGGTAGGTAACCCCAGTTGTCATGTCACCATGATGTACTAATACGCCCAATAGTTGAGTAGATGATCGACAGATAAATTATATCACCATCATAGCTTTAAACCCCATGATTCTCTATATAACTATGCCAAAAATATTGGACCCAAATTAAAAATGGTCTACTACTCAACCATTTATGAAATCACACCTATCAAAGTAATAAAAAATCTCCCTCCATCTATATCTAGTAATGCATACACCATGACCTTGATCATCATCAGGATGCTTAGATGATGTTATTCCTCATCAACCATATATAATGACTCGTATGTAAAACTCATAGAGTGGTAAGTCACCTCACTAACATGCTCTCCATATAAAGTGACGATGTGTATATCATGCTCCTCTCTCAAACATGTGAATATCTCCTCACCCTGGAGTGGTAGCCACAAAATCCTATACACACCCTCCTGCATCACTGTCTACTCTCTAGTTGACAAATGGAAAGTGTTGGTGGTATGATCCCAACTCTCAATCAATGCTATCACTAAAGATAAATCCTATGTGACTCGATAGTACTATCACACTCCTCCTAATCCCATGGATGCCATATGATCCCACTCATCTGGAGTGACATCCCTCCTCATACATGTCAATAGCCTCGATAGATGATCTCATAGTGTCAGCTCCATCCTTTCCTAATCCATACACACAAAAAACTTAGGTCACACACCTTTTAATCTACTCTATCACCACCTTTTCACCTTCCCACTAGGAGAACTACATTTGTTTGAGGTCTTAAATAAATATATGTAAGTAGAAATTAGATGACATAGGGTCATATGAGGTTAGCTCAGCCATATACCCACCTCTCTAACTACCCTAGGCTTCACTACCTCTATCTCTACCCTAGGCTTACCTACATATCCCAACTATAGGCCTCATAGCCTATATTCTTGACTCTTGATACTATGACCTATCTTTTAAGCTCTAGACCTCTTGACCTATCTCAACCTACCCACAAAACCCCCTAACTTATCCTACAACTACCCTAACTAAATTTTTACCCATCCACTAACATTTTCCAAACCCCCAACTCTCATTTAGCCTAAAAATTACAAATATCAAATCAAACTAATTCAGGCTCTTACCTCATCTCTTTGTCTCTTCCTCATTGGCACTATTGTCTCCTATGGTTGTGCACCTCCCACTGGGTCCCCTCCTTGATCTACCATTCAAATAATTCTCAAGTTCTATTTCTTCTCTCCAATCACAACATTTTAAATGAGTTTGGTTGGCTTCCAAACCCCCCTTTTGTTAGGTTTGGTTCGCCACCAATATTGGCATTCTTGACCTAATATGTTGCCATGGTATTTACACTTACTAACATTAGAAACATTTCCCTAAGTTTACTGACATCAACACTTTTATTTAATGATATTAGTAAATAAAAATGACATCAGCACCATTCGTATAATGTTTTTACTAACCAAGTACTCCCAAATTTTCAAACTTTACCCATACACTAGGGCAACTAGAGATCACATATATCTCCCCCAACCATAACAAAATGACATTGAAGATCACTTAAATATTCACCCATGATGAATTTTCATAGAGATCACAAATATTTCCTTGTTCATTGACCCTTTTACACCACCCTTGCGTTTCTTGTCCTGACCACTTATGTTATTTCGCTATAGTTGGCTATTATGCACATGCATATACATTAGGTGTTTTGGATGGAAACTATGCCTGTCATGTCACCCTCAACCCTTTTATGTTTCCTAGGGGCACTTCATACCTTCGATACTTGGGACACATTGACCCTTAGGGCTAAAACTTTGATTTTTTTGATAACTTACAAGCTTTTCTTTGGTTACTTCTATCCAAGTCCTATTTAACCTTGCATATTATCGACTTTGATGACTATAGATCATTGTGGTATATACATATGGAGTGATACTCAATTCTCTACCATTAACATAATTAGCTTTTTATCAAACTGATACTTGATTTTGATTTCTTCTCCATCGATTCCTATTTTGAGGGGGGATACCTCATCCAATACTTAGAGAATCTAACTCATGTTTTTTCCTTGCAACATGTAAGTACAAATTACAAGACAAAAAGGGGTAAATGTAGACACCAAAATTACATCACACACATGTACATAAATCCCTATGTCAAAACCCCCCTTACGCCCATTTTAATAATAACAATTAATCTCGTTAACCCATAATTTTACCCCTCACACATTTAATTAATTTAAAATACTTAATTAAGTTAATTAAAAAACCATGTTTCCACCTTACCTAGCCACCTTGACCTATGACAAATTCTCACCTTATGAGTCACCTCAAGACCTAATCCCCTCATGTGAACTACCCAAGACTTATTTCCACTTCCAAACTAAATTCCTAAACAACTACTTCTTTCCTAACCTCTTATTTTTACCATTTGATAATGAGTGTCACACTTAGCATGAACAACAATAGAAAATAATCCAAAAATAGTAAAGTTTACCTATTCTAGGGCCACTGATGTTAGTTAACCCATGGCTGACATCAATGGGATCACTGACATCAGCAATATAATCCAATCCCAAACCTAAAGTTTAGGTCAACAAAAATTAAAAAAATTGATTCTTACGACATCTAGGCTCTTGGCATTCTATTTTTAAAATCCTAGATTACAATCACCTTGCATAAGTCAATCATAATTAGCATCTAACCTCTTAAAGACCAATAAAACATACTTTTTCTCTTTATTTAGGAATTTAGGTTTGGACTCCTTGTTAGGGAGCATCAACCTAGCACTTATCATTCAGTGACCACCAAAGCTAAGTAGATCACTTATACTATAGGTTATTCAAAAATTTAATCTACTATTCTTCTTTATATCTACTCTGCATTGCTTTACACACTTCTGACCGTGCCTTATAAGGGAGGTGCAAATATTCCTCACTTGTTTCCCCTTAACTTGACAATACCAAACCTCTGACCAAACATACCCAAACCATAATCTCTCTCTCATAACTCTCCCAACCTCCTTGACCAGATCCAAACCATTTCCCAAAATTAGAAAAATATTCTATAATCTCCTAGACAATTATTTCCCCTACCAACCTTATTAACCTAACTATCATTAGTCACCTCACTAGTGACCTCGATAGTAGAACTGATATCGATCACTCCCCTACTAACAATAGTAATTGTGGATTTACTAGCCTCTTCAAAACCTACCCAAACAACTTCTAAAATACAAATAGAATACCTCACCTATACCCTATCACTCTCTGCTACATACAGGTTATTAATAATGGTAATCTTATCTCTTTTTCACTCTCTTTACCTCTATTTAAATTATTTATTATTATTCTATCTCTAAAAAATGGAATGTCATCTCTAGGTAAGTTTTACACTTCCTAGAACAAACACGTAGCTTGGTAGCCAACTCATTTATCTGCTAACAAACATCTTGTGGTAGTGCTTTCTTACTTGCAAGTGGACTTCCCCAGCCAAAGAGGACTACTCACAACATGTAGATATGACATGAAAACCAAATCTAGCTTCATTTTAATCACTTATCCCCATCCTTCTTTCTATTTGCCTTTAGACTTAAAATAGACAAAATTTAGAGAAACACTTTCTACTTAACATTTGATGTCACCAATAATATGGCCAAATATGAAGCTCTATTTTTAGGCATGAGAGTTGCTCTAAATTTAGATATCCAATACATGCATGCCTTAGGCAATTCTTAGCTTATTTGCTACCAAGTCAATGGTGATTACCAATGCAAAAGTGAAAATCTCATTACTTATCATCAAATTACAACCATTCTCTCTAAATAATTCATTTATTTTACAATTGAGCTTATCCCTCGAGTTCAAAATTACATTATTGATTCTCTTACTTCTTCAAAATTTCTTTTTCATCCCCACCAAGTTATTTTTTATCCTAATTTTCTTATACAAATGGGAAAATCTCCATCTTCTACTCAACCACAAGAGTGACTTATCTACCACATCAAGGTTGTCACCATCCAACAAAGCCCTTGGTATAAAGACATCATTCAATGCTTGAAACACCAAACTTATCCTCTTAACTCAGATTCTCATGAGAAAACTTGTATCCATAAAGAAGCTTTTAAATATGTATTTTAATATAACATCCTTTATTATCATAATGCTAAAGGTACATTTTTCCATTGTGTTTTCTAAGATGAGGTCCCTCCTCTTATTGAACAAGCACATGGGGGCATTTGTGGTGGACACTATAGCAAACATGTTATAGGCTACAAATTCCTACTTATGGGTTACTTTTGGTTTACTCTTGATAATTATTCTATAATATTTGCTAAAAAGTGTACTCCTTGCCAAATTCATGATGATATAATTAATTCACCTCTAGCTGAGCTTCAAACTATCTAATCTCCTTGGCTAGTCTCTATGTGGGGATTAGATCTTATCAACAAATTACCTTGCTCTCAAGATGGGCATGTCTTTATTATCATAGCTACTAAATATTTTACCAAATGGTTTGAATTTATGCCCCTTGTTAATGTCTCTAGTATGACCATATCTAAATTAATTTTTAACAAAAACATTTACCACTTTGGTGTTCCCCATACCATCATCTCTAACAATGGTGGTAATTTCAAAAACAAGGATGTCAAATAGCTTTGTGCTAAATTCAAGATCAATCACAAATTTGCCACACCCTATCATACATAATGTAATGGTCAATCTGAGACCACAAAAAAAATTATCAACAAAATTATCCAAAATATAATTCATGAAACCCACATAGATTGATGCATTCACCTCTATCCTACTCTTTGGGCCTATTAGAATAGCATATGTACTACCACTAGGACAATGCCATTCTATTTTATCTATGGTTCTAAGTTATTTCTTCCATCAAAAGTTGATCTTTCCTCTCTTCATATATCTCTTCATGGTATCATTCTTGATGAATAATTATGTAATACTCAATTTCATGCCCTTTATATCCTTGATGAACACTATCTGTCTACTTTGTAACATAATCACCAAGACAAGGCTTGTATTGCCAAACAACATAATAATCATGTTAAAATCTGTACATTTAATGTTAGTGATCTTGTCCTTAAATTAAACTATACCCATGAAAAATAAAAATGTTGGGGTCCTTAGTCAAATATATTCTTGGTCCAAGTACCTATCACCTTAAAAATAATGAAGGCCATGTTTTCAAAGAGCCTACCAATGCACAATTGCTCAAGAAGTATTTTACCTAATCCTTCCCTTATTTTTCATGCTTTCTGTATACACTATCTATATAACACTTTTTTTAGGTTAATTCCATGGGTCTCTCCCTCTATATTAGTTCTTCATTTTTCGCAAACCTTTAGTCCATCCTTTTTAGGTCTTTTGGTTTCCCTTTTTTCTCATCAGCTGCATTATAAAACTGGGGATAAAACCTAGTCTTCCTCATGATGAACTTATTCTCACTCAAACCCTTCACTTATTTAATTTGAAGGATTGGTTCAGTGAGATAATGGGAAAATTTCCAAGGTTGTGGGACCCTTGCACTCCTTAGGATAAACCTTCAGAGGAGGATGGATTCCTTCAATTCTAAGAACACCTAGTTTAAAATTGGTACGTAGGCCTAAAGAGTAGACAAGTAATCTACCACTATTCTAAACTTAATATCTTTAAGGAAAAGGGAAGGAAAAGGTAATAAATGCTAAAACATAAAATTTGATGCACCTAGAATAGATTGAGCACTCCTATTATCATAAACATAGCGCCACCCTTTGAGAATAAGATGGTATCACATAGTTTTCACCAAGTCACTCCAAATGCATAAGTATTTTACATAGAGGCATGAGAACACAATGAAACACTAAAAGAGATGAAAAATGATCCATAGAAAACATCAAAATAGACATGAGTGTACACAAATGCAACCTAAAAGTGAGCTTCAAGTTTGATGGGGAGGTGTAGGGAATGGATGATAAAGAGAGGGGAAAACATTACCCATAATCAAAGATCAACAAACATGAATAAAACATAGTTCATCATAATGATATAAATAAGTGAACTTAATTCTCATTAGTTTATAAAGTTTAGCCAATAAAAGTTCTTGTGGAGGGTAAATTTTAGTAGCATAAGGTTTCTAAAATGTGTCGACCCCTTTTACAATGGAAATCTAGGCTTTTATAGAGAATAAGCCAATTTTATAATTAATGCACCACTTGGGGTTATGGGTACAAATTTTAATTATTATACAGTGTTACAACCATAATTTTTATAGTTTATCTGATAAATCAGTCTTGGAAATTATAGTAAGAACCTTATGTGCACATGGGGAGGAAGAATATTTCCATGATAAGATTAGAGAGTGGCATGAACTTGTATTCCAATGTCTAGTGGCCACTGATGCATTCAATTTTTCTAGTAATACCTCAATCTCCTATATTTTATTGAAGGACAAGATCACCATGCTTATGAATGTGATTGAGCCATGGTGATGTCTTGTTTTACATGGCTACTTGCTGAAGATATGGCTTAGATGCTTCTCCATTAATTACACACATTTGCCTTTACTTTAAAACCTAGACCTATGCCTACTACAAATGAAAACCAATCTAAGATTATTAGTTTTCTTATAGTTTATATAAATGGCACTCTAATCGATGCTTGGTCCCTTTTACAACAAGTTACCACCATTTTAGCCTAAATAGACCTATCTTACCTTTATGAATCTCTATTGGTAATGTTTGGTCCTTATTATCAATCATAATTCAACTCGGGTTGCTTGTGCTTAGTTTCATATTTTTTTGTAAGATCAATTCCATTCATTTATTTTGTTAGAATCAAATTGCTCTGTCAACCTTAGTCAAAAATGTTCTGGCTTGGTCCTTTGTTTATTGATTATCAACAAACCAACTTGAGTTCCATTGAATTATTGACCTTTACTCACTATGTTAGATACCTTTGATAGGTTGAATGCATATCATTAGATATTTTCTTAAGCTAACACATTATTGACACTTGGCACCCATGCATTCAATCCTTGTATCTTCTCATTATTCTATTTTCTCCTGCACTTATGCCATGTGGTGGCCTTTTGGATCATTGAATCTTCTTGCATACTATTAATCTACCTTTGTATGCATAAATGTGCTTTTTTAGATCTTCTTGAACCCACTAATTTACTAATTACCACTTGTCATTGGATTTGATCCAAGCTCCTTAGATCTAGACACTTATTAATCCCATGCTCAGTTGAAGACCCTTTGACAAATTTTTGAATGCCAATAGCTATTTTGTGAGGACCAAATTTGACATTTACATCCCTATCATGGGATATTTTAATCCAAATAGATATTTATTATGCTTGAATTTGACATTTGTAGGACTGTCTTAGACTTACTAGATCAACTTTGTCAAAACAATTTATCCAAAAGCATTGATCTGTGGACTTTACCTTGGACAATTTGTTTGAAAGAAATTACTCTTAGGGGAAATTAATTGTGTAATAATCTCCTTGAAAAAAATCTTGCCTTAGTACCTTTTATTGGAACTTTTGTTAAGGACACTTGCCCTATATAATTGCCTTTTGACCCTTTCAAGATGAACTTTACCCCTCGAGATTACCCTTCAATCTTTCTGAAAGTGCCCTTCAAATTTTTTTATTTGGTTCATTTTTCTTGAAAAGTACCCTTTAGAAACTTTGTATTGAACCTTTTGGTGAATAAATACCCTTTTGGATTTTTGAATGGAACAAATTTTGAGAGAATGATCCTTCAAGCCTTTTATTTTGGACAAAATGTTCAAAATAATTCTTGATACTTAGCCCAAAAGACCTGAAATAAATCTCCTTAAAGAAATAACACAGCCATTTTTTGATGCAGACAATTTCTATAAAAGAATTTAGATCTTCAAAAACTTTATCTCAGATAAATTTTCCAAATAACATTCAACACTTAGCCAAAGAATAGCAAAACAAAAGCCTAAAATAAATATGCCAAGTAAGGACTTAGCCAAAATAAAGGTTTTATATATAGCTCTTTTAAAAGCATATATGCCCTTCTAGACTTGTTCTTTAAATTTTAGTTTGACCTTCAAAGCTCTATAGCTATACTCATCTTGTCCACCTTGGCACAAGCTTGGTATGTGGGCCAAAAATGGCCAACATCTTTGGCAACTTGTAGGGAAACATACCTTCTATGATTGAGAACCAAGACCATGAGCAATCCATTGGGCATAAAGTATTTGGAGATTTTGATTATTTATCTTGCAAATACACTAGCTACATACCTTCAGCTTTGAAATGAATTGAGATTTACCTAACAAGATAATAAATACACTGGAGTCACTTAGAGGAAAATACCTAAGCTTGGAAAACACTATATATATGTACTTAGAGGAATTGAAACTATTCTAAAATAAGGGTGCAAAAAGTGTGATTTAGGAAAATGAAAATATCTAATCTACTTATTTACATATATATATAAAGATTAATAGAGATAGTTTTTTAGATGAATCTCATTGATTGGGTTTGTAAATTCCTTTCTATCCATTTTAGCAAGTTGGAAGGCACTAGATGGCTTATAAATAGTGATGGTATATAGAACACTCCATATTTCATAAAACTTAGTGTGCCTTCCTACTTTAATTCTATCTACATCCTATTTGATCACTAAGTCTCCCTCTTAGAAACTCCTGTCACTGGCCCTCTTGTCAAATATCCTCTTAGTTTATGCTTGTTATAACTTCATGATATGTGCAACTTATATTCTATTTTTTTCAATCTCCATTAGCTCAGCTAATCTTACCTCAAAGGGATCACTCTTGAGTAGCTCCAACTAATGTGAAATTTTTAGTGAACCCAACTTAAGGGATGATGGTAATCTAGCTTGACTTCTTTCAAGTAGCATGAAAGGTGAATTTCTTAACACCCTCTTGGGAATAATCCAAGCATCCCAAAGAGTAGTTGTGAGCTTAGTATTCCAAGCTTTCTGATTATACTTTAGAGTCCTCTTTATGACATGAATTGGGTTCTTGTTGGTGGACTCAGCTAGACCATTACCCTGAGGGTAATAATTGAATGAGGCACTCAGATAGATATTGTGCTTGATGATCCATTCACTGATCCTAGTTCTAAGGAAGGCCAACACATTATCTAAGATAATGGTGGTAGGGATGCCAAATCCCATTACAATACCTTCATAAAAATTGAGGATGGATGTCTCATTGGCCTCCTTAAGTGTAACCACTTATGTCTGCATTATGAAATAATTGATGTCTATGATAATCCATCTATGCCCATTGCTTGATGGTGGGTTAATCATGCCTATGAAATTCAAGCCCCACTACACAAAGGGTTGACCAACTTGAACTAGGTATAGTGGTAAGGTTTAAAGCCTTTATTTTCTAATAAAGAAGGCACATTTCTTACAATTTTGCATATATGCATGTGCATATTTGATCAAATTTATCCAATAATATATGGCTTGCATGATCTTCACGGTAGTGGTCTTAGGTGAATAATATTCTCTCATAAGGCCATCATGGAATTATTGAAGAATTCTACTTGTTTTCTCCATTTTAATTCACCTTAGGAGGACTCCATTGAGATCCTTTTAAAAAATTACATCTCCTATGAGCACATAGGGAATGGACTATAGTCTAAAGTGCCTATACTTAGCTTTGTCAAGTTTAAGAGGATATATGTTATGTTGAAGGAAGGTCATCATATCTTGCACCTAATTAGTCATGGTTTCTTCACTTGAACACTCTTCTTCATATGACACTAGGACTACATCATCCTTTGGTTCCATTGCTACATCGGCTAACTACTCATAGAGTCCCTTTCCTTGCACCAACTTGGTGACCTAGATATCTACATCGTATACCACCACCTTGGTGATCCATCCAACTTGATTTTCACTAATATCCCTATTGAGTAGGAACTCCTTGATACTCGCATGCATGACCATGAGATAGATATTTTTATTGGATAACATATGCCTAAATTTATTCATTAATCTCACAACTACTCATGTGTACTTCTCTATGAAAGCATATCATAGATCATAATCCTTCAGAGCTTGGCTAAAAAATATAATTGGTTACGCTAGTTAGTCTTTGCTTTATTGTGTCAGAATAGCTAAGATGACTTTGAATCCACCAAATATGTAAAGGATGAAATCCTTACTATAATTTGGGTTGATCAAGGTGGGGGTTATGTAATGGTACACTTGATGGCCTAAAATATTTACTTACCTTTGTGTATCTATCTGAATACAAAATTCTTCTTTAACATCATAGTGAGAGGCTTGACTAAGATGGTGAAACTAGGAACACACCTTCTTATAAATTTGATTCTCCCCAGAAATATCTAGATATTTTTCTTGTGGCTTGAAAGAGGGATGGATGAGATAGCCTTGACTCAATATAAATCAATTTTGAGTCCTTATTTTGAAATAATATTCCCAAGGAGGGTGCCTTGACAAACTATGAAGATGTATTTATTGGGATTCAAAGATATTCTAAACATATGACACTTCTAAAAGAATTTCTCCAAGTGATCTAAATGATCCTCATCATGTTTAGACAAAATAGTTATATCATCAAGGTAAACCAAAATGATCTTATTGATGAGTTATTTGAATTCCATATCCATGGCTCTTTAGAAGGTCACACCTATATTTGTTAAACTAAATGACATGCACTGGTATGTAAATTTTTTTGTCTTAGTGGTGAATGCAGTTTTGTAATGGTTGTACTCATACAAAATGAAATGGTTATATACTAAATAACCATCTAGAAATGATAATCTCTCTACTCATGACTATTTTTAAGATCTTCTCTATTTACGAGAGAGGATAGTTGTATTTGAGGGAAGCCTTATTTAGGTCCTTGAAGTCCACATAGAGATGAATCTCCCCATTTTTATTATGTACTGGGACTAAGTTGGTGACTCATTAGGAATTTTTGATTATAGTATTATACTAGCCTCAATGATCTTAGAGATCTCCTTGTACATTAATGACTCCAACTTCAAATTAGCATGCCTCTACTTTTGGTACATGAGTTATACACTAGGATCTAGCTCAATTGTAAGTTATGCTAAGCTTGGGTTAAAACCCCTTAGATCATTGTAGCTCCATGAGAAGATATCATCATATCTCTTGTTGAGTTGAATGAAGCTTTCAATTTATGGCATGGAACAAACCTTAGAATCTTTAAGAGTTTTACCCTCTAAAATGACTACAAGTGTAGAGATTTCTTCCTTGGATGTCATGCTACACCTTTCTCTATTAAATTAGTCAATGAAGTTGAAGATACTTTCTAGGGTGACTAGACCCCTTGGTATTTTTTTTCCTTTCAATTGGATGACTTGATCTTCATATTAGGCTCATAGTTTTTCCTAGTTCATAGTGCAAAACTTTGCCTCATCTTATATGAATTTGATGATTTTCTCATCACTTTTGAACACTTTCTAATTTTCCATGTTGTTAGGAACTACTAGTTTGACTAAGATCTTGATGATTTGTTTGAACTCCTTCATAAGGTCATATGGGATGTCATATTGTAGACCTATAGTCATAATCTTATCTACATTGAAGTTATGTGCTCTTAGTAAGGAAATGATGTTAAACACATTGGAACCTTCTATCAGATCCCATGCTCTATGTTTATAGGCTTTCATCAAGTTGCTCTTAGTCATGCTCTGTACTTTAACTTGGTTGACAACTATCTCATTTCCACCCAGTACTTGTAGTGTCTATATTCCTTTATTCTACATGAGATAGAGGCCTTGAAATAATGCCTCATACTCATAAAAAAATTTTATATAAGTAAATTATAGTATAAATGCATGAAAATATGTTTAATTTTGGGGGTAGACCAACATGACACTAGCTCTTGCACCATTCCTACTTTGAGATCCATCAAAGTGTAACTGCCATATACCTTTAGGGTCTTTATGCACCTTCATAAGCTCAAGCAGTGTGGCATTATCTTCCATGTTGTAACATGTGCCCAACCCTATTTCTATGTTATCATATGGGTCACACTCATATTTCATGCACCCATTCATCCAATAGATTTTCTAGAGTTTCCTCTAGTAGTGTCATAGATTTATGGAGAATTGAATCCTCCTCTTGATCGAACATCACATAATTTTACTCAACTAGGATAGGAGAGTATAAATTTATGTGACTTTTAAAGATAGGCTATGCCCTTATGGTCACTTAGGTCTTTTATTTAGTTCTTAGCAACATGTGTGATTAATTTGAAGATAAATTTCTAGCTACTTTTGTCATGAAGTCTTGGGAGAGGTAAATGGAAAAGTAAGACGGTAAGTCGATGACTACGATATCCTATGAAATATAAATGCTTGGGCATGCATGAAACATTAGATTTAAATCCTTGATTATACCTACTACTTTGACCATCATGCGATCGATCTAGACCATTCCTTTTAGAATAGGGGAATACGTAATTCCTAGTGTATCCATGATTTTTTTGGGCATCATCGAGCTATTTTTGCCTGAGTTAATCATGCAATTATACACTAGGTGTTGGCCTATGATTAAAGAGACATAGAATGGGGGAATATTATTGCTATTATGCACCTTCACTTACTATTTTGGCTGACATAAGCTCATAGAGGTAATAGGAAATAGATGGGGTGTTTGAGGTTCTTGAAAAACTTTTAGCACATCTTGTAGTAGATTACACTAGGATGGAATAGTAAGCGCATCTCACATTATGACATTGAGGCTCATCCTCTTCATCTATTATACTATATTGAAGGGAACCTGAGATTGCTTTGGTTATGGATTTGGAAAAAAATCCTCTCTTGGTTTTGGTTCATTAACTTGAGATGATCCCTCCTTCTTCACTACCTTTTCTAGGTGCAAAGGTTATGCAGGTGCCTTAGTTTGTATAACTATGTGATTGACCTAGGGTACTAAAAGGAAAGACACTAAGGCTAGTATAGATTATTCTATATCTCTCCTTTTTAATCTTGTGTTGAAAGAGATTGGATTGCTCCCCTCACTAGGTATGCTACTTTGATTCATATTTTTAAAGTCCTCTTCTTGACAATTGACAAAAATAGACCTGTCCTATGATTGAAATAGTGTTTGGATCCCCTCTTCTTGTAGAGCTACACTAGTTTTTTTAATTAAAACTGAGGCATTATTTTTACCATGAACACCTATTTTAAGGTCACATTCATTCATGTAGCTTGATTATGTGTTTGATTACATGGGAAGCACCATTCATAATGTTGTGCTAGATTTTTTCATATTAGAATAAGGGATTTAGAAGTGCTAGCAGTGTCAGTGTTTTGTGTATAAGGTACTCTATTATATGTGAGACAATTTTATGTTTGAGTGCCACCTTGGTAGGGAGTTTTTTTTTACTAGTATTATTAAGTAAAGGGTTAATGATGTTTAGATTACTGTGATTGCTGCGTTTTGAGGGAAACTAGTTCATTCCCAAAACATTACAATAGTGTATTCAATTCATGTAATTCATTAAAAGAGATGATGGGTTGAGTAGGTGGGATCATTACAGTAGGGATAGGTGATATCATAGGTTTCAAAACTTCTTAATTAGAGAAAGGATCTATAAATATAGGCATAAGGGGTTTAGGCACAATATTCCTTGCTTGAATTAAACAATTCTCTACATGCACTACAACTTCATAGGCATGAAAAAGGACCACACCTCCCATGGACTATATTATCACCAATATATCACTATTAAGATATTTTTTTAAATATATAAATGTAGTGTTAGGAGATGGCTTACATAAAGCTCATATTATATCCTAGACCTTTTATAATTTGAATTTGAAATTGACCATCATCTCATGTGGGGCTCACTCTGTTGTCATGAGCTCCTCTATCAAGGACAGGTGATTACTTCAATCCTTGAACTACTTAGATAATTATTTTTTGAGTTCATCCTAGCAATGAATAGATTTTGGTTTCAATCCTTGATACCACTTAAGGGATTTTCCTTGGAATGAGGAAGCAAGTGGTTTGATTATGATATTGTCTTAGGTGACATGGTGTACTAATCAAATGTTCACAATGTCTTGAATATGATCCAAAGGGGAGGTTAAATTCTCACCCATGAAATATGATAAGCGTTTGAGAGTGAACATTAAAATGTGATCATATTACACTAGGAGTAATGGAATGCCTCTATTGAAAGACACAAACACTTGATTCCTTGGCACAACCATGAATGGGATAGGGAATAAACCTCACATATAATAGAACCTTCAAAATGGGTATGTATAATGGACTCTTGGTGGAGACTATATTATGTCATGCCTCTTGATGGGGGGTGAAGATACTCTTACTCTCCTTCCTCTAGATAGTGATAGAAGCTTAGTGAAATAGAAATCAAAGCCTCTTGTAGATGATAATATCCTTTTTGGCATGTAGGTAAGGAGATAATATTTATGGGCTGGATATGCTTGGAGTCACTAGGTGATCCTACTTTGTATCTACTACACTCATTAGCTAAAGATATCACAAATTCTTTAGCCCCTTATTTGACTATTGATCTCATTGAGTGTGCCAGAAATTATTATCACTTGAACCTTACACCTAATAAATTGGAAGGATTGGTTGAGTGAGACAATGAGAACATCCCCAAGTTTGTGAGACCCTTGCACTCCTTGGGATGAACCTTTGGATTAGGTCTGATTCCTTCTATTCTAAGCACACCTAGTTTAAGACTAGTGTGTAGGCTTAAAGAGCAAAAAAGTAATCTACCACTAGTATAAACATAAGATATTTAAGGAAAAGGGAGGGAGAAGGTAAGAATGTTGAAACACAAAAGGTGATGTGCCCCAAATAAAATGAGTGTTCCTACTACCATAAACATAGTGCCAACCTTTGATAATAAGATGGTATCACACAATTTTTACCAAGTCACTCCAAATTCATAAATATTTTTCATAGAGGATTGAAAATATAGTGAAACACTAAGAGAGATAAAAAAAAATAGTCCATAAACAACATCAACATAAACCCAATTGCACATATGATATGACCTACAAATGAGCTTCAAGTTAGATGGGGAGGTGTAGGGAATGGATGATAGAGAGAGGGGAAAACATTGCCCATAGTCAAATATCAATAAACACAAACAACACATAGCTCCTTAGAATGATATAAAGAGGTGAACTTAATTATCATTAGTCTACAAAGTTTATCTAATATAAGTGTTCATGGAGTATAAATTTTAGTAGCATAAGGTTGATAAAATGTGTTGACCCCTTTTACAATAGAAAACTAGGCTTCTATAGAGAACAAGGCTATTTTATAATTAATGCACCACTTGGGGTTATGGGTACAATCTTTATTTCTTTTGAAATACTGTAGACATGATTTTTGTAGTTTTTCTAACAAATTAGGCCTAAAAATCACAATAAGAACCTTATGTGCACATGGGGAGGAGGAAGATTTCCCTGACAAGATCAGAGAGTAGCATGAACTTACATTCTAATGTCTAGTGGCTACTTATGTATTAAACTATTCTAACAATACCTCAAGCTCCTTTATTTTACTGAAGGATAAGATCACCGTGTTTATGAATTTTACATAGCCATGAAAACATGTTATTATGGGTGGATACTTGCTAAATATATCACTCAAATTCTTCTCCATTAATTACACACATTTGCCTTTACTTTGAAACTTGGAATTGAGCCTACTATAGACAAAAACCAATCTAGGATTATTGGTTTTCCTATAGTTTATATAGATGGAACTCTGCTCAATGTTTGGTCCCTTTTATAACAAGTTACCACCCCTTTGGCCTAGATAGACCTTTGTTACCTCTATGAAGTTCTACTAGCAATGCTTTGTCTTTATTGTCAATCTTGATTCAACTCAGGTTGCTCAAGCTCAGTTACATATGTTTTTTTCCGTCCTAAGTCCATTCATTTTTTTTGCCTAAGTCAAAATTCTCCATCAACCTTAGTCAAAAATATCCTAGCTTAGTCCTTTATTCATTAATTATCAATAAACCAACTTAGGATCTATTTACTTATTGACCTTTTCTCACTCCATTAGATCCCTATGACAATTTGAATGCATGCTATTAAATCCTCTACTAAGCTAACACATTGTTAACACTTAGCACCTGTGCATTTGATCCCTATATTTGCTCATCAGTCTATCTACTTATGTGCTTATGCCATATGGTATCCTTTTGGCTCATTTAATCTTTAACTCTTCTTACATGACATTGATCTACCTTCATATACTCAAAGATACTCCATTAAATCTACCTAGACCTAATGATTTGTCAGTCACCTCTCATTTTTAGATTTGATCCAAGCTCCTAAAATCTAGAAACTTGTCAAGCCTGCATTCAGTCAAGGACTCTTTGATGGGTTTTTAAATGCCAATGGATATTTTTTGAGGACTAACCTTGACATATGCATGAATATCATGGGATATTTAATTCCCAATAGCTATTTGTTATGCTTGAATTTGACATTTATGGGATCATCCTAGACCTGCTAGATCAACTTTACCAAAATAATTTGTCCAAAAGAATTCACTTTTGGGCTTTTCCTTGAACAATTTATTTTAAAGAAATTGGTCTTCAAGGAAATTTTTATGAAACAATTTCCCAAAAAGAATTCATGAATTACTACTTTTTTATGAAAAAAATTGTTAAGGATGCTTGCCTTATAGAATTACCTTTCACCCCTTTTGAAATTGCCCTTTTCTCATTGAGATTACCCTCAAGATTTCTAAAAATGCCCTTTAAATTTCTTGTTTTGGTCCATTTTGCTTAGAAAGTACCCTTCAAAAACTTTGTATTGGACCTTTTGGTGAATAAATACCCTTCGATATTTTTGAATGGACCATTTTACAGTAGGATGATCCTTCAGGCCTTTTATTTTAGACAAAATGTTCAAAATAATTCCCAATACTTATCCCAAAAGACCCAAAAAAAATCTCCCAAATAAATAATGCTTAGCCCTTTTTGATGTAGAAAATTTCTCTTAAAGAATTAAGGTCTTCAAAAAATTTATCTCAGACAAATTATCCAAAGAATATTCAACACCTAGCCAAAAAAGGGTCCCAAAATATTTTGAACTTAGCAAAACAAAATCTTGAAATAAATTTTCCAAATAAGGATTTAGCCAAAATAAAAGTTTTGTACCTAGCTCTTTTGAAAGCCTATAGGCCCTACTAGACTTGTTCATGAAACTATTGTTTGATTTCAAAGCTCTAAAACTCTTCTCATCTTGTCCACCTAGGCACAATTTTGGTATGTGGGCCAAAAATGGCCAACATTACCATAGTCTCTTTGTTTCCATACCTTTTTCCAGTTTTTACACCCCTTGGGTTTCTCTTTTGTGAGTTACAGTGTAAGAGCATGGATAGTACCTAGCCTTCCTCATAAATACCATCTTTTTCTTATCTCATTTATTTTTCTAATACTTTGCACACCCTCATGGGTTTTCTATTTTATGAGTTGCAGTATAAGACCATGGATAGGACCTGTCTTTCCTCAAAAAATTACCATCATGTTGTTCCCTTTCTAT
The DNA here is from genome assembly GCA_037957365.1 of Torreya grandis. Classification (NCBI taxonomy): domain Eukaryota; kingdom Viridiplantae; phylum Streptophyta; class Pinopsida; order Cupressales; family Taxaceae; genus Torreya; species Torreya grandis. The sequence continues at coordinate 200,945 of JARHVA010002146.1, read as the reverse complement.
AACATGTTTTTGATCTTTTCTCTCAAATTTACCTTTTGCTTCTTTCAATAGATAGAATTTGCACATACATCTATGTTTTCATGTTTCCCTCCATTTTCCTAATTCTTATGATAAGGAATCACACTTTTCTATCATTTTATCCTCTCTTTTTCCCTTTGTCACATTTTTTGTGATTTAAAGTAATTAAAATTGTTCTTTTTGTTATTACTCTTGATTTCATTTCCTTTCACTCCACATTGCATAAAACAAGGCCAAAGTCAAGATAGAACTTTTATTTTACCTATATTTACAAGACTCTTAGACACCATACTCTCTAAATTTTATCTCTATTAGTAACCAAGTCCTAATTATTCAAATAAAATTCATATTTAGAACCCATGTTTGGTTTTCTAAATCATATGGAGGAGGAATAAAAAAATCCATCAAGAAAGTTAAAAGCTAAATCATTTAAAACAAAAGGCAACATACAAATCTCAAAAGTTGAAATCACACTAAAATACATGATTCTAATCACATCTCCTTTTTCAAATCGAATCTCAAACTCCACAGTTGGCCTCACACTGGAGTTGAGGTCCATTAGGGTATGATAGGCTAGTAGATTAGAAAAGGAGAACCAAAAAAAATATTTTAGTGCTACCTGCTTTCTCACACAAGTACCCAATATTTTTAGTAGATCAATGGCTCTATAAGAGGTCCTAAGGAATTCGGAACACATTATGGGAAGGTAGGTCCATTTTAATTTTCATGCATATATCCTTTATGAGATGATATATCTACTTCATTTATTGACCTATGACTTGTGTGGCTAAGATAAATTATTTAGATTCCTTAAGGTTAAAATTCCTCTTGTTTTGAAAAACTTAATTTCATTGTCTTGACTTTGATAAAGAATTCCTCTACCTTGGTTTATCCTTTATTACCCCCTCCACCCATTTCATTTCTCCCTTTGACAAGAAAATTATGATTCCAAATCTGAATTCCCTATTCTCTACTTCTTTCTTCTTCACACTTTGTATAATATGCTAGCATTACTTTTTTTTAGTTCTGTCTATCCTTAGAGCAACACAACATGTTTGAGCAACTATGGATTACTTTATTTATACCATAGATTTACATTCCTAGAGTTATTTTTCTTTCCTTTTACAATTTGTCATTTTTAAACCACCCCTTTTTGTGGACACCTGAGTCCATTTATACTTTCATGTAATTTCACCAATGTTTTTTTCCCTTTTTATGCACCTTTTTCCATTATTGAGTAAGATAAGGATTATTGCTATTCACTCATCAATGTTATTTCACAATTTATTTTCCATTTTGTTTTTACTTGCCCATCTTATTTAAGTATTGTTACTACTTTCACATTGATGTTTGATTACCATCCTTTTTAACATGTATCCTTGGTTTGACTTGGTGAGTTGACTTTCTTACTTAAGGTTTACTTGTTTGAGTTTTTTAGTCTTTAGTAGCCTTGGCTTTTTGGTTACCTGATTTACTTTAGTTTTGACTTGGTCATTTGGTCTAACATAACACTTGTCACCTCATCTTGCCACATTTCCAAGTACATCCCATCCACATAGGACTAATTATTTTGGCTTTCCTATATTTATTTGTTTTTGCTCTTTAGTTTTGTATTCTTGTGTTTATCGAAAGTAGTCTCTACACCTTCCACTATCAAAAATACAAACATAATAGACAACCATCCAATGATAAAAGCGAGTCACGGTATGAATTACATTTACTTTTTAGTTATTTACTCTTAAGTCATTTAATTTTAGTTATTTTTGCTTTAAAATATTATAACTTTTTTTTAGCTTCAACGTTGTGTGTTTCTATGTTCTTTCTTGAAGCACCATCTCCTATTACACCTGAGTGACACATGATGATCTTCGAGTGGGACATATATATACACATAATATTTTCACACTTTTATCAAATATTGGTGCTTTCTATCTTATAGGAATTTTTTGAGTCTCAATCTCTCTGAGTGCACACCTTAAGGGGTGCATTAGGAAAGGCATGGGTAGACCATTGTAACTTTATAGGATTGTTGTCCCTTATTTCCACTTATTACCAACCCAACCATATCTTGAAAACCTTTCCCTAAGCTATTACTCCTTATTTTCATACACCTCTAATATTTTTCCACTTTACATCCTTATTTTCCTCACCTTGTACCCCTTTTGACAGTCAGATATACTATGTCGACTGGGTTGACCCTATATAGTTTCAAGTGAAATTCACTTAGGGTATAGGTCCAATCTTGGTTGACCTAGCCCGTGACCTAGTGAATTATTATCCTTAATTATATTAGGTCGATTAGGTTAACCTTCTCAATCAAAACTTTTGGAAGGGTTTAGGATTAAATCTACCTATATATACAACATTATTTCATAATTATTTAGAAATCAATCAAGAGTTATTATTCACTTGCACTTCTTTACAATCTATTCTTATACCATTCTACTTGAGGAGTCTCAGCTTAGGGTTTTCAATTTAAGAATCTATTCTTGTGGAGAAGTTTCAGATGCTTTGGCCTTTCTTATTGATCCTTACAAACCATAATAACCTCTTTATGAAGCCCCATTGGCCAAGGGAGAGATTAAGTCTCAATGGGTTCATCTTTTAGGTAAGTATTATGTAATTTGGTTCCTCTCTTTTAGTAGATATAAGTAACATAATTATTGGATTTAAATAAAATTAATCTTCATATTCCATGTATTAGGGTCTACTGATACATAACTTAATTGAGATTGTCCTATGCATGTTTGTTTGTTAACCCCCATTTTATGCCAAAATTCTTGGTGAGCACTAGATTAGATTTGATTTACTTGTTATTAGTTTAGTGAATATAGAATATAGGACTCCCTTAGGGTTATTACATGATTGTGCTTTATCAAATGCTTTGGAACCTTCCCTATAATAGTGTGTTATGGTAAGATATGCCCTAATTGGGTCTAGATGATACCCATATTGGTCATATTCTAGATTATCTAATGTATCCCCAATCAGAAGTGTATGGTATGATCTATATTCTCTGAGTTAGGATTGATTTATAGACATGATGCATTTCTTATTGCATACATTTTAGTGAAACCAATGTGAATCTAATTATTGCATGTTTTATTTCATATTTTTCATTATTATATGGACTCCCTTAGGGTTATTAAATGATTGTGCTTGATCAGAGGCTTTGGAATCCTCCCTAGCATAGTGTATTATGGTAAGAGATCTCCTAATCAAGTCTAGAAAATACCCATATTGGTCATGTTTCTGATTAACTAATGTGTCTCCAATTGGAAGTGTATGGTATGATCTATCTTCTTCGAGTTAGGATTGATTTATAGACATGATGCATTTATGATCACATACACTTCTCTCATTGGCACCATGGCTTGTGTTGTGGCTTGGATCAAGATTTTAGCATTATATGACTACTTACAAGTTAATTTTTGCATTATAACACTAATTTTATCAAATCTTTAAAATCATTTGTACATGATAACTTTACACTAAAATAGCTTAAAATTTAATAGGTAAGGCATTATATTTATAGGCTTAGAAACTAACCCTAATCTTAGGAGAGTTAAGGTGGAGTTTAAACATTAAATGGGTTAAAAACTAACCTAGGTGAGTCAAATATTACCCCAATAGAGTTAATATTTGTTAAGTAATTATGATTTTCAATCAATAGGCATGGTTGTCCAAAATAGATATTTTAGGATATTTTCAAGGAGCTTAACAACTCATTAAGGTAACAATGAAAGGCTAGCATATTTGAATTTTTTAATTTCCTTTTTTAAATATTCATAAATTTCAAATGGATAATTTAACTAGGTCTTTAATTTGATTTAGATTTTTAATTAGTTATAATTAGCTATTTAGTTCTTTCAATATTTAATATTTGCTCATGTGCCCCACTTAATAGGTTCATAGTCCAAGTTGACTATTGTGATGTCATAAGGTGCTTAGGGATGAATCTATGAGAGGGATGATTATTTTGAGATTTGATGAATTATACACAAAAAAAATTGGGGCATTTAGTGATTCCTAGGCTTAATTTGCAATGGTTAATAGGAATCGATCTAAATTCTACTTGAATGCCATTTATGGCTAGTTTTAGGTGTCTACAATATAGACCTCCATGGCTCTGGTAAGGTGTATCTATCGATGGCTTTAATATTTCCATTTCTATCTTGAACACATTCTAGCATTGGTTATCCTTCTCCATTTAAAATGCATTTGAGGTAATTGAAAGAAGATATCCCTACAATCTTGGCTCCTTTATCCATAATTTTAGATAATTCACTAATGACCTAGCTAGAAAACTTGATGGCCTAGCTAGAAAACCTGATGACCTAGCTAGAAAATAGAATTTTAAAAACTTTGATAATGGAGTAATATATCTTTAAATGGAGAATAAAGTTTGTCACCAGGGTTTCATTAAACCCCTAAAATTTTATGAAAAATTTGAGCCACCCTATGACTTTAAACATGGGTTTTACTTGTTCATCCCCCAAGGGATATTCTATGGACTCTAGATTGAACTTATTTTTGTATCCCATAGGAAAATTTTCAATTCTCTATAGATCAAAACAAAGTATATCTAATATATACCTCTACTCAAGAATGAAAAATCGCACTTTACTGGGTTCTAGCAATTGATTGTGGAATAAATGGTACCCCTTTTTATTAATTCTATGGAATGAAGTTCAAAGATCTCAAAGTATGTGATTTAATGATGACATTTTAAATTTATCATGTAATGAAATGATTAATAATTAATCATTATTACCTTTTTTTCATTTGTAATCATCACTCCATAAATCCTTATATCAATTGATTGTCCACATGAGTCATTATTTAATGAAAGGATAAAGTTATCATGGAAGTTCACTTACTTGATGGGAGTGAGTCGGTATGTTTTAGTTAAGTACCAAAATGTGACCTTTGTAAATATTCCCTAATGATGTGTGGATACCCTAGTAATAGGTCCACATCCTAAGCATAAAATACTATAGAGGGCTTACCAAAAGAATGAACATATATTTGTATACTTAGAAACTTAAAAACTAACCCCTAGCAAAAGAATAAACACTATACCTCCAAATGTCATGATGTTATCCTTGATTGTCCTTATTTACTTATTCTAACAAAAGGAAATTACATAGATTAGTTTGAATAATAGTACATAATAGGAAAACATCAAGTTTATTGATTTTGGGACAAAGAAGATCAATCATATATGACGATTAATCCTAAATTTCTAAACTCACTTTTCTAATTTTTTTGGGTTTTACCCTTGACCAGCCATTTACTAATTTTCTATTCAATGCTCATTTTGAAGTACATGATAAGCCAACAAGATAGTTTTCTGATCATGATTGTTAATAATGGCCTCAAGGATTTTCATTGTTGATTTTTATTTTTTTTACTTTTTCTACTTTTTCAACGTTTTACTATTTTACCTTTTTATAGAAGAGGTGATACCCCTTCCTCTGTTAAGATCATATTTACTTCAAAGATTAATTGTCATAGAAGTTTTGAGTTCTTCCATGATACCAAACTCATTTTATACTAGTTGGATGAATTCTTGTTTGTTATAAGGTTTTTGGTATAACTTTAACCTATGTCCATTGACTAGGATTGTCCTTTGATTACCATCGATAGGTGGTAATTTTATTGAACCATTATCAAAAACCTTTTCTATCTAAAATAGTCCTAACCATCTAGTTCTTAACTTGCTTTTGAAGTGGTGGTACTTAAAATCATACAAGAGTTCCTAGTCTCCTTATTTAAACTTTCTTTCTTTGATGTGAAAATCATGCCATTATTTCCTTTGGTATTATATCATCTCTATTTTTTGCAAAGCTTCTATCCTCATCTCATCCCACTCATTTAGTTGTAAAATCCTCTTTGTCTATGATTCATCCAAGTCAATACCTACTTCTAGTTTAATATTTAGACTTTGCATTTCAAATCCAATTGAAAGATGTTTCTTATCTAATACTAAGTCATATGGTGAAAAACTAGTAGTGGTCTTCCATGTTGTGTTGTATGCCCATACATCCTCTAGAAGCTTGGTTGACCAATTTTTCCTATTGCTACTAACTATCTTGGTAACAATATTTTTTTAACTCTCTATTGGTAACCTCTACCTATCCATTTTATTATGAGTGGTATGGATAATACTTCTTATAGTAGACTTGGTAGATCTTTGTGAATTCTTGACTCATATTAAACATGAATTGGGGTCCCTGTTCAGACACAATCTCTCTAGGTGCTCCAAATCTTTCTATGATCCTAAAGTGAAGAAAATTTACTACTACCCCTTCCCTTATAAATGGAAGAGATTTTACTTCAGCCCATTTGGTCACATAATTAGTACATACTAAAAATTACTCCTATTGAATAGGTGGATTAATTGGCCTAACAAATTCCATGCCCCACTTTTCAAATGGTTCTAAAACCACTTGAGGTTGGAGGGGAAATTTATAAGATAGTGTAGGTTTACCCATTTTCTAGCATGGATTACATTCTTATATGTACTTCTTTACCTACTTATCAAGATTTTGTTAGTAGTACCTAGCTCCAAGGATCTTGTGCACTGTCCTCTTAATAGAGTAGTGTCCTCCACCAAACTCATCATGGTAAGCATGAATGATGTCATACGTTTGATTTTATTTCACACACCTATGGAAGACATGATCAAGTCTATATTTAAATAATATACCATTAATACATTTAAAATAATAACTTTATTTAATTAAACATTTCTTTTCTTTCCTAATGAACTGAAAAGGAAACTTCCCTATAGCCAAAATTTGTGTTATATCAGTAAACCAAGGTGACTATGCTATAATAGCAAATAGTTATTCATCTAGGAGGTTGTCTTCTATAAGTCCCTCTTCATCTGAATTTTTAAATATAAAAGGAAAGTTAATAACCACATTAAACTTACCAAGTTTATCAATTATTGTTATGTCAAATTCTTGCAATAATAATAACCATCTTATGATTCTTCCTCCTACCACTAGTTTGTTCATCAGGTATCTAATAGTTGCATGGTCAGTATAGACAAGTATTTTATTACCAATGATATATTGTCTAAACTTAATGGTATAAATTAAAATAAATAATTCTTTTTTAGTGGTTGTGTAATTTCTTTCAATAGGAATCAAGTTCTTGCTAATGTAATACATGGCATACATTTGTCCTTCTTCACCTTTATATCCTAGAACTACCCCCATAGCCTAATTAGATGCATTAATGTAAATATATAATGGTTGTGACTAATCAGGTTCTCTTAAGACTTGGTAAAAACTCAATTTTTCCTTAATAGTCTTAAAGGATTGTTGGGAATTTAGAATCCAAACAAACTCACTCTCTTTTATCATCAAGGCAAACATAAGAGCAATAATTTTGTTGAAATATTCTATAAGCCTTCTATAATATCCTACATGGCCTTAAAATCTTTTGATATTAGTCTAATTTTGAGGATTAGGTAAGTTTGAAATCATTTCAATTTTCTTTAGATCTACCTAGATTCATTTTGCATAAATATGATGTCCTAAAACTATCCCTTCCTCTACCATGATCAAACATTTTTCATGACTCAAGGATAGATGGTGTTATTCACATATTTTCATCACTTTACTTAGATTATTTAGACTTTCATCAAATAATTCTCCATGAATGGTAAAATCATCCATGTATATTCCTACACAATCATTAGTTAAATCTAAAAATATGTCTAAGACTGCTTGTTGGAAGGTAGTAGGTGCATTTCACAAACCAAAGGGAAATACCCTATATGAAAATGTCCCCCATGGAGAAGTGAAGGTTATTTTATCCTAATCTTTAGGTGTCACTTTTATTTGATTGTACCCACTAAAACCATCTAAAAAAGAGAAGTATCTTTTCCCTACCAAGTTTTCAAGTACTTGGTCAATAAAGGGTAAAGGAAAATAAGTTTTCATTATTTCTTTGTTTAGTTACCTATAGTCTATGGATACTCTCAATTTACCATTTTTATTAGGAATAATAACCAATAGAGAGACCCACTAGATGTTAGAGATAAAATAGATGAATCCTACATCTAACAACTTTTCTATTTCAATTTTCACAATGTCTCTTAAGGCATGATTAATTATTCTTTGAGGTTGCTTGATTGATTTAATTTTATCTATGTAGATATGATGGGTGAATACACTAGGATGGATTAGATCTCTCTTCATAGGTTCTTTTTTTAAATTCCATAGCTGGATTGTCAAAGTTTATAGCTAGACTAACGAGGTTTGTAGCTGGATAATTAAAGTCCCTAACATTCTTGATATTTCTTGTCAACTCATCCTATATGCCTTCCACATGATTAGTGATTGTGACCATAGATAGAGAGGAGATAATATCACATTTTTCATCAAGATTATCTACCCATAACTATATTACAATATTAGTTTATGATTTTGTAAGTGGATATAGAGAAATGCACTTTATTTTAAGACCATTTGAGATGGCCATATCTCCTGATCTATAATCAATCAAAGTTGATATTGTTTCTAACCAAGGAATTCTTAAGATTAATGGGTATCTAATTTATTTAATTTTAGGCTGGAGAATAATAAAATTAATTAGGTACTCCCATGACTCTATAGTTACTATTATATCCTTTATGACACCCTCTAGTTTGGTAGTGGAATGATCTTTCATTTATAAGATTGTGGTGGTGGGTTTCATACTTATTAGAGATATATTTTTCATTGTTTCAGTAGTCATTACATGAATATAAACTCATAAGTACACCAATACATTTGGTATCTCTTTCTTTCTAATCATTATAAAAATGATAGGACTCTATGGGCCGTCATACTTGGGTAGAAGTAGCTTACCTATTAATAAATCAACAAGGTTTCCATCTACTTATATAGTCTTGGGATATTGCCTTTTCATAATATGTGTCTTAACAAAGAAATTTTTGATCACTCTATTAAGTTATAGAATGTCCCTAATAACTTGCAATAATGGGATTTCTATATTGAGTTTTCTAAGCCCATGAGTCAATTCAGAGTCCCTTTTGTTTTCCACTTCATTTAATCATCCTAGAAAAGGAACAAGTGGAGGATTTGTGGTGACTTCCTCTATTTTTTAGTTTTTAATCCTAACTTTTCTTCTTTAACTGGTTGATTTTGTTGAATTTTTTTTCATGAGGCATTTCTATGATGATAATCTGAGGTTCTTGTAATATTTTTCCTAACCTAAGATGTATGTCTACACATTCAATAACACCTAACCCTATAGTTTCAACTTGTTCATTAATGTAAACCTACCTATTGTTTGGATTTTCTACTAGATGGGTAGGTAGCTGAGGTTGGTTTACTTATTCTATGGGGGGTGTTTGAGTTCCTAGAGAAGCCATCAATGTTTATTGTTATGGAAACCTCCTTTGTTGTTGGTTATAGTTTGGGTTAGGGTTTTAATGTTGATTTACCCATGGTTTATAATGATCTTAGGGTATCCAAGATTTTTTAATGGGTTAAGGCATCATCCATGGTTGTGGAATCATTCTCGGTTTCCCCACTAAGGTGGTGCTTTCCCCTAAACTTGTGGAGGTGCATCCCATAGTGTAAAATGAATCCTTGAGCCAAAATGTTGTAGTTAATTTTGTGGAAAGTCATTTCCTTACCTTTTCACATAGTTTACTTATTTTATGGTATATATATTTTATTTAAGCTAGTTATTAATAGTAGGGTAGTGATCATAATTTTGTGTATCATGATCCTGAACATCACATATTCCACAAATTTCTATTTTATCTAAAGGATAATCTTTAAGTGCATGTTTTAATATATAATTTGAGAAATATATTTATAGTGGTTTAGTGTTAGATATATATTTAGCTTGTAATCCATATAAAATTATGTTTATTTTAACCAATATATCTATTTTGAAATTTCCTAGTTCCTTCATGAGTTGGCTCACATCACTATATTTCCCTAGTTTACCTCTCCTATGGCTAGGTTTTGTCATAGAGTAGTTGGTACATAATTATGTAATCTCTTAGAAGTCTAGTTTTGTAATATTCCACTTCACCATGAGATTAAAAAAATACCTAGAGGTATCATCCAATACTATAAGGAAAATATTTTTTATTACTTCCTTAAATAGCTCATATCCACACCTATTGTGGGTAAAAGAAAACTAGTCTAGATAATATTCAAGGTTCTCATATTTATTCTATTAAATCTTGAAGAATTATTATTTTATATCCTTGACCCTCAAGTAACCTTGGTATTTATATAAGAATACTATTTCATTTATCTCCTTGTTCTTATAGAGTTTCTTATTAGGCCCATAAACCACCTCATTGCTCTTTCCTTCAAGGTAGAGGGAAAGAGTTTCAGCTTTTGATTATCTAAATTGTAATCATAATTTTGGTAGAAAACTTTAAATTCAAAAATGAATTAGTGTGGGTCTTGAGTGGAAGGACCTATAAAGATAGGTATATTAGATGGGGAAATATTTTTCATCATTATTTTATCATCATTTTCAAAGATGATGGGGTAAGAAAAGGTTCTCTCAAGAAGATTCCTATGAGAGTTTTCTACATGACCTACATTTTTTCCCATTGTAAATAAAGTTATATTGAGAGGAGGTGATCCTTTAGGGTCTTCTAACTATTCACTATTTGAAAGTTCTATTTTTTTAGATGAAGATTCCTCTAGATCCCAAGATGTACTTTCAAAAGACTATCTTATTTCTTTTTTCAAGCTCTCTATCTTTTTTGACAATAAAGGATGAGGATATTTTGGAATAAACCTTCCTTGTGAATCCATTTGCCTACTCATAATACCTATATTTAACAAGAGAGTATTTTTTATTTTATATATATATATATATATATATATAACTATTAGATTAATATTTTACTTTAATAACACTTTAATATAAATCCCCAAAAATGATGACAAAAATGATGGGATTTATTGTCATCCCTTCATTTAACCAATCTATGTTGGTGTGATTACTTACCAGGGCCAATGTCCAAGGTTGTATGCAGTAGGATGTTTATTAGGTTTAGCTAACATTGTTATTTAGGGGGTTTTTGGAGTTGATCTGACTTAATTTTATACTTACTAATGTTTTAACTAAGTGATGAAATAAGCACACTTGCTCAAAAGGTAAACACACCAACTGAATGAAATGCTTAAAATAAATCACACAATGTTCTTAAAAAGTAAACACATTGAAACTGAATATCAAATCCACACTTAAGTTTCAAAATTATGATTATTGAAATTAAGGAAGTGATAAATGTTCATTTAAATCATAAAGCACATGCACACATTAATAGTCTATTTGACCTGTAGATTATCAATCCAATCAAACAAAATCAAATAAAAATAAATCATTATTACAAAATTACACAAGTATAATCTCCTTGGGGAGTGGGCCCTTTCTCACCCTTGGATTCAAGGTCAAAATAATTCAATCTTTAAGAAGTAATTTTGACTAACACATAGAAATGAAAAAGTAGTCTTTGCCATAAATTCTTCTTGTATTTTGTATTCAAAATGACAATTCTTAAAATGTTTTTCACCTTCTATAGATCAAGTAGAGATCTTCCTTTTATTCAATTTAACAAAAACTAATTGTCCTTAGATACTGGGTAACAACTTAACTAGCTAAATAAGAGAATATTCATAAAGATTGGTTTATATGGATAAAATAAGGAGTGTTACAACAAAGATCCACATGCAGTTGGGGAGATCCTTATGGGATTTTTAACTACTTATTTCATCCATATTTGGTTACCAAATCTTATATATAACATATTCATATCATCTTATCCAAAGTTGTAACATATATCTACTATCTTCTATAAATGGAAAGCTACATATAGATATAAGTCTATATATAGATATATGCAAAAATAAAAAGTATCTAAAAGATATATGGAGGATTATGGATCATCATGGAATGGTTTAAGGAAAATTTGGAATTATTTGGAAACATGTTTTTGATGAGTTGGTAGCATGTTTTAGAAGTTCATAACTCGACTATCAAAATATATAGCTCTCTATCAAGGTCCATAGAATGCTTGATAAAGTCTAGAGCTTTGCTAGAATGATAGGTTTGTGACTAAGGCCCTTACTTGTCTTCATGGGATCATATCAAGACTCTTATGTAGATGTTGTAATACTTGTACATATCAAAAATGGATGAGTAAACATAAAAATAATTAGAACATTATCTCAAGAATGCTAACTTAGACTCACATAAGCTTAAAGAGATAAAAGGATTCATCTTCTACCTTACACTAGTTATAATCTCTAAAAATAAATGCAATTCTCAACCTAAATGGAATATTAATGGATGTGAAGGATGATATATTATGGTTATAATTATTTCCTACTATTTCTTACTCTATTTCTAACTTTTGAGAAAAAGGAGAGAAATAATAGATGAGGGGTGTGTACCTAGTTAAACATTGCACTCGTTGATGACCAAATGAAGTGGAGTTCATTTTTTGTGAGTAATGACTACTTATAATAAGACCACACTAAAACAACTTGTTTGTTAGATGAGTATGAAGGGTGGACTACCTAGCAACATGCTAGATCCAAGAAGCAAAAGCTCCCTTGCATGGTTATCAATCTACTCTGCTAATGATAAAAATGTTCTAAAAATAGAAATGAAAGATGATAAACTAATAAGAACATAAATTATTATGCAATAAATAAATAACACACTTTTTAAATAAAAATATAGCATGATGGGTCAATACCATGCACAAGTGGATCAGGGTTTGGTTTAGAGGATATGGACATGGTCTATAAATAGGTTAACTATAGAGATAGGGTTTGATTAGGTTTGAAATGAGATGAAATAACAATCTATTATTTTCCTTGACAATGACCATCAGTGGTCAAGCTAACTAGTGACAGTCATCCTAACTAGTGATGGTTAGATAACCAACAATGGTTTATGTAACTGATGATAGTGGCAATAATCAGTGACAGTTGATTATAGAAGGCTTATGGATAATTGAAATAGAGTTAGAGGTGGAATGAAAAGTGGGAAAAAGGTCAAATATGGGTTATATAGGTGAGGGTTAATGTGTAGGTAAACTAATCAAAAAATAAAAACATGATGAAGAAATAAAATAATGAAAACAAAAGAAGGATACCCATGTGATGCCAAGTAGGTGATAGTTGAAACCTAAAGGAAGTTGGGTAGCATAACAATATTCTAACCTTAAAAATTCATGTGGATAGATTTTTAAGGTCTTGAATGCCTACATAAAGAAAATAAGAGAGCTTGGATGCAAATTTTCTAGATTCATAATTCTTCCAAGAGCCTTGTATTTATAGCACAAAATTATTAAGTAAAGAGAGAGAAATTTGTCAAGTTGGTCCAAGATAAAGATGAAAATTTGAAGAGAAGCAAAGTTATAAGGTGTACATGGGAAAGTTTCCATTTTACCCATGCATTCTTGGCCTAAAGCTAGATGTTTTTTATGTTTTAGGTTTGGATACCTGACTATTGATGGTCAGGATAACTATCAATGGTTAGGCCAACCATCGATTATCATACCCATAAGTATAAAAAGGTAAAAAATGGGTATAATTATTATGTTTCTAAAGTGTCTTAAGTGTGTTAATAAATGTTAAACTTTAGAAAGGTGTTTTAAGGTTGAGTTAACTATGTAGATAGTTAAATGATAGGTCAAAGGTGATGTGACATCAAAAAATAGTTGTGGGAACATTTTTGAGTGTCTATATTTTGCCCCTTTTTGTTGTGTAGCTTTAGGTAAATAAGTCATAAAACAAAAATGAACTATTTACTAGATAAGGCTTGGTTTCCTTGAGTATGGGAGGAGGGTATCCCCCCTCAAACTAAGAGTTGATGAGGTAACACTAAAATTGGGTTATGGTTTGATAAAAAGTAAAATGGAGGTCATGAGGTGGGTGACTAGAAAGGTATGGGCATTTGAAATACAAATATACGTGTACAAAATGTGACTAAATGCGAGAGTCAAAATAATGCAAAGACTAAAGTTATCAGTGTTGATAAGTTTGGGTTTGAGGATAAGTGATAAGGTAACCAATCCCTAATATTGGTCATAGATAATTAGGTTACACATATCAAATCTCCTAAGAAATGTCGGTGTTTGTTTAAGTATCCAAGGTAGGAAGTGTTCCTAAGATAAACATAAATGGGTGGGTCATGTATAGGGTGGTGCATAATACAAAAGGTCAACATGGAAAATTCACTCAAGGTGGTCATTATGACCAAAGTAAGGTCACCATAAGGTATATGAATAGGTTGGGAAAAAAAGGTTCTAACGTTGAGGTAGAAATCGGTGAATCATTTGGGTGGTTGGGTAAGAAGTGGTTGAGCTAGCTCCTGATGCACTAGGCAAGAGGACACTACCTAAATAGTCTCATGGATAGTGGATCCAACATGGACTTTAGGTCTAATGTAGTTATTACTAGTTAGGGGAGAGGGTGACTCCCAAATAAGTAAAGGTGTGGTAAAAAAAGCATTGCCGCATTTATATGTGTTACATAGTTCAGTTTAGGTAGAAAAGAATGAAAAAAGTGGAGCAAATAAAGCATAACCCTAACTATCAATGGTTAGGGATAACCAATGATGATTAGGTAATCATCGATGATTAGGGTTAACTATTGAGGTGTATGTAACCATTGATGGTTAGGGTCAACCATCGATGGTTGGATGAAAACCCTAAAACTATGGTAAAAAGGCAAATGGTCAAACATGTGTCCTAATTTATAAATTTGGTGATTTGTGGTTTTATCCTATCTAAGATTGTGTATGAAAGTGTGTGTGAGTGCCAGAAAGTATGTTGAGGTGTTGAAATGAGATTTTCTTTTGAGTAATCAAGTGGGATCAAAATGGATGCTAGAGATACTTATGATCAGGTGGTTAGGCATGAATTAAGATGTCACCACTAGTCATGAAATGAGGTAGGTTCTATTTTTAAATTGATATGGATGATAAATTATGAAAAATAAGATAGAGAAAATGGATGTGAATGCATGCTAGTGGTAGAATATGCCCTAGGGTTTGGCTTTGTTAGGGTTTAGAGGGTGTATGAGAATGTGGGTAGGATTTGAGAGTGGTAAGGGGTATATAGGGGTGTAGAGGGAGTTCAAAAGTGGTGGGAAGGGATTTGAAAGGTAACTAAAGTTTTTGTAGAGAAGGTTAGGGGGTCAAGGCTCACCATCGATGGGCACTAATAGTGACCATTAGTAGTTGACCAAACTAATGATGATCAACCTAAGGGTAAAAAAATACCCCCATGAGACCTTTAATGGTTTGGAGATATATAGATGGTCAAGGAAGAAGGGTGGGTGTTGTTTGATTAATTGATTATTATAAAAAATATAGTTGTATAGATGGCTTTGAGTGTTGGGTGTATTATGTTTGGTTTTATAATTATTGTTCTAATGGTAGTAAAGAATGGTTAGGTGTGTATGTGAATTTAATGAATAAAATATTATTAACATTTTTTTTAATGATATGTGATGTCATGAAATGTGGATAGTGTGTGAAAGAACATTTTAAGGAAGGGTTGAGGATTTATAGGTTAATAAGATAGAGATAATAGGTATTTGTTTTTTTTTGTTTTTTTGTTTTTAGATGAGATGTAGGTGATTTGGGCATTGATATATGATCATTATAGAGGTAAACACTAGATTAGGGGAGAAAATATGGCTAGTGTGTAGATGGGTATAGGTGAAGATAAAAGAAGAATGATCTACTAGAGATGAGAGGTAGGTGGGTGTGTAAATAACTATTTCTATAAAGAGAGGATGAGTGATTAGGATCGATTAGGTGAGGTGCATGAAACCTATGAAGGGTTGAAATTATTATTTTTATTTTAGGAAAGATGGGATATTATGAGTAGGTATAATAGTGAGAAATATTTGTCATGTGAATAAGGAGAGGTTGTCACATAATTCTTGGTATGATTATTTTGTAGGCTCGAGAGCAGATCCAACTACGAGATCTAGTGCCCAAGATATTTACATAAGTGTGAGATGCTATGTCAATAGAGGATTGGGGACATATGGAGGTAGTTGGTTTTATAGTGATGTACCACTCCCAATGCCTTCTTAGAGATGTCATGATGATTTTTTCCCTTATTGAGAGATGGGACCCAATAACTAACACATTCTAGCTATTGATAGGGGAGATGAGCATATTGTTAGAGGATGTGCACTAGACCATGCACTTACTTATTTTTGGAGACCCCATCTACCATATAGAGAGTGAGGATATTGATGAGTGCATGGAGTAATTATATGGGGATGATAGAGCAAATGCATAGTTTTATGCAAGTGGATTCAACATTAGACCATTATACTAGCGAACCACATGAGAGAGGCACCTATTGACCATGATGCAATTAGTGGTGACTTGTTATGCTCTACCAAATTTAGTTGGAGTGAGGTTCCCTTATGTTTTTTTGGGGTACTTGTGGAGTTGTTACATGGGAGGATGATCTTTGGATGGGCCTAGGTTCTATTAGTGTAGATCTATAGAGAGCTATGGGGATTTAGAGCACATAGGCATTATGGTATCAGTTTGGGGTTTGTACTCCATTTTTGGACATATGAGTACATATAGGTGTTGAGACCATTAGGCTTACCTATAGGGGATTACTCATTGATGGACTACAAAGTCAGATTTTATCAGTGGAGGAAGGATGGGGTGATGATAGGAGCTAGTGGTGGTGTTAGGGACATTGATTGGTTTTGAGATGCCTTGGAGGGCTTAGCACCTAGAGATATAGTTTGGAGTCCATACATGACTTGGCCTATGTGGATTGGATACAGGTACCATACATATTCACTATAGATCTAGAGATGGGTATATGATAGATAGGATGGTGAGACAGAGTGCATCCCATTTAAGAGAGTGCAAAGATAGTTCAGACTTAAATAGGGGATCCCACCTAATTTTTCATGGTATAGGAGGGAGGATGTAGAGTTCTTATTACCAAATCCACAACCACAAGAGGAGGATTTAGATCAAAAGTAGCTACATGATAGAGTGAGAGATGATGTGGGCATCATAGCTAATTATCTTACATGGTTTTATGGTAGATATGTAGTAGCCAATTTTGGTTGGGGTGATGGGTGTCAGAGACCCATGGACATGGATCCAACATAAGGACTAGCACAAGGTGATCCTCAAATAGTGATGTCATTAGCTACTACTTAAGCCTAAATTACAACATTATAAGGGTAGGTGGCCATGCTACAAGGCTAGATTATGACTCTAAAAGGATAGGTAGGGACTATGATGATAGAGAGGGACTAGGAATGAGCTTAGGTCATTACTTTATAGGGATAGGTAGTTAGTCTATATGGCTAGATAGGCACACTACAGGGGTCAATTGGTGAGGGTTTTTGTAGTAGCAGTAGCAGGAAGGCCAAAAGATTCAATGTCATGGGCACATTATTTAGCCACTATACAAGAGATTCATTATTATGAGGTGATGGTATTTGATCAGTTTCCCCATGCCATGAGATTTACTAAGTATAGAGCTAGCATGGGTGGTGGGGTTGTGCTTGGTACCCTAAATCAGTAGGTGGTGATAGTGGGTCAGATAGGGGTCTTAGAGGGACCACCACAAAGTATAGGTATAAATGGGGATAGTGGTAGTGGTACTCCAGGTGTTGGCCCATGATGAGATTAGATATCTTTGATAGGTATATATTTATTCTAATACCAACCTACATATAAAAGATGTGAGATGTATATGAGTGATAGATATGTATTGATATATATGTTTGATTTAGATGTTTATGATGATTATGTTTTCATGTTTTATGAGATGCATGCATACATGTTTATGATGTGATTATTTATGACTAATGTTAATGCATGATTTAGATACTGACAATTGTTTATGAGATCATGATCATGATAATTATCCAGATTAATGTTATTAGTATAGGCATGTGATGATATATGGTTTGATGATGATGCAATTTAGATTATATGGATATATTCTAATGTGTGGTTAATACTTACGATGTACATGCTTTAATTTTTTTAAATAATGTGTGAATGTGATATATCTTGTGAAAGAAAATGGCCAGTTTATTTTGATTCCATGGTTCATGAGATATTGTTCATTATGGATTATATTCTATTCTAATAGTGTTGTGGTAAGTATAGGTAGGATTTAACATTTCAATGAAAACACATAAAGCAAGTGTAGGTAACAAACTAAATGTGAGAAAAATAATAATGAGAGACAACATCCTTGTGAAGTAATATAATAGAAAATAATAAAAATGTGTGTTAGGTTTATTGGCTTAGTCCCTATTAAACCTAAGGTGGATTGATCTTAATGAAAATAAGCATTTCATATTCTTTGCATTAGCACATTTTTAGTGAAAATATGTCATCATAAATGTAGCGTACCAAGTGAGATCCTAGTCTTTTGATTTATAGAAGGTATATAAGAAAAGGGGATAATTGGTAAATGGAGGGAAAAGGGATGATGTAGGAATCTAATGTGGATTTACATACCCTTTCGATAGGTTACTTGAGAACTAGAATAGACAAGTCCATGTCTTCACAAGGTGTAGACTAATCGATGTGAGAAGCCTAAAAATATAAGTTTTTAGGAGAGAGCCGATTTTGGCCCTTTTATGGGATAAATATCTTTCAATGGGGGTCATTTATTACTTGATTTTATGAAAAGAGTGAAGTTGATCAATGAAAGAAGCTTTGAGTAATTTGATTGAGTTAATTATAGCTTATATGAATAGATTATTTTTGAAATTTTGGCTTAGCCATCCTTCAAGGGAGCAATCTAAGTATGAATAAGTATTTGATAGCTATCCTTTAAGGGATAAATCTATCTATGTTGACTGTATCTAGTAGGCATCTTTTGAGGTAGCAGTCTGTATTTAATAAAATAGACCCAAATAATATTTTATATCCCATGTAGAATATTTGAATGTTATTTATAGACATGGACCCATCTATCCAAGAATAGAGGTTGACTTGTATAGGGGTAATATTTTTACAATAAAAGGTGGTTGTGAGATAATGAAAAGTGGTTTTAGGAAGTAAGTGACCATGGGATTCTATTTGGTTAGAGATGAAAGTATCCATGAGAACCATGCCATGGGTAGAGCCATGGCACCTATGTTTAAGATTAGGCCAAAAAGTATGAGGGATAATCACATGGGTCTATTGTAATCACATGTTGCCAAGAGGAATAATGTAAGGGAGGTGAGAAGCTCATAAACCAAGGGACAAGCTTAAGTTAGACAACAAGGTTTAACAAATCTTCCTTAACAGTAGAAAAGACATAAATGCAAAGCATTGATAGGCTCAGGTTATATTTGCCTTTAGGAAAGAATAAGTAATAAGCTCTTGATCCATACTTATGGTGATGATATAGGGTCTAATCTAATTGAAAGCAAACTTACTTTTTTTTTCCTCTATATTTATTACATGTTGGTTTTCTTTAAGGATGAGGTTTCCAATATTAAACTCCCATTATTTTAGATATTTATTGTAAGCATAGGTGATACATTATTGATATATGAAAAGATTTTTAAATGCAAAAAGGTTATGATCATCAAGCAACTCAAGGCATATGAAGCATTCTTGGTGATAATCATCATCAAAAATGATGCCTTTCAAGGATATAAAAAGAGAAGGGATCTAGAATTTAAGAGGTAAAATAGCCTCTATGCCAAAGACCAGGGAAAAAGGTGTAGTACCCATAGAGGTTTGAATTCTAGTGTGATAAGCCCATAAAGTGAAAGGGATGTGTAGGTACAAATCCCAACCTCAAGTACTTACAACTTTGGTTAGCATCTTGATGAGGGTTTTATTGGATGCTTTTGCCTATTAATTTTATTATAGATGATAAGGTGAGGAATGGATGAACTTGATGCCAAAAACATCATATAGGGTTTAAACTTTCCTATTTTTGAAGGATTTGCCATTATCAATGATGACTTTGTGAGGGACACCAAAATGATAGATGATGTGGTGATTGATGAAATCAATAATTCTTTAGATTTGATCAAGATAAGGAGAATGGCTTCCACCTATTTAGTATCAATGATGATAATTTGGTGTCATTAAGATGAGTGAGGATTGATTTCTCCAATGAGATCAAGCCCCCACTACAATAAGGGAAAATAATCCTTGGATACCTAAAGTTCATGAGTGGGCATGTGATGTAAGTTAGCATGTTGTTGGAATTTAACTCACTTATTTACATAGTCATAACAGTACTAATTTAAGGTAGGCTAATAATAGCCAAGGCATAGGATCATTTTAGTGATAATGATGCCACTGAAGTTCCCCCCATATAATCTATTATGATTTTCCTCTGCTAGCATGGTAAATCTCATGACTCCATAGACAATAGAGAAAAGGATGTCAAAGCCACTTTTGTAAAGGATTCCCCCTAGTATGGTATAATGAGAGGTACCTTGAATGAAGGCATTTTGAGCATTCTTTGAGAGGTTCAGTGGAATGATGCCAAGGTTAAGGTAGTTAAAAGTTTGGTCATACCAAATTCCTAAAGGAGATGTCTCCACACTAAAAATGGTAGGAAGTTCTAAACTAATATATGAAGTTATGATGAAGTGATGTATGGTGACAAATAATTTAGATTTAGTGGGTTGAGAGGGAATTTGAGAGGTAAGGGAGGCCATTATATCTATGAATTTATTAGTAGATTGGGGTACTAACTAGATTTAGTAATGTTCAAAATATGTTAAGAGTTTGTCAATGAGAATCTTATACTTTTACAAAATATCATTCTTACATTGATATGACTTGTTGACTTGGTTGATCATGAGTTGGGAATCACTGAAGATAGAAATAGTTTTCATTCCCAAGGTGAGAATAGTTTGGAGATTGATGACCAAAGATTCATATTATGCCATGTTATTAGTACATTCAAAGTAAATTTTAAAGGAAAGTGGGAGAGGTTCTCCATGAAGGGGAATTATAATTATGCCTACACCCCCACCATGTTGGAATTTAGAGCTATCAAAAAACATGGTCACTTGGTAAGGGGTTATTCTTAAGAAAGAGTCACAATAGACTCATCTAGAAAGGTCAATGTAATGGGTTGGTTATCTAGGAGGGGATATGTAGCCAATTGGTTAGTGATGACCTTCCCTTTAATGTATTTTTATTGAATAAACTCAAGATAAAAATTAGAGAAAAGTGTGAGCCACTTATCCATATGCTAATTTTGGTATGGCTTAGAGTGCATATATTTGAGTGGGTCAATGTTGGTAATAACATATATTTTATGATTGAGAAGGTAATGATAGAGTTTAGAGGTGATAAAAATGAGAGTGAGATAAAGCTTTTTAGGATGGGTATATCATGTCTCATACTCCAGATGTGTGTGGTTAATATAATAGATGAATTAATCTTTGTGTTTGTTCATCTTGATGAGCCAACACTGCACCTAAAGAGTGATTAGTGGCAGATATATAAAGGTAAAAAGGTTGGTAATCCTTAGGTGGGATAAGAATTGGTGGATAAAATAGGTATTCTTTGAGTGGACCAAAGGCTTGTTGAAAATATTTGGTCCATTTAAAGGAAGTGTCTTTCTTCAGGAGATGGTGAAAGGGTTGGCATCTATCTGATAGCTAGGAGATGAAGTGACAAATAGATTAGAGTTTTCCCTATAGACTATGAAGTTATTTAAGGTTTGCTAGAGGAGGCATCTCTAGGATGGCCTTGACCTTAGTAGGATCAATTTCAATTCCATAGAGGGAAATGATAAAACCCAGTAGCTCCCCAGAGAGAAACCCAAAAATTCATTTCTTGGGATTGAGCCAAACATGGAATTGGATTAGTCGATTGAAGATGATAGAAAAAATAGATAGAAGATCCTTACGGTGTTTGTATTTCTCAAAGAGATCATCCACATATTCCTATAAAATTTTATGGATAAGATCATGGAAGATATAGGTCATGGCTCATTGATAAGTTTCTCTTACATTTTTTGAACTGAAAGACATGACTCAATAGCAGAAGATTCCTTAAGTAGTTTTATGTTGATCAAAGGGGGTGATCAGGATTTGATTATATCTTAAAAATCCATCAATGAGAGATAACATCTCGTGGCCCATAGTTAGTTGATGTTGGGTAAAGGAAATTCATCCTTGGGGAATATAAGGTTAAGGTCATAAAAATCTACACAAATATGGAGTCCCCTAGTGGTTTTGGTAATGGGAACAATATTAGAGACCCATTGTGGATAGTTAAAGGGTTGAATGAAGTTGATAGATAGAAGGCATTGAAGTTATTATTTTATGAGAAGAGTAATGTGAGGGTGCATGTTTTTAAGCTTTTTCCATATTGGCTTAGCCTCAAGATGAATAAAATTTTTATGGATAGTTATAAAGGGATCAATCTCGAGCATATCTTGATAAGACCAACATGAATGTGATGTTATGATCATGAAGGTAGGTAGGATAATCTGATCATTCATCTAAATTTAAGGATTGGCCAAGTTTAATGATATGAGGATACTCTTGGGTCCCCAAGTTAACATCAATATTTGATTCATTGAACATGGTTTAGTTTTTAGGAGGTAGAGATTTATGCATAGAAGAATCTCATACACCAAGTTAGGTGAGGATGGAATTATTATCTTGACATTGAATGGTATGAATGGTGGGTGAATTGTGGTTGATTATCTTAGGATGGATGAGGGGAAAGGTTTTGGCTTAGCCAACTAGTTGATAGGTCAGTGGGCCTAAACTAATAGTATTGATTAAAAAAAGTTGGATGGAATGATGTCAGAGTCTTTGAATTAGGAAGATGAACTAGGTGAGGATGGAATAGGTTTTGGTGAGGTGGGATCTTCCAGTGGTTTAAAATTGAGATCAAAGAACTCATGAGATTTTAAAGTTTTGATAATAGGAAATTCAAGATGTCCTTATTTGTAAAGGCCCATACCAAATCCTTTTCAAGCACAGTGATGAAGGTGTGTTTTAAAAAACGTTGGATTGCTTAGATAGTAAAAATTATAAGTGAAAAGTTTAATATATGGAGTGGTGATAGGAGTGAGGATTGGTCTATCAAGTCCCCCATAGACAAAGTTTGTCTGGTTGTTGGTAAGTCTAAAGAGGATGACGGTTCCTATGTTTAGGTCATCAGAAGGGTAATTTTCAAGATTCCCATATTCATACGAAGTGGAAAAATCATTTAAAGCTAAAATTAAATATTCACTAAAGGAGATACATTGGAAATTTTGTGCCAAGGAATCCTTAATAGGAATCTATTAGGAACAGATGGATGTATTGGTTGAGCCTTCATCATTGTTGATGGTAGAGGCACTGTAGGTCATGGTTGGTGGTGCATTTTTTTAATGGGGTTGGGTGATTTTACAATAGATGAATGTGGAAAAAGGACATCATTAGGCCTATAGGTCATGTTTCAAGATGTAAAAGGATTAGGATTGGCCTTGATGGTTATAACTTGTCCTTCATGTTCAAATTTGACACAATGGTGTAAAGCAGATGGGATATAACTCATAGCTCTAATCTAAGGGCATATAAGTATAAAGTTTTATTATAATTCACCCTAGACAACATAAAATAGCTTAGGAATGGTATGAGTCCCCAAGCATATTTGAAGGACAATGTTCCCCAAGGTAGTGGCCATTGTGTCATTGAAGGAGTAAATAATCATTGTGATATCAGCCATGATGTTTTTTGGTAAATGTAGCTGATCAAAATCATGGCAGAATATTATGTTGATGTTGTCACCACCATCTATCATTACCCATTTGATGTGGGTATGATTAATGTATGTGGTGCCAAAGAGAGGAGGGTCAAAATCCTTAGAATGGGATGGAGGTATCTCAAAATCATGCAAGGTGATGATGGTAGAGTGTCAAAAGGCCCAAACAAAAGATGAAAGAGGTGAATGTCATTAGGTTAAACCTTAATAGATTGGAGAGAATCTATTAGTTCCTAATGATGATGAGGTGAGGTGTTAATTAAGTCATAGATTCTCATCTTCACTGATGCTTGGTGAAGTTACTTTGATGCAGTTTGCTGAATGGATGTAGAAGAATTAGTGGGAGGTATACCTCAGATAGATACTCTAGGTCTAGCTGAGGCCATAGGTTATGGTTTTAGTGTTTGAGCTTGGTTGGAAGGTTGATAGTCTAAAGGATATGTCCATGGAATGGATGCATGGGCTCTTCCCTTACCTCATTATTGGGCCCAAGATTGGGTAATCATATGAATGGTGTGGATGATAGGATCAGTTAGACTAGGTAATTTCTTTGGTTCCTCCCCCTCACTTTGAGATGAAAGTTAAAGAGAAAGTATAGGTAGGGTGAGTGGTTAATTTAGTTGGACTAATGGTTGGGTTGGTTGGGCTGGTAGTGGAATTTATTGGGATGGTAGTTAGATTGGTTGGGCTAGTAATTGGATTGGCTGGGCTGGTAGTGGAATTTATTGGGATGGTAGTTAGATTGGTTGGGCTAGTAATTAGATTGGTTAGGTTATTAGTTGGATTAGTTAGGTTAGTAGTTAGATTGGTTCATCTAACAATAGATCATCCTCATCATAAAGGCTATAGAAAATGGATTAGAGAGATTTTTAGTATTATATATATATCATGTCTTGGTGTTCTATGATATGTATAAATCAAAGTATCATCAAACTAGGAGGGTTTAGTATTAGAAAGCCTGAATGACTTGATGAATGGTAACTTGATGGAAGATGTTTGCAATAACCTTTATTAAATAATACCATAGGATTCTTTCAAAGGTGTCAGGTGTGTTTCAATACTCCTCAAAGAAATAGGACCCTTTTTAGGCATGGACTTGACCTTAGATGGGGTAGGTTATTGAACAACTTTAGAAGATGGTTTGGGTTGGGTTGGCTTAGTTGGTTTTGAGGATGAAGGGTTGATAATAAGTGGGAAAGTGGAAGGGGATAAACTAGCTAATAATGATGAAGAATTTAATATCTTGGGTGGTGGAGGGGTAGGAATATAAAAGGGAATTAGTTTAATTGAAGTGGAATAGGTGATTGGGATGGTAGAAAGGTGAGGTCTCAAAATACATGGTAAATGAGAAAAAGGTGACATAGGTTGAGCTTGAGGATGAGGTTTAGGTAACTGCACCATTTATTCCATCTTGGTTGGTGGTTTTTTAGGTGTAATATAGGGGTTTATGTTTAATTTTATGGGTGGATGGGTGATGTTAGGTGTGGAAAGGATCCCCATATTCTTAGTTGGTCTAACGAGAAAATTATGAGATGATCTGGGTGGAGGTGGGTGATATGGTTCTCTCATGTCTTGAAAGAAAGAAATGTTTGATGATGGGGTGATAATAGGTTTGAGGGTGTATTCCAATGAATTTAAAGATTAATCTTTATTTTAGTATGGGAGACGTAGACGATGATAAAAGGTGGTTATATCTAGGTTAGGTTGTGAGGCAAATTCTAGAGTTTTCACTAACCAAGAAAAGGGCTTGTAAATAGGTTTGGTTCCTTGATCATTCATTTAAAATTTTAAGCCCTTAGGTAAGGAATAAGGTAGGTTCCTTCATCTTTACTTGAGTTATAAGGTTCTAAAATCCCTAGTTGAGTAAAGGAGGTGAGGTTCACCTGTGGGTTGATTAAGGGCGGAGACGATTATTTAATAAAGGGTGTAGATGGTCTTAGTTCTTTCCTTTTCTAGGTTATCCAAAGGAAAAGAGGGGCATTCTACCATTTAAATTGGTGGGGTATAAGAAGAGGTTTTTAAATCAATGGATTCTTCCATGAGAGGAGAAATAGGTATGGGTATGGTTTGATCCAACGAAGACACAGGGGCTATAAGTTCTTCTATTTGGGTCTTTTAAGGGATAAGAGGTAAACTTACTTCTTCTATAGTTAAGGTTGGTGAAGGAGAAATAGAAGTCTAGAGCTTATCCCCCATGGGTTCATTTATGACCATGTTAATTATGTGCACCTCATGGGATGATGATGGTTCAAATTGTTTGTTATGGGGTTGGATAGGTGGAGCATGGTTGGGAAAAATTTTATGGAAAATATCAAGGGAATGATTAAGAGGTATGTTGGGGTTGTCAAATGGCAATTCACCATTGTCAATAAAGTTTTGGATAAGACTTTAAAAATTATTACATTCTTTTATGTCATGTCCAATAACTTGATGAAAAACACAATGGTCATTTTCATTGTACCACCTAGGCATGGGGTGAAAAGGGTCAAATTTATGAGGTGGCTTGATGGGAGGAAGTTGGATGATATTATCTTTTAGAAATTTATCCAACACAAAGGCATAAGATTCCCCTATAGGTGTGAATTATTTAGGCAAAACCCAATTTTAGTTTTGCTTTGGTGGGTAAGAAGGGTTGGAAGGTGTGGTTTGATGTGGTTGTTTAATAGATGCAAGTGGGGAAAATTTCAACACAACCAAGTTTGTAGAAGATTTGGATTTAGGATTGGGTTGGTTGGTTTTTTTGGTGGTAGAGGGATCACTAGGTTTCAAATTGGAATTCTTATTTTTCAATTTAAGTTTGCCCTCATCTATGGCATGGTTTTTAAGTTTGTGCATCATTGTGAATGCTTCATCAAATTTTCTAAATGTTTACACCTAAAGGGTGGGATCAAAGTGTTTTATGCATCCCCTAGAGAAAATATCAATGAATTCCATTTAGGGTAGTGAAAAGTATAGTTAATTAATGAGACCTCACTATCATGCAATGAAGTCAGTAATTAATTCATCATCAAATTGCTTGATAGAAAAGAGGTCAATTATGGAGACCTTAGATATCTTCACTGATAAATGTTCTAAGAATATTTAGGTGGGTTGCGAGAATGAAAAGATAGAGTGCTTAGGAAGGGCATTGTACCAATCCAAGGTGGGCCTTGATAAAGACATAGGGAAGCTTTAGAGAAGGAGGGCATCATCATATGAAATCAAATAACAAGAATGGTGAAATGCCCTAAAATGTTGTTGAGGATTCTCCTTACCCTAAAACTGAGAGAATTTGGGGAGCTCCCATTGAGGAGGATAAGCATGAATTGGGATAGATGGGTGATAGACTCATTGTAGATTTGGTCATAGTATAAGAGACTTTGGGACCCAGAGATAGATGACTCAAGTTGGGTCATATTATCCATAAGCATCTTGATTAATTTAAGTTAAGGTTAGGCAGCTTCATAATTTGATGGTAAGTTCTATTGAGTTTGGGTTGTAGCTATGAATTGGTATGTAGTAGGAGGTATAGAGGTGGGGATATATTGGTATGTGGTGACCTGAGCTTTGGATAGTACCCCCACAAGACTAATAGGCATTAAGGGTTGATTAAAAGGTGCAATATATCCCTATGGGTTGGGAATATATTGATAGGGTGTTGTAGGGACTTATAAGGGAATTGATAATAGTTGATATAGGGGTACATTTGGGTTGGTTGATGGGGACAAGGTTTGGGTTGGTAATGCTAAAGTACCCATGATTTATTGATGGGTAATCACCCTAGTACTAATGAGGATAAGTGTTTGTGGTATGGATAGCACCAAGTTAGGAAAGGGGGTTGAGGTTGGTATAATGGTTAAGCTAGAGGAAATGGTAGATATGGGTGGGGAAGACACCATGTTGGTAGAAGGGGTATAAGTGATAAGGGGTAAATTTGAGCCAATGCTAGAGGTATTGGTTGGGGTAATAAGTGTCTAGGTGGTGGTAGTAAATGCACCAATGGTAGAAGATAAAGCTTGGATAATATAAGGTTGGGTTTATGTAACACCAACCATAAGGTGATGTGGCATAACATAGGGTAGATTCATTAGAGGAACCAAAGCTGTCAAAGTATGGTAGGCTAAGGTATTAAGATAGTGTTGCAAAGTAACCAAATTGTTGTCTAGAAATGCATTAAAATCTAGATCACCCTCAGGAATCATTGGAGGCATGGTAGGTGGGGGAGAATGGTGCAACAAAGCATGGGTTGATATATCAACATCCAAGGTTCAATCCATGGATGAAGATGAAGAGGAAGATGGTGGTTGGTTATTTTGATTTCTCACTTGTTGTCTGGTTAAGACCATATAGGAAATTAAAAATAGATAAAAAAAACCTTTCAGCTCAAACAATGAGCAAACAAAGAAAAGCCCAAAGTAAATAAAGCACACACTAAAAGTGAAATTAATCCTAGGATTAATTTTAAATCACTTTTGGCTTATGCCTTAAAAGGTGTGAAAGGGAAAATTGGATTATAATATGGGTACTATAAGAGCCGTCTAAGGATGGTTTTAGCTTAAATTTTGGTGCTTAAAGAATTTTCACTAGACTGGGTACATCACCTAGTACTAAGGGCTTATTCCCCTCACTTCATGAACCCAAATCCAAGTTAGGTCACTTAGCCAATAAATGCCATTTGTCTAGAGTTTATACTCTACCAAAGAATAGATTGGGTCCCCCCTTTGGTGATGAGATCCCAATGGGCCTTGTCTCAAGTAAGTTTTGATGTTTATTTTGTGCAAGTGGTTTGGTAGTGTAACATAAGTGTGATACGCTTAATTCATAATGCATTTAATTAATCTAGGTGAGCTAAGAATTAATCAGGCAAGATAATGGATGTACTCAATTTTAACTAAAAGAAATTTTTGGTGTCTTTACATGTAAACAAGGAACAACTAAAAATGCACTTAATGTAGGATGAAAATGCAACCTATCCCTAAGATGACTTTTTTTTTTTCTTTCTGATTTTTATAAAAGAAGAGAAAATAAATTTTTATCTTTTGGAATCTAGAAATAATCAAAAATGAAAGAACATGAAT
The DNA here is from genome assembly GCA_037957365.1 of Torreya grandis. Lineage (NCBI taxonomy): Eukaryota > Viridiplantae > Streptophyta > Pinopsida > Cupressales > Taxaceae > Torreya > Torreya grandis. Next base: position 172,107 of record JARHVA010002146.1, on the reverse strand, counting down.
TTTCACTAATGCAAATATATGTCTAAAATAACTACAAACCCAGAAGGTGTCCCACTAGGCATGCCAGAATATTTCTTATTGTTTATTAATCTTTCTAAATTTTGGTAAAAAGGAGAGAAATAATATATGAGGGGTGTTTAACTAGTTAAAAATTACACTTATTGATGACCAAATGAAATGGGAGATCTTTTTTGGTGAGGAAGGACTACCTACAATAAAATCTTACTAAACTAACTTGTTTGTCAGATGAGTAAGAAGGGTGGACTACCTAACAGCATGCTAGATCCAAGAAGCAAAATCTCCCTTGGACACCTATGAATCCACTCCCCTAATGATAAAAATGTTATAATAATATAAAATACATATGATAAACTAATAATAACATAAATTCTTATGCAATAAATAAATAACATACCTGTTCAATATAAATATAGCACAATGGGTTAATACCCTGCACAAGTGGATTAGGGTCAAGTCTAGAGGATATGGGTAGGGTTTGTAGATAGGCCAAAAATAAAGATAGGGTATGATTAGGTGTGAAATAAGAGGAAATAAAAATCTATTATTTTCCTTGGCAGTGACCATCGGTGGTCAAGCTAACTAGTAATAGTTGTCCTAACTAGTGGTGGTTAGATAACCAGTAACGGTTGATGTAACTAGTGATATTTACCAAAAACAATGATGGCTGACTATAGAATCCTTGTGGATAATTGAAATAGAGTCTTAGGTGGAATGGAAAGTGGGAAGAAGGCCAAATATGGGTTATATAGGTGAGGGGTAATGTACAGGTGAATTGATCAAAATAGAAAACCCTGATGAAGAAAGAAAACTATAAAAACAAAAGGACACTTGTGTGATGCCAAGTACGTGATAGTTGAAACTTGAAGTAAGTTGGGTAGCATAATTATATTATAGTCTTAAAAAGTCACATGTATAAATTTTTGAGGTCTTGGATGCAAAATTTATGGATCCATAATTCTTCCAAGAACCTAGCATTTATAGAAAAAAATTGTTAGGTAAGGAGAGAGAAAGTTTATAATTTGGTCTAGGATAAAGATGTTAATTCAAAGAGAAATAAAGTTTTAAGGTGTGCATGGGAAAGTTTCCATTTTTCCCATTCATACCTGGCTTACAGCTAGATGTTTTTTATGTTTCAAGTTTGGATACCTAACCGTCGATGGTCAGGATAACCATTGATGGTTAGGCTGACCATTGACGATCATAACCCTAAGTATAAAAAGGTTATAAATGGGTCTAAGTTTTATGTTGCTAAAGTGTCCTAGGTGTGTCAATAAATGTCAAAGTTTAGAAAGGTGTTTTAAGTGTGAGTTAACTATGTGGATAGTTAACTGATAGGTCCAAGGTGATGCGATATCAAAAACTAGTTGAGGGGACATTTTTTAGTGTCTATAATAATGAGTCATAGTGTGGATTCATCAGATTCACACGAGTTTAAACATCAAAGCAACACTTGACCATAGCCTCTATGATAAATCTTACCACAAAATAAAGTATATCAGTATGCATTGTGAGTAAAAGAATTATGTTTGTTGCATGTTAGGTTAATAGGTAAAATTTGATTTTAGATATAAGAATATACATCTTGGTACTAAGTGAGATTAGGATAAGCAATATCACATACCATTTCAGTGTATAGAGGACTATAAGTTAGCATGAGAAGGGTTTTAATAAGGAATTGATATTCTTATAAATTAGAAGATTTATCTATCAAGGATCCAATGGTCATCAAGGCATAAACTAATTTTTTGTTTTCCCTAGTTTTCTAATCAAACTAGATACATTAAAAGTGATGTTTGAGTTTATTGACCATGATTTTATAAGGTAGTAGATTCTCATCTGTAGTTTGATATTGTCATGTAACTTGATTGATGATCAATTATGAGTCATCATAAACAACCAATTATTGAATGTTATAATGTACTACTTAGTATAGACATATAATAAGTGCCTCATATTCTAAAATATTAGTGTTTCATGGGAAAGAAATTTGGAAAGACTTATGAATAATATGTCCTTATAGTATAATGAATAAAATACCATCATTTGAACCCAAAGTCATGAAGGAACCATAAAATTATATCTTCCAAATACATGATTATCTAATATTTAAGATAAACCCATCTTGGAAATGCATGGTTAGAGGACACACATATAATAAGGGTGATTCAATAATTTGATATACAAGGACTTTCCAATTTATGGGCTTTTAATTAATGTATCCAATTTTAAATTCACTAAGGATCATGATCCATTTACCCATATGACTTATCAATGATGCCTTAGAAAAGATTAGTTTAAGAGGATAAACTTTTGTTATAATAATGGTTTTGTTATTCAACATATAATTATGCATCTTATGTGATGCAAAGACTAATACTAAACACACATTTTCAAAAGGAGTATAATTATGTTCATAGGCAACAAGTGTCTTGCTTAGATAGTTGCATTCCTTTTCATGGTCATCATGTTGGGATAAAATTTCCCCCAAGGCATATTTATTTTTTGAGATATAAATAAATAAAGGCTTAACTAGTGTTATTAGGACCAACATTTGTGGGTTTTCCAAATAAGATTTTAGCTAGTCAAATGCTTCTTAACAGTTAGAATCCCATTGAAAAGTGGTTCCTTTCTTCAAAATATGAGTGAAAGGAATAAAATGATTAACAAGATATGAAATAAAGTGATAAATATATTGGATTTTTCCCTATGAAATATGGAGTTGCTTTAGATTATAAGGAAAAGGCATTTCCATGATGGTCTTCACCTTGGATGGATCAAATTTGATTCTATGATGGGAAATAATGAATCCTAATAATTTTATTGACATGAATCCAAAGACACACTTATTTGAATTAAGATGAGACTTATATTCATAAAGTCTATCAAATATCCTCTATATAACTTCTAGATGAGTTGCTCATGTTTTTGAATTTCCTAGAATGTCATCAACATAATCCTCAACAATGTCATGCATTATGTCATGAAAGATGATAGTCATGTCACATTAATATGTGACACCAACATTTTCCAAGACAAATGGCATGAATTGATAGCAAAATTTTCCCCATGAAGTGGTGAATGTTGTTTTGTTTTGATACTCTAGTGCAATATTGATCTAATTATATCCTAAAAATCCATCTGTGAAGGATATCATTTCATAGCTTGTTATTGAATCTACAATCATGTCAATATTTGGTAATGGAAAATCATCTTTCAAACATAATTTTTTGATGTCCCTAAAGTATGTACATAAATTAATGCCTTCTAGTTTATTATTAATTGGAATAATACTTTACATCCATTCTAATTAATTGATTAGGTGAATAGATCCATCCCCCAATAACTCATCTAGTTATTTATTGACTAGGATGGTAGTATTTGAGTTCATATTGTGCAATTTATACTTAATGGGTTTGGTATCCATGTGTAAAAAAATATGGTGTATAACCAAATATGGATCCAACCCTGACATATACACATAAGACCATGTGGATATATCAATAAACTCTTGAATAGTGGTAATTATCATGTCACATTCCTCAGAAGTGAGGGATGCACCAGGTTTAATCATCTTAGAATCATATGTTGTGAAAATATTGGCCTAAGTGGTGTCCTCCACCAATAGTGTGGAACCATCTTATAATAAATTAGGTATAAATGGGAACAAATATTCTTCATTTGATTATAGACCATCAAGACAACCCATGTAAGGGTAATCTGAATCATTCATTTTATGTAGTTGCTAATTAACATATCATTCTATAAAGTATTGAACTAGTTGATCAAATACACTTTGTTCTTCTACATTAATATCTGATCCAAAGGTAAGATGTGAACTTGTAGGACTCTAAGCTTCCAGATGATAAAGTTCAACTTGCATGTCAAGTGGTGCACCTAAAATAGGTTTTTAACAAGGGTCTTATCTTTTTATTTACTTTTTTATTGGTCCAAAAATGCCAAATAGAGGTTTTCACTAAAGGAATTCAATGTTTGATTTTATTTTTCTTTTATATTTTGAACAAGGAAGTTCACATACTCTCTAAAGTAGATGATAGGGTCTAACATGATCTTGAAACATTATTTGTGATCCCTAATTGGTAGATCATCTCTGAGACTAAGTAATTATTTTAAGGCTTATTCATTTTGGAATTCTTCTAAAGGTATAGCGTAATCTTGTTTATCATACTTGATTGCTTTAGGATAATGGAGTTTAAGATTATTTTTAGGGGAAGTATTGATAGTAAAAATTATTAGTATCAAATAGGTTTGTGTTGGAAAACTCATCATAGAAACTATAATAGGGGTCTACATTACTATCAAGATCATGTTTTTTATATGCTAAAGTAATGTCACTTTTGAAATATGAGGGGTCACCCCCAGGATGTTTGTATCTAATACCTTGACTACCTTTGTGCTTAGTAGAAAAAATAGGCTCAATAATTACCTTGTTGATTTGGCACTAGGATTTTCCTTTTATAATATTAATGTGATAATATTATATTAATAATAGGATACTTAACACTATGATAACAAGAGGCAAAATTATCATTGTACAACCAGTAATCCTTAGAACTGCTAGATTGATCTTGATTTGGTGAAGTATTTTTAACAAATATAAGGGGTTATTTGAGATGATACCTAATATTTTTGTGCCATATCAAGTTAGGCATATAATTAGGTATAGTATCCTTTGATATAGCATGGGATTTAGGATATTTTGGCAATTTGTAAATGTTTAAGGCACCCTTAATGCTATATGTACCAGTACCTATATCTTTAATAGTGAAGTGGGAGGAAATTAGGGAAAATGAAGTAGAGGAAGTAGGTGTAAGGTCACTTGTGTATACACATAATAATTTCAAACTTTATCAATTACTGATACTTTCTCTCTTGTAAGAACTTGTTGAGTCTCAATCTCTTTAAGTGCATGCTTTAAGGGGTGCACTAAGAAAGTGGTGAACAGACCATTAGGCTTCACAATATTGTTATCCCTTTACTACCAATTTCTATCTACACAACCATATCTTAAAAGGATTCCCCTAAGCTTTTCCTATTCTTTTTTACCATCCTCTAATCATTTTCCACCTTTATTATCCCTTCCCTAACCTAAAATCCTTTTTGATAATTTACAGTACACTATCAGTCCCATCAAATCTATACTCTAATTGAAAAAACTCATTTAGGTTTTACATCAACCCTTCACTGACCTAGACCGAGACCTAATTTATTTTTGTTAATTATGATATAGAGTCAATTGGGCCAACCCTATTAGATAAAATTTTGGAAACATTTAGGGTTAGGTTCAATATATATACACATTCATTTCATCATTTATTAAAGAGTAAAATATGAAGAATGTTATTATATTGTGCATCTGCTTATCCACCTTTCTTCTTGGGGAACATATCTTAGGGTTTTAATACTTTTTTTTGGAGATATGGATGTTGTTTTGTGGAAATGTATTTTAAATGCACAGATAGGTTTTGTAAACTAGAGATGACTTTTCCATGTGATCTTACATACCACAACAACTTCTTCAGAAGCACCCTAGCCAACGGAGAGAGTGATGCTCGATGGGCTTGTCTTCAAAGGTAAGTAATCTTAACTTTGCTCATCCTTTATAAGAGTAGATATATTAGAATTTATACTTCTTTCCCATGCATTAGGATTTCATATACATTTATGTGAGTATATATATTATATGCATGTTTAATTTTTATGTTTTTTACCCCCAATTTGTGACACCATAATTGGTAAGCACTAGATTAGACTTTTCTTTAATTTTCATTTACTTTGGGAATATGAAAACATAAAACCTAGTTAGGGTTATTCCATAGTTTTACTTTATGGGAGGATTTGGAACCCTTCGTAGTGATATTATTATGTTAATATATCCCTTGGATAGGTCTAATAGGCCCATCTTGGTCATGACCCTGAATATCTAATGTATCAATAATTGGAAGTGTAAGTAGGATTTATCTTCTCTGAGCTAGGATTGATTTATAGATCAGTTGCATTTCTCGTTGCTTTGCATACATTTTATAGAACCTGACATGTATCTAAACCTTATAATTTTCCTTCATGCCATCATTTTTGTTATCATATTATACTTTTTTATATTTGCATTATTGTATAGAACCATTTGATACAGTCCTAACTTTTTACACACAGGTTTAACACACAGTCACTTCAAAATAACTTTGTTATGTTTATGTAGGTCTTTACCAATTATAGATTACTAGATTAATAATTTTAATCTATTATTATTATTATTATTATTATTATTAAATTATAGATAAGAATACATAATCAAACAAGTCAAATCTATCTACTATTTTATTCTATCAACATATAGGTCAATAAACACATTCAAATAGGTCAACTCTATTTATTATCTCTTCATCAGCATGTTTCTAATGCAAAATTGCTTTCTACATTCAAAGAAGAAATAAGAAACTGAAAGAAAATGGTTAAGGCTAGAAATACCTGATAAAGTCGTGCGCACCGAAATCAGACATTGAAAGATTCTCCTCTTTGGCTGTGGAGGAATGACACCTGCGAAAAAGAGACTAAAACACGGGAAGACGTTAGTCAAAGATATGGTGGGTTGTCAGGCGAACGCCCGATCCTGGAAGTACGAAGACTCCCTAGAAGGATATCAACCCACTGATAAAAAAGAGTAGAAAATTAGATGAAAGTAGATGATAATGACAGAAATAAATGACAGAAAAATAAAGAGCATACCTGATATGCAGCACTGTTCTGCACAGTCACCAGCGTCGGTCTCTATGGTGCCGGCATCGGTTAGGAAGGTGCCGACGTCGGTTAAGGTGCCGTCGTCGGTCGGGGTAGTGACCGGCGTCGGTAGGGGCAGGTTCTGGGAAAGTCTGGACAGGTTCGGGACAGGGCTAAACAGAGTCGGGACAACGCTGAACAGAGTCGGGATAGGGCTGAACAGAGTCAGGACAGGGTCTGATAAGGTCAGGGTAGGGTTTGATAAGGTCAGGGTAGGGTTTTGGACAGAGTTGGGACAGAGTCTGGGAGAGTCGGGACAGGGTCTGAGAGAGTCTGGGGGAGTCGGGACAGAGGTAGGGGTAACAAAATTGATAAATAATAACTGAGAAATAAATGAAATAAATAGAATAATACTTACCTGGTAGAAGACGCGATGAAAGCCATGGTGTGCAGATTAGTTGATGTCGTAGTGTTGATGATTGCTCGGAGTTCGCAGGTTGATGGAGGAGTTCGTAGGTTGGTTGCTTGGAGTTTGCTGAATAGTGTTCGGGGATCCTGGCTCAAATGGCTGGCAGAGGTTGATGAAGGTGGGGGACGGGGATGGTTCCAAAAATGGTTCGTCAACCGTTTCGGGAAACTGAATAGTAATTGATAACGGACCAGGGGAAGGTGACCGACGTCGGCAGGGTTGCCGACATCGGCCAATAAGTGACCGACGTCGGCGACATCGGTCGAAAGACCAATGTCGGCAGATGCATAATGTGTATAGAGTCTAGTTTTAGCTCTGTGCTCATCTTTACATGCTGCCAGGGTCAAGGTTGGTGAAACAAGTGATCGACAAGGGTTCAATAGGTGAAGAAGAATAAGACGGGGAAGGACCAAGGGAGTCGACACGATTTCGATGTCTACATTTGCCCCTTTTTGTCTTGTTGGTTGTTCTGGACGAACTGCAAGACAAAAATAGGAGTGAGTGCCCCAGGTGAGGGATAAGGTTGATTTCGTCTTGTTGGTTGTTCGAATAAACTGCAAGACAAAATAGGAAGCGAAATGCCCCGAGTAAGGATGAGGTATTCCCCCTCAAAGCAGGAGTCGAGGGAAGGGAACCGGGAATCGGGTGCTGATTTGATAAAGAGCAGATGAAAAAGGGGTGAGGGTGAACGCTGCAAAGGTCGTGATTGCGCGCATACCACTACACGAGATGGTCAGGCCAATGTGTCACAGGTCAAGGGTCGAGGAGTGCCAAAATTGAAGTAACTGGGCCCCAACATTTAGTCATCTGCTGATCGGGTCACTCAATCTAAGCTGAAGCTCCAAATGGGTCATCGCGTTCCAGGTATCCCGGGCTCAGGAAGTGCTCCTAGAAATGCGAAAAAGTCACAAGTAGTGCGGATCAACCGGTGTGCGATCCTATACTTGTGAGGGTCAAAAAAGGTCTGTGCACAATTCTGCTAACCAGTCATGAGGTAGCATACATGCAAAAACAACCAAGGCAACAACATCTTAGAAGTGGTCGAGGTTAGTGGAGATAGGTATGATCTCCAATGGTTGGTGGTCGATGGATGGATGAAAGGACGAAAGGATGCGGCCGAGCTAACCCCAGAAGACCCCATGTCAACTGAGTGCTGCCTACATAGCCCTGGTGATAGGGCCTCAGGCCGATGTAGTTCTCCCTAGAAGGGAGGAAGGGTCAAAGGGATGGTGAGGAAAAAAAAGATGTTGCAGCCTTTTCCAAATGGTGTATTCTGCAACATTGGTTGAGGGGTTTTTCATCCCTAGCAATATTCCATATGCGTGATGGATGTATGCTAAAAATGAATTGAGGTCTATTTATGCTTCAGCAAGTATTGGTTTATGCTTAACATAAATTGGGTCGAGTCGATAGTTTCCATGTGTATTGGTGTCCATAGAAACTAGGGGGAACAGGGTAAGTCATGTTGATGGTCTGAAAAGAGAGTTGAGCTGAGTTGATTGACAAGTGATGAAGGTGAATGTGACCATAGTGCAGAAGAAGTGAAAAGCATATGGCTCTTTCATTGACAAGGACCAAAAAGATAGCATGGATAGGGGTTATGAGGACCAAGAGCCCCATTCATGCGTGACGTCGTTGACCATAGTTATGTTAGAGCGGTAATTGAATCACTTAGACATTAAAGTGAGCTCGAAGTCCCTTGAGTAGGTAATAGGAGGAAAGAGGGTAACCCATTTTAAGAGCAGAGATAACTTTGCCCCTTTTTATAGGAGACCCTGAGACAACTATAAGCCAATGTCCGTGACTCGTTTTTTTTTTTTTTTTTTTTTTTTTTTTTTTTTTTTTTTTTTGGCGCAGACTGATCAATGCGGGAAGCCTGCATAGAGATGTCATTTGCTGTAGTGGTCAGGTTGTGTAGCTGATCGATGCGGGAAGCTTCTAAAATAATGCTGTTTATTGCCAGAGTAGTCATAGCCATCCTTCGAGGGAGTGGTCTAGATTTTTGTTTAATATAAAGGCTTGTGAATAGCTGTCCTTCGAGGGAGTAGTCTATTTATTACAATAATGATAGTACAGCTGTCCTTCGAGGGAGCAGTCTATTTTTTTTTTTTGATTTTGATATTGATATAGTGACCATAGATATGTTTTGACATCTTGATTTGTTTTTATAGAAATGTGAGTCATGGACAAGACTGTAGAAGGTCAAGGGCTCCCTTTTATGAGGACAAAGCATCCATACCGCATAAAAGGGTTATAGGAATTGTTAAGAGGAATAGGGTTGAAAGGAAGTAGGATTAAGAGGATGAGGATTGCTCAAGGGATGAGCTCAAGTTAAGTGTCAAGTGGACGAGTACTCGACTAGCAATAAAATGGTCGCAGATGCAACGCATTAAGAGGCTCAGGTTCTGGGCATCCATCAAGAGAAGACAGACGGTAAGTCCCTGATCCATACTTGTGCGTGATAATAAAAGGTCTGAGCCAATTAGGAGCAAACTTGCCTCGTTTACTTCGCTCCATATTGGTCACGTGTTGATTCTCTTTGAGGACGAGGTCTCCGATGTTGAAATCTCGTTCTCACAGATTTTTGTCATAGGTGCGCTTGATGCGATGTTGATAGACATAGAGATGATTAAGGGCAGCAAGATGGTGTTCGTCAAGTAACTCAAGTTGAGCTAAGCGATCTTGACGAAAGTCATCGTTGGAAAGGATATCATGTAGAGAAATGCGGAGAGACGGGATCTGTACTTCGAGAGGTAAGACAGCCTTTGTTCCGTACACAAGAGAAAAAGGGGTAGCACCCGTAGAGGTTCGGATGCTAGTGCGGTAAGCCCACAAAGCGAAGGGAATGTGAATGTGCCAATCCTTGTCTGTGTCACTGACCACTTTCATGAGAATTTTGGTGAGAATTTTGTTGGAAGCCTCGGCCTGCCCATTTGCTTGTGGGTAGTAAGGCGAAGAGAAACTGAGTTTGATGCCAAAGGAGTCGCATAGCTTTTGGACAGTTTTGTTTTTGAAGGACTTGCCGTTATCAGTGATGATTTTATGAGGGACACCGAAACGATAGATGATGTGGGTGTTGATGAAGTCAACGATCTTGTCGGCTTTTGTGGAGATGAGAGGAATGGCTTCCACCCACTTGGTGAAATATTCAGTGGCTGTGATGATGGATTGATGACGAAGAGATGAATGAGGGTTAATCTCACCGATGAGATCTAAACCCCACTGAGAGAAAGGCCAGAAATCCTGAGCAACTTGTAAGGCGTGACTGGGGAGATGAAGCAAGTTAGAGTGCTGCTGACACTTGATGCAACGCCGAACATAATCGCTACAGTCTTAATGAAGGGTAGGCCAATAATAGCCCAGACGAAGGATGCGCTTGGCAACCGAATTTCCACTGAAATGCCCGCCACAAATTCCGTCGTGGACTTGCTGGATGGCATGAGATGCTTCAGTGGAGGTGAGACAATGAAGAAGGAGGCCGTCGAAGCCTCGCTTATAGAGAAGACCCCCTAGCATGGTATAGCGAGCAGTACGCTTGATAAAAGCTCGTTGTGCATTACTAGAGAGATTGGGAGGAATGATAGAGAGAGATAAGAAGTCCACAAGTTGCTTATACCAAGCATCTTGTGGGCTTGGGTCTATAGTGTTGACATGATGAAAGTGAGGAGAGATATACGAAGGCAACGTCACACGACGCACCGTGACAAAAAGTCTGGATGCAGATGAGGAAGATGGGATATGGGAAGTGAGAGAAGCCATAGTGTCAGCAAACTTGTTTGTGGATCGAGGAACAGTCTGCAAGAGGAAATGGTCGAAAGATGCAAGGAGAATGTCAGCATGATTTTTATACCTTTGCAAAATTTTATTTTTACAGAGATATGAACCGTTGACCTGATTGACGATGAGCTGCGAGTCACCAAAGATGTTGATGGACTTGATGCTGAGAGAGAGGGCGGTCTGAAGTCCCAAAATTAAGGCCTCATATTTGGCCATATTATTGGTACAATCAAAGTCGAGTTTAAAAGACAAAGGCATGGGCTCCCCTTCGAGTGGGATGAGAATGACACCAGCACCTCCACCTAGTTGACATTTGGACCCGTCAAAGAACATAGTCATCTGATAGGTGGTGTCATCGAAGGAAAGCGCAGCGATAGACTCGTCAGGGAATTCACACTACGAAGGTTGAGTGTCAGGAAGAGGGGCATTGGCTAGTTGATCAGCGATGGTTTGCCCCTTGATAGATTTCTGCTGGATGAATTTGAGATCGAACTCAGCAAGCAGCATGAGCCACCGAGCCATACGTTGATTCTGATATGGCTTGGAGTGCATATATTTGAGAGGGTCGGTGTGGGTGATGACAAAGGTTTTGTGACTGAGAAGATAGTGGCGAAGCTTAGTAGCAGCAAAGACTAACGCCAAATAGAGTTTCTCGATATGGGTATACCGAGTTTCATAGTCAACCAGTGTTCAGCTGATATAATAAACGGCTTGCTCACGGTGATGCTCGTCTCGGTGCACGATCATGGCACCTAACGAATGGTGAGTGGCTGAGATATAAAGGTAGAAGGGTTGGTCATCTTTAGGTGGAATGAGAACTGGTGGAGAGACCAGATAGCATTTTAAGGCTTCAAAAGCCTCTTGACAGTCCTTATCCCATGTAAAAATGACGTCCTTCTTAAGGAGATGATGAAAAGGTTGGCAGCGGTCAGAAAGCTGCGAGATGAAACGGCGAATGGACTGGAGCTTGCCTTGCAAACTGCAAAGCTGCTTGAGATTGGTCGGGGGAGGCATTTCGAGGATAGCGCGAATCTTGGCGGGATCTATCTCGATGCCACGGAAGGAAACGATGAAGCCAAGAAGCTTGCCAGAGAGGACCCCAAAGACACATTTCTTGGGGTTAAGACGGACATTGTACTAAAGAAGACGAGAAAAGATGATGTTGAGAATGGTCAGATGGTCACGGTGAAACTTGGATTTGCCGAGAAGGTCATCCACATAGTCCTCCATGATTTTGTGGAGGAGATCGTGGAAAATGTAGGTCATGGCACGCTGATAAGTGGCGCCTGCGTTCTTCAAGCCGAAAGGCATGACTCGATAGCAAAAAGTCCCCCATGGGGTGATGAAAGTAGTCTTGTGCTGATCTTCCGGAGCAATCAGGATTTGATTGTATCCTGAAAACCCATCCATAAGAGATAACATCTCATGGCCGGCCGTAAGATCAATGAGCTGGTCAATGTTAGGAAGAGGAAAGTCATCTTTAGGACAGGCTAGATTAAGGTCACGATAGTCTGTGCAGATCCGAATCCCCCCAGTTGCCTTAGTGACTGGGACGATGTTAGAGACCCACTGTGGATAATCAATAGGCTGGATGAAGGAGACAAAAAGGAGACGCTGAAGCTCCTCCTTGACAAGGAGGGCAACGCGAGGATGCATCTTTCGAAGCTTTTGCCTGACAGACTTAGCCTCTGGTTTGATGATAATGTTATGGGTAACGATGGTGGGGTCAATGCCAGGCATATCACTATAAGTCCAGGCAAAGGCCTTGCTATGGTCGGAGAGGAACTGGGTATAGTCAAGCTGCTCCTGAGCGTCTAAAGATTGGCCGATCTTTAAGACATGAGGAACATCAGAAGAAGGAAGGTTGATGTCAATGGTTGATTCATTTAACATAACCTGGGTCTCAGAAGGGAGGGAGCGCTGGATGAAAGAATCATCAGCGCCCATATAGGAAAGAATGGCGTCATCGTCAACGCAGTGGACAGTGTGAATGGTTTCTGACTCATCTTCGATCATGGTGGGAAGAATGAGAGGGAGAGACTTGGATACCCCATTGAGCTGATAAGTCAAGGGGTCCAGGCGAATGGTGTTTATGGAAAAAAAAAAAACTAGGAGGAATGGAAACCACTGACTCCGTAGGTGAAGGTGGCGAAATAGGCGAGTGTGGAGGAGATTGATCAAGGATTGGTTCAGGATAAAGGTCTACAGGGTCTTGAGTGGGGTCGTGATATCCCAGACCATACCGTTTCTTGGCGTCGTCATCATTGAGTGGTTGGATAGGCTGATGGGAGCCCTGCTCATAGCGTCCGAAACCAAAACCCTTCCATGCACACCTCTAAAGGTAAGTATGTGCAAAGGCAGGGTTGCCAAGAAATGAAAAATCTGATGTGAAAGGTTGGGGTGAAGAAAGAGGATTACCGTCAGTAGGAGCTTGATTAAGCCCTCCATAGACGAGGTTGGTGCGGAGGTGAGGGGGACCATAAGGTATGATCATCCCAATCCGATGGTTGTAGCTGGGGTTATGATGAAGGTGTCCATACTCTTGCGGAGTTTGGAACATGTCTAAAGCCAACAAGCGATACTCTCCCAATGAAAGTCTTTGAAAGACGTCTTCCATGGGATCTGTGGTTGTCGCTTGAAGGGGAGGTGTAAGGGCGACCGCCTGTTGCGAACTGGTTGAAGCTTCCGCGGATGGAGGCGGTGCCGAGGTTGATGGCTTGATAGGAATGAGGACATCATTTGGATGGTAGGTGGTATTGCATGTTTTGAAAGGTGAAGGGTCAGCGGGAATGGTGTGGACTTATCCATCATGCTCAAACTTCACACAACGGTGCAGGGTGGAGGGGACACAGGCCATGGCACGGATCCAGGGTCGGCCCAGCAAGATGTTGTATTGGAACTCTCCTTCGATGATGTAGAAGAGCTCCTGGACTGTGTGTGGACCAACGCAGATATGAAGGATAACTGTGCCAATGGTCATGGCAGTAGTGTCATTGAAAGAGCGCAAGATCGCGTTAGTTTTGGAGACACAATTCTTGGGAAGAGTCAACTGATCAAAGGCATGAGTGGAGATGATTTTGATGCTAGCACCCCATCGATCATAATGCGTTTAATGCGTGTCCGATCGATGTAGGCAGTGATGAAGAGGGCGGCGTCCTGATCTTCTGTGTTGGATGTAAGAATCTCAGAATCGCTGAATGTTATGGAGGCAACAGGGGCTAAGGAGTGGACAAGGGCAGCAAGTGGCTGAGGATCCTCAGGTTGGACCTCCGCTGCCTGCAGGGCTTGGATGAGGGCCTGACGATGTTGGGGTGAGGTTTGGATAAGATCGTAGAGGGACATCTTCACAGGCGTCTGGTGAAGCTGTTTCAACATGGAGTCGTGGATTGGTCCAGAAGAGGAAGAAGAAGAAGAAGAGGGTTGAGGTGCGCCAAGGATAGAAATCTTAGGCTTAGGCGGTTGAGGTGGATTGACAAAAGGGTAGGTCCAAGGAATGGCAGCTTTTTCTTTCGCCTTATCCTTTTGTGACCTAGTGGTGATGTGAATGGCATTGATTTCAAAGATGGGAGGTGAAGATGATGTAGGGGTTGTAACCGGTTGATGAGATGTGGATGGGTTTGAAGAGGTTGAAGGGTTGTGAGAAGGAGTCAGGGGGCGGTTGAAAGTGTCCTCAAAGAGAAGAGTGTCTTTCTCCAGATAACGGCGAATGATAGCCTTGAGAGCACAGCAAGTCTCAGTGTCATGTCCTGGTGTACGATGATATAAACAAATCTTCGTGTCGTCGAACCAGGAAGGTTTAGACCCAAGAGATTGAAAGGGCTTGATGGGTGGAAGAGTTATGCTAGAAGTTTGCAAAAGTTGTTGCAAGATCAAAGAGTATGAGCCCACTAAAGGGTCCATGTTCATTGATGTATGCGATGTCGGTGACTTTTGCTTGGGCGAAATGGGAGGAGGTTTTCGTACCACCTTCTGGGTTGATGGTGCGATGACAGGTGGAGACGGTACACTCTTCGTGAGAGGTATCGCCCTTTTGGGAGAGGGTAGGCTAGCAGTAGGTAAAGGAAGCAAAGGAGGCAACCGGTTTTGGTTAGAGGTTGAAGCGGGAAGGACTCTGGTTAAGGTTGAAGGATGCGGGCCTAAAATGGAGGGCAATGGTGACGGAAGAGGAGGCGTTCGCCTCTGTGGTTTGGTAGTCTTTTGAGATTTAGATTGAAGACTACTATTAGTTGAAGTTTGGGTTAAGTCCACTTTTACTTGTGGATGAGTGAGGTTGGAGACGGGGCGAACGCCAAGTGATTTGATAGGT
Source organism: Torreya grandis (assembly GCA_037957365.1). NCBI lineage: Eukaryota > Viridiplantae > Streptophyta > Pinopsida > Cupressales > Taxaceae > Torreya > Torreya grandis. The sequence goes on along the minus strand of JARHVA010002146.1, from coordinate 156,799 downwards.
TTAGGCGGAGTAGATGAGGGTTTTGGTTTTGATGAAGTTGATGAAGATGTAGACAGTTTGGAAGTGGAGATCGGATTTTTGTTGATAGTTTTAGAAGGTTCTGCCATGGGTGGATTAGCGGTATGAGATGAGAGGGCCCGGGCTTGTTGAAGAGCTGTGAGACGGTCCCACAATCCTTGATGTTCCACTTTCCTAGAAGGGAGAAGTTCGAGTCTCTCCACTAGTTGGGAAAATGGCTGAGAAGATGCGGGATGAGTTTTAGGCTCTTGAGAAGATGCCAATGGTTGTGGGACTGAAGGTGAGATGGATGTAGTAGTCTTGGGCTCAAAGCAGGATGAAGTTGTGACAGGTTCATGTTTGGTTGGAGATGAAGGAGAGATAGGTTCTTCTCTGGGTGGAGAAGAAACAGGTGAATGAAGCTCCTCAAGCGGGTAAAGGGCAGGGATGATAGTGCCCTCCACTTGTGGCCGAGGAGTAGGAAAGGTTGGGTCCTCCATGGGTAGCAAGAAGGAAGATGGTGAAACTGGCAGTGCTGGTAAGGTCGAGGCATCCTCCAAAATGAGAGAAGTTGAGGGAGAACTAGCCGGAGAAAGAGGTTCGTCCACATGTGATGGACTGATGGATGAACCCACCTCTTGGGGTTGGTTAGAAATGAGGGGCGAGACCGTATTGACTGTTCGAATATTATGTTCATGGGTATTGTCAGTCAAGGTCTGGACGTTGTTTTGGGTTGGTGGATGATTAGGGAATGGTTGTTTGAAGATATCAATACCCTGATTAGGAGGGGCGTTAGTATTGTCGAGGATGAGGTCACCCTTTTCCAACATGTCTTGAACTATGTTTTTAAGGTTTTACAGTTGCCCGTGTCATGACCTTTAACACGGTGGTAGTGGCAGAAGTCATTCTCCCTATACCACGCAGGGATGGCGCGTGAGGGATCAAATTGTGGTGGAGGTCGGATCTGAGGGAGATTGATGGCCCCTTGTTTGACGAGTTTTTCCAGCACAGACGCGTATGATTCTCCAAGTGGAGTAAACTATCGCTGTATGTATCTCTTCTGAAATTGACGAGTGGTGCTCATGGACGTGGATGGTTCAGGTTGATTAGTTGAAGGCGAAGAAGAAGAAGATCTAACAACCACAGCATTTGCTGAAGCTTTAGATTTAGGATTGGACGAGGAGGGTTTAGAAGAAGGGTCATTGGTTTTGGAGTTGGGATTCTTACTCCGCAACTTGACTTTATTCTCCTCAATGGCACGTAATTCAAGTTTACGAGCCATCGTGAAGGCCTCGTCAAAAGTGCGGAAGGTTTGAACCCTCAAGGTAGAAGAAATATGTTTAGCACAGGCTTGAGAGAAAAGTTCAATAAGCTCAGGCTGAGGTAAAGAAAATGAAAGTTGATTGATAAAGCCCCTCCACCGAGCGACGAAATCAGCAATAGATTCATCCTCAAACTGGCGAATAGAATAGAGGTCTGTGATAGAGACCTTCTTGGTGATATTGATGGAGAAATGATCGAGAAAGAGCTGGGCCAACTGAGTGAATGTGAGGATGGAATGGCTGGGAAGAGAGCTGTACCAGTCAAGTGCAGCACCTGAGAGAGACATGGGAAACATGCGTAAGAGCAACGCATCATCGTGAGCGATAAGGTAACAGGCATGTCTGAATGCCCGTAAATGTTGTTGTGGGTCTTCCTTACTCTGGAAACGAGAAAACTTAGGAAGTTCCCACTGGCTGGGATATGGTCTGATGGGGACGGAAGGATGAATGGGCTCGTTACAGATTTGTTCGTACGAGAGAGTGTTGCGTGAGCCGGTAATAGAGGTCTCTAGGTTGGACATTCTATCCATCAGCATCTTGATAATATCTACTGACGGATTGGTGGATGGAGCACCTCCTAGATTGTGAGGTGCTTGAAAGAGGCTGGAAGAGGTATACGACGTAGTCGGTTGTACCAATAAGGGCGCAACGTACGGATGACTAGTCGTAGGGACAGAAGAAGTGACTAGGGATGGTTGGATAGAAGACATGGCTAGGTTTGATGTTGTCATGGGAGGTTGGTTAGAGGTAACATGGGCTAATGGATGGGTAGCCACCCTAGTGTTGATAGGAGTAAGAGTGGGCGGAATAGAGACGACTAGGTTTTGAAAGGGGGTAGAAAGTGGTTGAGTGGACTGAGATTGATTGGGGGCCGAAACCCCGATGAAAGTGGGCCCAACGACGGAAGGAGAGGCCACACTTGGATGGTTGGTGAAAGGTTGGTCATTGGTTGAGGCAACAGCCTGGGTGTCTAAGGGTTGGACTACGGACGTTGTTGATACGACCGCAGTTGCGAGGAGAGAAGTTGGCATTCCATAAATTGGATTGCCAAAGGGGTCTCGCGTTTGGCTATTCGCGAGATAGTGTTGCAGGGCTTTAGTATTGAGGTCCAAGAATCGTGCGAAGTCTTGGTCCCCTTCTGGAATAATAGGCGTTTGGGGCGGAGATGGTCTGGTAGGAGTTCTTTCAGTTTCCGAGTTGAACTCCATTGTAGGGTTGGTTGTAGGCGGGGTAGATGGAAGAGGATGATGCCTCGCGTGATCGACTAGAGCCTTGGCTTGGCTACGAGTCAGAACCATTCAAGGCAAGGGAGAACGTCCTCACAAGCTCAAACAAGCAGATAAGAACCAAAAAGATGAAGACACAAGCAGATCTTAAAACCCTAGAAGTAAATTATTAGGATTATAGTGGCTTATGCCTTAGAATGTGTGTGTAGAGGAAGATTGGCTGAAAAATGGGTCCTAAAAGAAGCAGTCTATGGATGGTTTCGGGTTTTGTTATGGTGCTCAAGAAATCTATGTTAGCTTCCGTACAGGCCTAGTGCTAAGGAGCAAGCTCCCCTCACTTCACGATTCCAGTGGTTAGCTGGTTTCGCTTAGCCAAAATATACTTCCACTAGAGTTTATCCTCCACCAGAGAACGGAGTGGGCTTCCCCCTTGGTGATGAAATCCAAGTAGGGTCACCGGGACGGGTAAGGTATCTGCTGGGGGATGAAATCCCAGTCGGGCCTTGTCTCAGGTAAGTTTTATGTTTGTTTTGTGCAGGTGGTTTGGTCGTGTAACATCAAGTGATCTAGGTTAATTCAATATGCGGTTTAATTACTATGTGTGGTCTAAAAGATGCAGGCAAACAGAAATGAATGCAGAGTGTTTTAATGTCCAAGTCGAAATGTTTGTTCGTATGAAGACGAATGGAGAAAGAGTCGAAGAGTATGAGTTTAGCTAGTCTAGAAATGCAAGAAAGAAAGAAATGTTCGTTTTAGTTCTGCTTATGATGTTGTTTAAGAAGAGACGAAAGGAGGCGAAAAGGAAGAAACCTAATGCCTAAATGAACGAAAGAAAGAAAGAACCCAAGGAGGACCTAGGGTCCCACCGGGCGTGCCAGAATGTTTCTAATGCAAAATTGCTTTCTACATTCAAAGAAGAAATAAGAAACTGAAAGAAAATGGTTAAGGCTAGAAATACCTGATAAAGTCATGCGCACCGAAATCAGACGTTGAAAGATTCTCCTCTTTGGCTGTGGAGGAATGACACCTGCGAAAAAGAGACTAAAACACGGGAAGACGTTAGTCAAAGATATGGTGGGTTGTCAGGCGAACGCCCGATCCCGGAAGTACGAAGACTCCCTAGAAGGATATCAACCCACTGATAAAAAAGAGTAGAAAATTAGACAAAAGTAGATGATAATGACAGAAATAAATGACAGAAAAATAAAGAGCGTACCTGATATGCAGCACTGTTTTGCACAGTCATCGACGTCGGTCTCTGTGGTGCCGGCGTCGGTTAGGAAGGTGCCGACGTCGGTTAAGGTGCCGTCGTCGGTCGGGGTAGTGACCGGCATCGGTAGGGGCAGGTTCTGGGAAAGTCTGGACAGGTTCGGGACAGGGCTAAACAGAGTCGGGACAGCACTGAACAGAGTCGGGACAGGGCTGAACAGAGTCGGGACAGGGTCTGATAAGGTCAGGGTAGGGTTTGATAAGGTCAGGGTAGGGTTTTGGACAGAGTCGGGACAGAGTCTGGGAGAGTCGGGACAGGGTCTGAGAGAGTCTGGGGGAGTCGGGACAGAGGTAGGGGTAACAAAACTGATAAATAATAACTGAGAAATAAATGAAATAAATAGAATAATACTTACCTGGTAGAAGACGCGATGAAAGCCATGGTGTGCAGATTAGTTGATGTCGTAGTGTTGATGATTGCTCGGAGTTCGCAGGTTGATGGAGGAGTTCATAGGTTGGTTGCTTGGAGTTTGCTGAATAGTGTTCGGGGATCCTAGCTCAAATCGCTGGCAGAGGTTGATGAAGGTGGGGGACAGGGACGGTTCTAGAAACGGTTCGTCAACCATTTCGGGAAACCGAATAGTAATTGATAACGGACCAGGGGAAGGTGACCGACGTCGGCAGGGTTGCCGACGTCGGCCGATAAGTGACCGACGTCGGCGACATCGGTCGAAAGACTGATGTCGGCAGATGCATAATGGGTATAGAGTCTAGTTTTAGCTCTGTGCTCATCTTTACATGCTGCCAGGGTCAAGGTTGGTGAAACAAGTGATCGACAAGGGTTCAATAGGCGAAGAAGAATAAGACGGGGAAGGACCAAGGGAGTCGACACGATTTCGGTGTCTACACAGCATACATGGTTTTGTAAACTTGGTAGAACCAATTGACCCAATTGGTAGAATTTGAAAGCATTATTTTATAATCATAGTCAAAAAAATTTCAAGATAAAACATATTAAATTCCAGCAAGGTTCATTTTAAATTACCATTTTAGTTACACTATTTTACTCTTTTACATGCACCACCAAATAAATTTACATTCAAAAAACATTAAACATTTATTTTCCTAAGGCCTACCTACTTGGATTTCATCACCAAGGGGGAAGTTGACATGGTTTTCTAACCTTAATTTATAAATATGAGGTTGATGGTATATATTGGAAAATAAATAGACATCGTTATCTCTATGGGATTATGAAGTGAGGGGGTAGGCCCCAATACCACGCTAGTACCATCACCAATATAGATCCCTTTTAGCCCAAACATCCTGAATCCAACCTTAGATTGCTTTTTAATTCCTTATTTCACCCAAATTTCTTATCACATTAATCAAAATTTTATTATAAATTAACAACACTCAAGATGAACAATTAGTTAGCATTTACTTTTTAGTTATTGTTTTCTTTCTAATAATTTTATGTTGTATTACAAAACTTGCATTGGTCAACATTGGTGTAAGGTTTGTGTTGTGTGTCCCAATTGGATCAGTCATATTGATCAAATTATTTGTGTGTTTTCTTTCATTTTGATTCAAATTATCTTGAAAAAATTTACCCTATTTTATAACACTATCATTATAGTCAATACAATCTCTTATAGACTATTTAACCTTCTTTCTTGCAATACATAGTTGACATACATGATTATGTATCCTTATCTTCTTCTTTAGTTCTTTTTTTAGTAATACGCAGTCAACATGCATGACTATGTATCCTTATTAGCCTACTTATCCTTCCTACTAAAATACACAGTCAATCTACATGATTATGTATCCTTATCTTTTTATTATATTCCTTAGGTTACATAACATAGTCAACTAGTTTGACTCTATACCATATTTTCTAATTTTGTCTTTGCATAATCTCCTTTTATCTCCCATTTTTCATCATGAACTTCCTATTTGAGGATAACGCAAAGTTGAATTCAATAGATATGATGAGCTTTACCAATCCCAATAGGCTTCCCCAAAAATAGTTTTTGTCTTCCACCTTAGATGAAATCAATGTGGATGTGACCATTCACACTAAAAATTACAAGATTCCTCCTCATTCATCTTCAGTTCATAAGACTCTTTTATACTTATAAGATCATCCATAATTAAAGTACATGCCTAAAATTATTTTCTTCATTAATGAGTTTCCTCAACATAGGGGAAAATACACTTCAACTATTTACAATCTCATGACAAGTGGTCAAATAGAATAACCCCATTCACCTTAACCTACATTCTCTCAAGGATTTAGGGGTGATATCTTATATACTTCTCAACCTCTCCCTTTTGTTTTGAATCCTCATACTATGACCTCTTATTCTTTGATTTATTTAACCTCCATGCCAAGTATATCTACTAACATGGCCAGTTTAACATCTAGTGGGCCTTTTTTAATACCCCTGCTCAATCACTCCACTAGTGCACCATTTGCTATCAATGGTAATCATGACACTAGTGCTTTTTTTTATTCTAATACTTATACTAGTGCATCTTTTTCTACACATGAAAATAATGATACTAATGCTTCCTCTTACAACAATTCCTCTCAAGCCACTACTAATATGCATTCCACTAATCACACTAGAACCCAATCCACTAATACCAATGTGAATACTTTGCATGCTATTTAAACTAGTCAAAATACCACTCAAACCCACAAACTCATTAAAAAATATTAATCAAATGAATTATTTTAAAGCTAATAATTCCAATCAAATGATGCAAATGGAAAATCACCTTATTCACCTTCAAAATTAACATCAATGGGTTCCATGGGGAGTATAAAATCAAAATTCCCCCAACCCCCCTTAGGGTTTCGCATGGCAACCTCATTCCCCAATTACTCCTTGTTAACATAATGATTAAACATATCCAAACTAAACCTCTTACACTTCAAATTGCCAAAATAGGCATAAGAGGTATCACACCTACCATTAGTTACAATGGGTCAACTGATACTACCTTACATTTAAAAATGTTTGGTAATCTCTATAAAGATCAGGTTAAGTTAAACACTTTTGTTGATACCAAGATATTATAAAAAAACATTCTCTAGAGACACTTTAGATTGGTATAATGAACTCAAGTCCCATTATATCACTAGCTTGAGAGATATATTTAACTCTCTAGTATGATATTTTCAAACTAGTGACCTCCCTAAGAATACTCTATCTCATTTTATTAATTTCAAACAACTTGAAACCGAAACTACACAAGCTTTCATCAAATGGTGGAAGACCTTATTTAATAAATGTGAGAATGATATGGTAGATGATAATATCTTTCATATATTGACTAAGTATCTTTATCTAAAGTTGTAATATTGAATTAGTACTCTCTCTCTCTAATAAATTTAAAAGAGGCCCTCGATCAATGCAAATGCCAATATTTTCTCATGCATCAATTTGAGCCATCCCAAACTCCCATGGGCACTTGCATGATCATCAAAAATAAAAATAATCACTCCACCAATGATGGTGTCACTAACTGCTATGATACCATTCATAATATTTAAGCCATTGATCCTAACCTTTTTATGTAGTAAGCTTCCCATTTAAACAACATCAATGTTCATAAGCCATTATCCTTATCGAAGGTCTAAAATAATATACCAAGGCCTCTTCTATGAGATATTGAACCTAATCACCCTATGAAATCATGGTATGATCCAAATAAATTTTGTTGGTTTCATGCTAATTGGGGTCACTCTCAAGAGAAATGTAGGCAATTATGTAACTTAGCTATGGATTTCTTCCTTGGTCTAAATTGTGATCATAATTTACTCATTTGTAAAAAACAAGCCTATGATATAACCTTAAAATCTCATGAAACAAAAAATAAAAATCAAGAGTTTAACCAAGCTAATGCTTATATGGAATCTACAAAGACCCTCTTCATAATGATGAAGATAATAATGGCAAGCCTACTCCTTCCACCAATAACACTAAAAGTATTATAGACCAAATTCTTGAAGAGAATGTGGTAAATATTACTAATATGTGAATGGTATTTACTTTCATTTATTCTCATCCTACACACATGCACCAAACATCCCAAACTTTCCTTATTATCAAATATTTCTCCCCATTTCACCTAATAGATTTGGGGCAAGAGGACCTTATCTATTTTCAAGAACCAATTCCAACACCTCCATTAGATAAAAACTCTTGCACTATTTCTACAACTCCCCAAACCTCTCTACCCATAAACAACATTCTAATAGCATCTATTCAAACCAATCACAATATAAAATTAAATCAACTACCCCATCATCTCAAGACAATTAATTGATTTGTCCCTAAACTAGACCAACCACATCTTATCAACACAAATTTGAATGTACTTCTCCTCCTCCTTCCGAAGACCTCCTCTAACATTATGCACCTACTATAGAATTCCACCCATGGATTGTGATGAATGGGACCCTATCATAAAACTTACTGATCTCTTATCTCAAATACCCTTTGTTGAACTCATTTGAACTTATCTACATCATCAAAACTACTTGATGCAACTATTATTCAAAATTAACATCCCTCATCCTCCCTTAGCAAGATGTGTAGCTACCTTATCTAGGTTAGAAGATAGTATTTTAGAATAATTCAAAGAGATACATATACACATTGATGAAACAATGGACACTTCTCTTTCTCTCAAATTCCCTATTGCTTATGTGATACCATATGAGATTCTACTTCATATAGATGATGCTCAACTCTTTATAATCATTCAAATTGGTTGTCGAAGTCAAGTATTCTCTAATTGATAAGGGTTTAGGTACATTTTTCATTTCCCTCAAATTCATTACAACTCTTGGATATTCCAAGTGTAATCTTAAATCCACATGCAACATGTGTTAAGGTCATTATTTAAGGAAAATTCCTCCTTTAGGTTGCATGTGGCTCCCTATTACCATCCTACATATCATTACAAGAGTGAAGGTTATAATATTTAACTCTTCCCTTTCCTACAATATCTTGCTTGAAAGGCCTTGGACTCATCAAATGAGGGTTATCACCTCTTCTACCTAATAATGTATCAAGTTTCCCCATAATGGTGATATCTATAGGATTCAAGGAGACACCAACCCTTGGAATTTTTAACAATTCCAATAATGTGATATATTCAAAATTCTAATGATTGAACCCTTATTGAGTGTTTCACTCTAAGAATATCAATGTTTCAATATTCTCATCAAATTTTCTTGAGGTTATCATTGTCACCCTAAACTCATAGGGAACATACCACCCAACCTCTTAGACTCTAATGATGATAATATGGATGAGATCAAACCTTTGGATCTCTCTCCTCATCTTATTTCCCATCATCCTTAAATATGTTTTCTACCACCTATCGATGACATACCTATGGTATTAACCAGGACTTGACATTCTATTCATCATACAACTTCTAATGAAATACCATACCATACCTACCTTCACCATCAACCTTCATACACCCAATGATGACAATGGTTATACTTTAGATGATCCATTATAGGTCTTATTTAGGCTAGATATGTTGAGATCCTTCTTTATCATTCTTCTTTATTTCATTATTTTTATTCATCTTTTATTATTCCATACCATATAGTTCCTAATTATAACATTACTCCTCTTGTTCATAGGGTAGACATGGATAATTCACATGACACACTTCTAGTTTGCATAAGGCCTCTTAGGATCATGTTTAATTATTATGTTATAATTGGTCCCTATAATTTTACTAGATACCAAGATCTTTATAGCTTGCTTCCCCTAGAGATGCTTGTTACTAACCTTAAGCCCTCTATGCATCCTAATTCTCCCTCAATTGAACATATTCTAGATCTTAATACCACTCTATCCTTAGTTGATCCTCATCCTACATTTGATTATGTTTCTTCTTCAACCAAGCCTATCCCATTTTTTCCACTAACCTCACCTCCTCTCAGTGATGGCCTTCTTCTTATACGACAACTTGATCCCTTACCTACCCAATGGGCCAATCACCCTTACTATGACATTCATAAAGTTATCAATCATTACACTAGGGAATTCTAGTTATATCAACCTTCCATGGCTCTTTATTCTACTCCTATTAGTGGACCCAAAATGTCTACTAACAAGAATATATATTACTTCTATGACAGATATAATCATTCCTCTACCCATTTTCAAAGGCTTCAACAATATATCAACACCTTGCACCCTACCCTTCCTTAACTTAAAGATAAAGTTATACCTCATTCAAAGTTTTTACCTAAGTATGTTCCCAAATATAGAGAGGTATATTATCTTTCACACTAGTGCAGTACCTATCACACTGATCATTGTCTCATCCTCTAGTAGTATATTCATGATCACCTCATGACCTTTCTTATGCCCATTATTCCCCTCCCATAGGTCACCCACATAATAAGGCTCCCCCTTATTCACTTATGTCTCTCACTCCACCTATGGTTCCTTCTTAACCTATGGCTCTTGTGTCACCTACATCTTCTCCCCCACCCATGTTTCCTTCTCCATTGATGGTATCAACTCTTTATTCTATAATTACCATTCTTATTCTATAATCTATTCCCCTTATTGAATATTCTACACATAATATCCCTCACGAGCATGATCCTTATCTAGAAACTATAATTTCATATACTATATATGATTTTTTGGATGACATAGGCCCTTGTTATTGTTTTAATCTCCTTAAAATCCCTATCTTAAGGTTTAGTATATTTACTATCGATAAACTAATAATTTACTTTTACAAATTAATTTTCCACCCTCTCTAACCACCTAATTCCATTAATAACGTAGGTAATCCACATTTTAACCACTTTACCCCCATATAACCTTATTACCAACAACCTCATGCTGACAAAGCCTAATTTTACCCATAGTTGGAACAAACTTGCTAATTTGGGTGAATCGGTGCCAATTCACCCATGATCGGTGTTGATTTTCTAGATTAGTATTGATTCATATATACCTAGCCAATATTTAACTTCTATATTGGAAAAATATAAACCTCAAAGTGCTACTTAAATTTTTGGGAAAAGTAAGGAATCCCTTAACATCACTCTACCAAAATTTTACTACATACGATCTGCACCCATCATCACAAGCCTAAAAGATTGCCTATATTTATGAGAAGGAATTTATTCTATTTATAACCAGGTTCAAGCTAAGTAATCATGTTATTTATCTCATTTTATAGAAGTATCTTTTCTTTTATCTACGTATCCAATATTTAGATTATAATATATATATCCCTTTGCATCTATTTATTAACCTTTGTAATCCAATTTAGTCTCTATTTTAAGTAAGGATAGTTTCATAGAGAATTGATGTTGATTCATTCTGAATCATCATCGATCTTATAAGATAGACATTGATCCATTATGTTTAGTTTTCAAAACCCAAGCCTTTTATCTCAAATCCTTGTCTTTAATTCATAATAATTTCCTATCCTTTTAAATATGGCTTTATTATGTAGATGACTCTATCGAGCATTGTGCATGATGTCACTAACATCACTGATCTACCTATAGTATCCCAACCCATATTTATTTATCAAAGTGACACATCGTTCAAGATATGATATGATCTTTGATATTCAATATATGTAGAAATACCCTTAAGGTAGGGAAACACCATATAATACTCCTTTAGGAAGGAATAACTTCATAATGTCTTTTCGAGGGGACAACCTCCAATATCCTCTTACAATAGAAGACTCAATGCTTACTTGATATCTTTACCATGATAATCATCTCCTATATATATACATCTATCTAACCAATAGATGGGTAACCTCCTAATCCCAATGTAGGTTGACCATTACATAATGTACTACTTCCACAAGTTACTCTATTATCCTAATATATTGTACCCATATAACTAAGGGGATGTGTGCCACATGTTGACATCTCCATCAACCCATATATAATAATATATCATATCCCTAGGTACATAGCATTACTTCCCTCCTTGACATGTTTCATCCCTAAAACATAGGAAGAAACCAAACGATGAGTGTGCTTCAAATCATTGCACACTTGTCTCCAATCTCGATCATTTAACCATCCATATGTGATCTTGGCAGGTGATATCTCTCCAAGCTTGTGTCTAAAATCTATTGTGCTCCTCTAATTTCATTCATGATCATAATTAGATTTCTTTGGTGTCCAAGCATAATTATTCCTCTTTTTATTCCATGTACTATATTTTTCTATGCTTCTCTGATTCTAACCATGACCATAGTAGGTATTCTTCCATGCATATTCATAGTGATTTCCCCATTCATTCCATGTGCCATAGTATTTTTTATTTTTATTCCATACATATCCATAATGATTGGAAATTTTATTTCCTATATAGACAAAATGATTGTTGTTATGACACTTCCTCACCTGATTCCATTATTTTTTCATCTCATGATGATGTGGGTGTCCATATACCTCAAATTTCTCTAATAAATTGACCTTATCCACATTTGTTTCTACCTCTTCCATCTTTTCCTTCTTTTTCTCTTGAGTATATGAAGTGTTCATTTGTAGTGTGTCTTTATCTATATCATCTAAACCTTCATCATGATCTTCATCACCTATTTCAATCTAATCCTTATGATCTACCTAGATTGTTATTGGTGCCTTTTTCACTATGATATCTTGTAAAGTGATCTTATTTTTCTTATACCAAAACTTCATGAAATTTTTTTGAACATTAATATTCATTGTTCCCAAAGCCTCTAACCATGGATATCTAAGAACTATATCCATATCCAAAGCATAAAAATCTGAATGCAAAACATATTTTTCCATAATGAGCTTCAAATCTTTAAATAGTGAAATCTTATTACCATCTACTTGAACCTCCTTGATATTATTTGCTTGAACATGTAGATGCTTGGCCACATTCATGTTAATGAAGTTATACTTGTTGGTAGGGCTTATGGATACAACCACCTTCTTCTTTTGAATGCATCCATGAAATTGAAAAACTGATTCAAATTTCTTTGGATCCAAATTATTTGAACCCTTATCATCCAATTATTCTTCTTCTTCTTCTTCTTCATCATCATCATCATCATCATCATCATCATCATCATCATCATCATCATCATCATCATCTTCTTCTTCTTCTTCTATTTCTTATTCTACTACTACTTCTTCTTCTTCTTCTATTGATTCTTCTATTTCTTCTTCTTTTTCTACTTCTTCTTCTTCTACTACTTCTTTTTCTGCTTCTTGTTTTATAACCCATCGATCTAAAAAGATTTGTTTCATTTCTTTCCATGAAGAAAACCTTTCTGTACAGCTCAACTGATCAAACCAATGTAGTTTAGGCCTAGACAAAAAAATAAGTAATCATCTTTGCCCAATTTTTTTAAAAAAATGATTCTCCAAAAGGATCCACCATTCTCTAGCATCAATATCATCTTCCCCCAAAATTGTTTTGCAACTCCATGATCCACAAAAAAATTAAGGTTTATGAAACCCTAAAATATCAATAACTAATACAAAACTAATCCAAAAAGTCCCAAATTTTTACTATAGATTCCTCTTATGATATTGGAACCTCAGTAAAAATTTTGTGAAAAAATATCACAAATTTAGACCTATAGATTGAATATACCAAAAACCATAAAATTGCATTAATTCACTCAAAAAAACTCAATTTTTTTTGAATGTTTTATTGTGATTCTCTTATATCTTCTTACATATCCAGTAAAAATTTAGAATAAAAATTCCTTATATTTAGGATGGTATAGTGAAATTATTATAAATCCTAAAATAGAAATAAATCCCTCAAAACTAATCAAAAGATCTCTATTTTTTTACTTTAACTTATTTGAAATATTCTCCATATCTAGTAAAAAAATTGTGGAAAAATTAGCAACAAATAAAAAATTATTTATGATTCAAAAAACTAGGGTTTCATTCCGCACAAATTGCCTAAATTGAAGCTCTAATACCACTTGATATGATCTTGATATTCAATATATGCAATATATTCAGAAATACCATTAAGGTATGACAACACCATATAATACTCCTTTAAGAAGGAATAACTCCACAATGTCTCTTCGAGTGGACAACCTCCAATATCCTCTTACAATAGAAGACTCAATACTTACTTGGTATCTTTACCATGATAATCATCATATATATATATATATATATATATATATATATATATATATATATATATATATATATAACCCATGGATGGGTAACCTCCTAATCCCAATGTAGGCCAACCATTACCCAATGTACTACTTCCACAAGTTACTCTATTATCCTAATATATTGTACCCATATAACTAACTAAGGGGATGTGTGCCACATGTCAACATCTCCATCAACCCATATCCAATAATATATCATATCCCTGGGTACATAGCAAGATATCACTTTTTTCCATAGTTTACTCTCCCTCTTTTGCAGACAATGCTGACCAACTTGATGTCATATAAGAGGATGTGAATGTTGTTATGACTAATTAGGATGAACATTTTTCTTATATTGATAGCTTAAACAAAGATTAAATAATAATAATTTTGTTATCATATTGGTATCTATTTTAATTTTAATTTTTTTTATCCACTTAATTTTGTAAACAAGTGAGATGACATATACTTGAAGAAGTTCACAACTTCCTAGGACTAGTTTCTAACTAGGCAACTCACCCATTTATCTATTAATCTATTTTTGTCCAAATTGTTTATTTGTGTGTAGGTTATTCTTCCTATATAGAAAGAAGCTCCCTCAATTACTCAATTCAAGTGGTGGATAATCATTTCTTAATCTCCAAGTATTCATTATAAGCCTTGATTTTCATTGAGTGTTTAGTAAGTTATTTAAATTTTAAAAAAAAACTACTATAAAAGTATGGCATGATCGATGGGACCTAAAAGGTCTCATTTTTATTATTATAATCCATTATGAATTTATCCATCTTTCTCTCTTTTCTTCTTTATTTTTTATTCATTCAAAAGAAAATCCAAAATTGGTTTTTATTTCCTTTATAAAGGTTAAAAATCACTGCATCCATTTTTTATTGCTTAGGAAATTCATATAGAATAAATTAGGTGGGTTAATTTATTATGGAAATAAATTATTACACACATACCAAACCACTTACATAATAAACTTATTAAACATTGACATAAGGGAATCAACTAGGATTTCATCACCTAGTGGTAACCTTCATCCTGGCTACACCACCAAGGGGAGAACCAACTCAATACGCTAAATGAGTATAAACCTTAGTTATTTGATATATATTGGCTAAGCTCCTAACACCCTTATGTTGCAGTGTGTGAAGTGATGGGGTAGGCCCAAATACTAGGCCAAGTATCAATTCTAGTACAAATATCTTTTTAAGCCTTAAAAAACCTGAAACCATCTTAGATTGTCATTTCTTAGGACCCTCAATAACCTTAATTTTCTTTTATCACACTTTAAAGTTAAAAAATTAAAATCCTTTTAGGTACATTTATAGCATGTGTGCTTTTATTTTTCATAAATACAAGATAATCAAAAAGATTTTTGTATGATTTTTAATTTTATTTCTTGTTTTTTCCTTTATCACTACATGGTTTTAACATGATAGAAGTCGCTAAAGTAGACTGAATCTCCATTTTCATTATCATCCATGGAGAATTATCCTAGTCCTCCTACTTACCCTGAGTTCAAAGGGGAAGGTATTCTCTAGTATTATACTCAGGGTGATCCTAATTTTACCACCATATTGGGTAGAAATCCAATCATACTTAACCATTACCTCAACTCCTAATCTATATGCATCCCACTTTCCCCCATACCTAGTTTTATAGAAACCCTTATGGTATGACTTTAGAGGAAGGTGAAGGGTTTACCACCAATATGGTGTCTTCCCATAATAATTCTCCTCTAACTAGTTATGATACCAACACTACACAACCTTAGGAAATATGCCTCTAGTAACATCTAGTGTTCCATACCCAACTAATACCAAATCTTAGAATGTCACTGCACTTCAACCTAAATCTACTCTACCTGTTACCATGACATTTAATAACCTAATTATCTCAATCCTAGAAACCCATCAATCCAAACTAACATACCTCTAAATCCTAAAACTTGGCCTTTACAATAAGTCCCTATAAGTCAACCTCCTCAAAAATATATCCCCTTAAATACCCAATACATATCTCATATGCAAGCTATTGGGTCTACTTATATCCCCTTATAAGCCGCACAGTATATGGTGGCATCCCAACCAATCATGACCACCTCAGTTTGTTATCCTTTATCCTAACCCTTTTCCACTCAACTTCCTACATACCAACTCCCAAAATAGAATGTTTTGGGAGGCATGCCTTAATGCAACACCCAACCAAACCTTATGATCATCCTTTGAATAGGATGGCTAATTTGGAAGATTCTACCTCTGGGCAAAAAAATATGCTCACTTATGAGAAATTTTGTAATGAACCTATTAACCTAGTAGTTCACCATTATACCTTAGCCTCTATAGTGGGAGCTTCCAAAGTTTACAAAGTTTCAAAATAAGGAGGATCCTCAGTAGCACCTTCGAGTGTTTAGACATGTTTTTTACCTTATATCTCATGATGATGCACTTATTCTTAGGACTTTTCCTATGTTGCTAGCTAGACCAACCTTAAACTTATATAATTTGATTCTTCAACATTCCATATTTTCTTTTCAGTAGCTAGACCAAATCTTATTAAAACACTTTTCTATTGATATCATAAGAAAATTAATTATCACAAAACTTTATGCCATCTGACAGTTCAATGATGAATCCATCATTAATTTCTTAGATAGATGGAGGAGTCTCATAAACCAACTCACCATTTCCATTCCATAGCTTTAAATAATTTAATTATTTGTGAGAGCTTGTGCTAAACATATTGCATCAATGTTATAGGTGCAATCCTACAAAATTTTTGATAAGGACTTTTCAATGGCCCATAAATTAGAAATTAGAGCCTTTGAAGAAGGGAAAATATAATTATGTAGTAAAAAATTTAAAATTGATCCCTCAAAAGTGTCTAAAAATAGTAATAAAATAAAATGAGATGTTGATGCCATATTTATAAAATTAACACCACCATAAACAAAATACCAATCTAAGCCCTCTAGCTCTTAGGCACAATATTAAAAACCATTGACACATTTTCCTCTATGATAGTAGACACCTTTAGGAGAGTCTTCTACATCTATTTTGGATAATATCTTAAAGGTATCTCTCATCAAACTTCTTCTACTGATACCTCATGATGATTCTCACCTTAAACCTAAATGGATTAAGGAAAGTGACTTTTACAACTTCTACCCGATAATAGGTCATGACATCAATAGGTGTCTCTATTTCAAGGGTCTAATACAAAACCTTCTTGATCAATGGGAGTTATAACTAGATAACCCCAACACACCCCTTAATTAGTCTATAGACATCTTTAGGTAGTTGTTCCTTAATCATGCTTCCATGTGTAATTTTATGCAGGTTAATTCAAGATCCACCATAGACCATAAAACTCATGTAATAAAAATAATCCATGATTATCTTCTACCTAAATAAGTTGATAGTAATTCTATACCCAATATCCTTACAAGAGACACCTTAAAACCATATCAATTGAGTGAAGTTATCCTAGAAATTCACTCAAGCTTTATGGATCTCATTATTTGGGATCCACTTGAGGAAACAGTATCTAAAAAACATTCAAGATGATCAACTAGAAACAAAAGAGGAAAAGAATATCAAATAAAAGGCTTTTATGTGTCATCATAATACCTATGTATATCATATCTATCCCCTTTAAATTAATATCTCATGAGAAAACTATCACATTGCCTCAAACCAACTCAACACTAGTTCCCCCCATTACTCAAGAGGAGCTAAATCTTAGAGAAATCAAATGAAAACTATAAACATTAAAAAAAACCTTAGTGTCTCATGAGGAACATCCTTACAAATTCCTCCCATTAGTATTTAATTCCCTAGAAAGGATATCCCCACTACCCTTGATCAGCTTCAAAAAGCTAAGGTGCCTCTATCACCTATTTAAATAAAAGCCTCTATATTGGGACCTCATCCTTTAGCAAGACTAAAATCCACCATCATAGAATCCTTTACCAAATAACATGCACCATCACAAATGGATATTCCCATCATGATAAAACTAATACATAACCCTTTAAACCCCTACTATCCACAAGGTTTAGGTGTATGGGATTATCCTAAACATAAAGTACCTATTGTAGGGAATATTTAAACAACCAGTACAAAAGGTCAATGTTTGAAGTCAAATACCTCTTCCCTACCATTGCCTTGAAGGATTGAAAAAATTAGTCAAGATCCATTCAAAAGGTCTTATTCTAAAATCCTCAATCAACTTCTCCAAACCTCCCTTGTCACTCTACCACCCATAAAATCCATTAACCCTTATATTCAGAGATCAGTGTGGTATCAATAAAACCAAAAATATACATATCATCAGATAATAGGTCATGACACAAAATGTTATAACATGTTAAAATTTATGATCCAAAATTTATTAAAAGAGGATGATATTTAATGGAATAAATAGATCATGACCATCCCCATAGTCAAACTATTAGGGTTACATCCACTTCAAAAAGTAACATACTACTAATAGTATTAGAATGAGCTATAAGAGAAGATGTAACCTCTAATAGAGCTTAGTATCAACCTTTCATAAACCCCCTAGCTGTGGCAAGCCTAAAACCATAATAAATACCCCTTTTTTAGGTATATGTAGTTCACATAGCTTCATGATCACAAACCCAAGTTCATAAGACCCATAATCATGATAAATCCAAAGTGACTATTGTAAAATCCCCAGTTCTTACTGTATACATATAATAATTTCAACTTTTTATCAAATAATGATGATTTACATCTTACAGGAACCCATCAAGACTCAATCTCTCTAAGTGCACACCTTAAAGGATGTATCGAGAAACTGGTGGGTAGGCCTTTAGTGCTTCAAAGGATTATTATCCATTACAACCACATTATTACCAGTTCAACAAGATCTTGAAACCATTCCTTAAGCTATTACTCCTCCCTTGTATGCTCCTCTAGTATTTTTGCTCTTTCCATCCCTCTTTTCCTCACCTTGATCCCCTTTATCTAGTTGACTATATTAGGTAAACTAGGATGACCCTGTATAGTTTTCAGATTTTGATTGTTATACAAGGTCAACTGGACTGACCCTGTACCATTTAGGTTATTTTTCACTTAGAGTTTCATCAGCCCTTCAGCTGACCTAGCTCGAGACTTAGTGATTTATCTCTCAAAAACATATAGGTTCAACTGGGTCAACCCCATAAAACTAACATATTCAAAAGTATTTAGGGTGAGATCTACCTATAAATATAAGATCATTTCATTATTATTTTAATATAAAATCAGGATTTATTATTTGCTCATACTTCTTTACAATTTTCTCTTCCACCCTTCTACTCGAGGAGTCTTAGCTTAGAGTTTTTACTAGGAGAATCTAGTCATGTGGATAAGTCTTAGATGTTTTGGCATTTTTTAGTCATCCTTACAAACTAAAACAACCTCTTGTGAAGCCCCTTTGGCTAAGGAATAGATTGATTTTTGATGGGTTCATATTCAGGTAAGTATATTCTAACTTTATCCTCCTCTTTTTAGTAGATATAAGTAGCATAAGTATTGTCTCCAATAATATTATTCTTCATATTCCATGTATTAGGCTCTTACTCATACTTCGATTAAGTGAGATTCTCGTATACATGTTTTTATTACTTTACTAACCCTCTTTATTATTCCATAAGCTTTGGTGTGCATTAAATTAGATTTACTTTCTTGTTTATTAAAATAAAGTGAACATTAAACCTAGGACTCTTGGTTGTTTCATGATTGTGTTAGACTGTAGGCTTTGGAACCCTTCTTAGCATGGTGCATTATGACAAGGCATCCCCTAATTAGGTTTAGTGGATCCCCATATTGGTCCTACCCTATTTTAATAAATGTATTCCCAATTGGAAGTGTAGGTATTTTCTATCTTCTTCGAGCTAGGATTGATTTATAGACATGATGCATTTTTGATTGCATACATTCTATTGAATCTGATGTAAACTAACCCTTGTAGGATTTTTTCACATTATTTTATTTTCTTTCATTCTTTCATCATTATTTTTATCATATGTTTACCATACTAGATCAACTCTATCTACCTAATATCTAACATCTATGAATAGGTTTTTAGGTATAGGTTATTAGATCAACCCTATTGACCCAATACAGGTTTTAAATTTTTTAGACATCTAGTCCATACTCTGTGTTCAACCCAATCAACCCTATACATTTTTAGGTACTTAAAAATAGGTTTTTACAAAGCTTGATCGACCCAGTCGACCCAATTAACAAAATTTGCAAGTATATATCAAGGTTTTTCAAAAACAATCTTCATTATCTACATCTCTGATACACCAAGGTTCCTTTCTATCTCTCTATCTCTTTCTTTAGTCTTTTATTTTACTTTTTTTAGTCTTTATAACTACCCCTACATAGTCAATTGGATCAACCCTATCGACCCAATTCTATGTTTTATGTGTTATCTAGATAACTAGGTCCACTCTATTGATCCTATTCATTTTTAAACCTTACTTTCATAGTACAAGTTCAACCTTGTTGACTCTATTCTATATTATAATCATACATTGTTGACTATATCAACATTATACCTTGTTTTAAAGTTGGAATTAACCTTATATGCTAGTAATTAGCTCACACTTTCTTTTTTTGTTGCTTGCATGCTTAAAATAGATCACATAACTTAATTAGGTGGTTTTTAATTAGTCATTTAGTTTCAATATTTTATATTTTATGCACACATGACCAAATCACTAAATTTAAAAAATCATTTTAACATTTGTCTATCCAAAGCCAACCTACATGGATTTCATCACCAAGGGGGAAGCTGACTTGATATTTTGGTTAAGTATAAAACATGGTTAATGGTATATTATATCTAAGCACCCAATAACCTTATAATTTTGGTGTGTGAAGTGAGGGGGTAGGCCCCAATACCAAGCCTATATCATTACCACTATAGATCCCTTTCAACCCAAACTACCTAAGACTATCCTTAGATTGTTATTGTAGTTCATTTCTTTTAGCCAACTTTCCATCACATTTAAAATCATATCTTAATAATCTAATAAATATTTAGGTTGACCAATTATTTATCTATTTACTTTACAAGTTTATTACTTATTATTTACTCAATTTTATTTTGTATTACACAAAGTTACATTAACCAGTGTTGGTGCAAGGTTTTGTGTTATGTGCTTCAATTGGATTAGCTAGCATTAATCCAATTAACTATTTATTTCCTTTCAGATATTTCTTTTTTAAATTACTTGCAAAATTTATTTTGTTTCATTTCACAATCTATTATAAGATTCTAATTTTTCCCTATCTATTGTACTAGGTCAACCCAGTCGACCCTATATCATTTTCTAGCATCTGTTCACTGTAATGGATCAACCCAATTAACCTTGTACTATTTATAGACCCTATTTTTTCTTTTTCTAGCCTTTTTTCATTGTAATGGATCAAACCAATCAACCTTGTATTATTTTTAGGACCTATTTTGTGTGTTAGGTCAACCCAATCAACCCTATACTACTTTTTCCCTTCTTTTTTTGTCAATCTAGTTACCTATTTCTCTTTATTTGCATTCTATTCATATCTCTTCAGTCATAATGAAGTCCCCTATTAGAATCTTCTTGGATAGATTGAATCCATTTAGATACTATACAAGATTTTTACTTCTCCCTCTCTTTTTCTCCCAAGAGCATCATCACTCTTGGGGTACCTCTTTCTCTCCTTCATCCATAAACTATAATATGGTGCAAATAACATCTCAAGATGAAGTTGATGGATCTAATCCTATCCTTATCATCTTCAAAATCTTCAAACTAATGTGGGAGTAATTGATACAAGTTTACTTAATAAATCCACTAATAATCTTTCTTCTAGTAATCCTCTTCCTAACAACAATTTGGGGAGTGCTCCTACCAATACCAACCCACCTCCTGATACAACTCAATTTTTAGCCCAAGTTATCCAAAAAATGAACATAATGAAAAATTATGAAACCAACCAAATGATGCAAATTCAATAACATTTAATCAATGTGGCTAATCAACCTTTAACTATCCATCCTCAAACTAATCCCAATTTCATTCCTCCACCTCTTCGAGATCCCTCAGGGAATGTTATTCCTTAACACAATGAATAACAAGATTTTTCAAACCATTCAAAATTAACCTTTACCCCCCTTCATTGCATCCATTAATATTGGTAACATATATCCAACTATAAAATATGATGGGATGAAATATCTCATTTCATTTCTTAAAGCCTTTGATAACCTTTGCAAATAGTGGATTCAAAATAATACCTTCACCAAAACTAAACTCTTAGTGAAAAACTTCATTGGTGATGTATTAGAATGGTATAATGAACTTCCCCAACATTCTATTTGGAAACTTGAAGATTTGATTAATCCTTTGGTTAAAGAGTTTCAACACAATGATCTTCACAAAAATTGTCTTAGCCACTTCATCAATGCTAAGCAATCTCCCACTGAATTAGCTCATAATTTTATCAAAACATGGAAATATTTAGCTCATAAATCCAACCATAAAATTACTAATGATAACTTATTGAAACTTTTTATCACTGCTTTGACTCCCACTCTCTAATATAAGTTTTGAACCTTTGCTCCCTAAACACTTAATGAAGCTCTTGATCAAGCTAAACATCAAGACTTTCTTATGAAGCAATTTGGACTGAATCCTAAATTTCTTAAAGTATCTTTCCAAACATCTAATTCCATCGCTAGTAATACTCTACAAACCAAACTAAGAGTTTCCAAAATTGGCATTCCTTCACCTTCTCATATACCTCTTTCCATTTATCAAATGAAACATTTTTTACTTCCCTTAAAACCTTTCATCTATCCCAATGTTCCTCCTAAGTGGTATGACCCAAATATTTTTTTTTGGGTCCATACCAACATTGGGAAATCTCATGAATCTTGTAGAGGTATCACTAAATTTTTTGTCTCCTATATTCTTGGTGATTCATTCAATCATGAAGCTATGATCAATCTTCATCATCAAGAATAAACTATTGATTTTCAAAAATGACAAGTTTCCAAAGCTTTTACTTCAAATTAACAAAAATATTCTTCCAATAATAAACCAAATGCCAAGGATGTTTATGCCATTAATGCTGATTATGACCAATATTTCAATAATTTTCAATATGTCAATACTGCTAAGGTCAAAAATCATTGTAACCAACTCACAAAGATCTTGTTACCAAGCCTAAGAAGCCATCTTTGGAGGAACAACTTTTTATAAATACTAACACTAATAATCTCGATCTGAAATCTCAAGAGGAACCATATCCTCCTTCTAATCCTCTAACTTCATCTATTCCTCCAAAATCTAATTTACCTCCTAAACCTCATGTTGGTTGTTCTAGGTCTCATTGGAACTTTCTTAAAGAACTCATCTCTATGCCTTATAAGATTCAACTTATGGAGTTGGTTCATAATTCTCCATATCATCATAAGTTCCTTATGAAACAACTCCAAAAAATTGAATATCCATCTTCCATAGATGAATAATCCCCTTCTATTGAATCCCAACCTACCAACATAAATCCCATTGAAACTATGTGTCCTTCTAAGCCTTTTATTGAATTCCTTAAAGAGGACATGATCAATGATGAAATTATCTTTCATGTTGATGATCCACCAATTTTCATCAAAGTAGCCATTAATGCCATACTTATCCATAAATTTCTAGTTGATGAATTTTCTATTATTAATGTAACATCTTTATGGCTCATCCAACAACTCAGTTATAACAAGGATAATCTCAAACAAACCTATCTTATTTGTTTTGGTTTTGATAAGACTAATGAAAATCCACTTACTTGTATTTGGATTCCATTAACCATTAGACCTAATATTTTTCAAACCAAGCTTATGGTCCTTGACTTATCCCTATCTTATAACATACTCTTTGGACATCCATGGACTCATCAAATGAGAGCCATTACTTCTTCTAGTAGCCAATGCATTAAATTCTTACATAATAGAAAATGATATAAGCATAAAGTTGATCCCATTCCATGGAGCATTCAACTTCCTAATCCTAAATCACGATATCATATTCCTACCATTCCTAAAATTAATGGTGTTCCTTTACCTGAGTTCATCAACATCTTGATTTACAAGTTACTCTTATGGATTCTGATGATGATGAACCCAATGATTTGCAACATACTTTTAATACTACCAAGTTACCTCCATACATTTCATAATGGCTTCTTCCTTCTCTATTACCTAGGTATCATATTATTCCTCTTATTGATGAGATTATTTATTTTCCCCCTCCATGCAATGCTCAATATCCTTCTTTACTTGAAGATGCCTTCACTTGCAATGATTTTGGAGTGGTAAAATTATTTCAAGATCCTCTCATCATGTCTCCTCGTATATTCATTAATATTGGGATTTCACCCTTTGAAATTCCCCCTAATTCTCAAGCATGTATAATTTCTCCAACCTATGATGATAACTATATAATAGCCCAAGCTCAATCTAGAGACTTGGGTGTCTATCATTATAAAAAAACCTTATCCCAAATTCATGATTTCAACTGATATGTTCATATCATTTCTATGGATCATACCTTAAATCCTAAGGGTCATGTGCCTCCTACTAATCCTCCTCTTATCGATACTCCTTCAGTGGTAGAGAAAATTATACTTTCTGAACCTCCAAAAATTCTTGCATCTCCTTTACCACATATTGATCTAATCATTACCTCTCATCTTTCTCCTATCACTAATATTCTAACCCTTTCTGATCTATCTACTTCTTTTACTCCTAAAATTAAATTATATGCTAAGGAAACTAATGTTCATTAGATACATTTTGAATATGATCACCATGGAAATCAAATTCTAGATCTTAAATTAGATGTCAAGTATTATGTTCATCTTCCTACCTTACCTAGTGACGAAGATATCTTTGAGTTAATTTATGCCTAATAACCTCAACTTCCTCATCAACGTCATAAACATGGAAATTTTAAGACTAAAACTCCTTGCTTCAACAACTACCTTTCTAGCATTGACCCTAAAACAAATCCAAATTCTACCTTAACTAGTGCACCATACCACTTTCAATATGGCAATGCCATGCTTATTGAAGAAACCACTCACATTGACTATGGTACTCCATCTTGTCCTCAACCAATTACTATTTCTCATGAACTCTCACCTACTAAACATGATAATTTTAGCTTATTATTTAAAAAGTATCATAAGTCTTTTGCTTGGTCCTAAGAGGATATGCATGACATTAACCCTACCATTGTGGTGCATAAGATCATTACTTGTCTTGATGCCAAGCATGTGCATCAAAAGTAAATAAAATTTCCACCTAAAGTTTCCACTTAATGTCATAGGGAAATCATCAAATTACTTGAAGCTAAATTTATTAAACCAATGGATTATTTTAAATGGGTTTCCAACATTGTTCCTATTCGAAAGAAGGTCACTATGGTCATTCACATTTGTATTGATTTTTATAATCTTAATATTTATTATCCCAAGGATAACTTCCCTTTACCTTCAATAGATGCCATTATTGTTTCCACGAATGATTAAAAAATGTTATCTCTTATGGATGGCTTCTAAAGATACAATCAAATTCATATCACTCCCTAGGACAAACATAAGTCAACCTTCACCATAGAATAGGGCACCTATTTCTATGTCAAAATTCCCCTCAGCCTCAAAAATTTTGGAGCCACTGACCAATGAGAAATGAATCACATCTTTCACAATCTTATTCACAAAATTTTTAAAACCTATGTGGATAATCTCATTTCTAAATCCAAAAATTATAAGAATCATCTTTTTTATCTTGCTATCATCTTTAGCCCTCTCTTTAAATATAAAGTTGGACCTAATCCATACAAATGTGTCTTTGGAGTCACATCTAGAAAATTATTCGGGTTTTTAATCACTCTTTATGGCATCGATATTGACCCTAAAAAAATTAGTGCCATCATAAACATGCGCATTCCTCCTTTTATTCCCAACATTCATATTTTTTAGAAAAAACTTAGGGAAATTTGATGATTCGTCCCTAAAATGGCATATCTAATTCACTCTATCAATTCCCTTCTCAAGAAAGGTACTACTATAGAATGGATGGATCCATGTCCAAAAACCTTTGATAATATGAAAGAGTCATTACTTCATTCACCTATGCTTCATCCTCCTTCTAATGATAAACCTTTGATTATATATACTTCTTCCACACCTATTTTAGTTGGGGCAAAGCTTGCCTAATAAGATGATATAAGAAGAGAGTATGTTATTTACTACATTATTCAAGGCCTCATCAATTATGAAACATGTTATATCAAAATTGAGCATGATTGCCTCCCATCTATTTCAAAGATAAAAATCTTCACCACTATATCCTTTACCAAACTACTTATGTCATTTCTTCTCCAAAGCATTTATTCCTAGAGATAGAATTTGTAAATGGATGGTCCTTATGGAAATTTATCTCCACATCATCACTCAAAAATTTATCAAAGAGAAATTCATAGCTGATCAACTTGTTGTAGCTCCCATACCAGCCACTTATTCTCTTCAAGATAATCTTCTAGATGATAATATTATTTACTTTTAAGATCTTAATCAAGATATTTATCTCAAAGATTATTTTCATATATCTATCATTGATCTTAAATATGATAAACTTTATGAATCCACTACTCCCTCCAGTACTACTAAACCAAAAATAGTTATCCAAGAACTTCCTGAAATTAATGTCGACTTGCATAACGATACTTGGAACTTTCACTTTGATGGTTTTAAATTCCTTCAAATATTTGGGGTAGGTTGCATTATCACAAGTCATCTTGTCAAGATCATTCCTTTATATTTTCACTTCACCTTTGATGTCACCAAAAATATGTCTGATGAGCTCAAAATATGGCTCATTATACAAATCTTAGATTCTTAGATAACTATTACATAGAAAATAGATATTTGTCGTATTTATATTAAACCAAAAACTAAATTTTTACTTTGTCATTAATGTCTAATCCATAGCATATTTTAGTGATATTTTTTGTGAATATTTATTAGGAAGAAGACACAGGTGATGTATAGTGAACATTCTATTTTGATCTCCATCCAGCAGAACTACAGACTCCGCAGGCTTGTTTCTACGGACTCTATAGGCTTGTTTCTATGGACTCTATAGGATTGTTTCTATGGACTCTACAAGCTTATTTCTATGGAATACATAGGCTCATTTATACGGACTCTGCAAGGTCAATACTAAGAATTTTGTAAGGACAACAGGAAGTTAGAGACCATATAGGATAAGAAAGAACCATTCTAGCTGGAATCAAATAAGGAAAATAACTGCCTACTATTTTGAAGGACTTGCTTTTGATAGATTTGTATATAATCAGATTTTAGTACTATTATAGGATAGGATATTTATTTCATCAAAATAATTAGATCTCTTGGAAATCCAATCTCCTATCTTTGGATGAAGGGATCGACCAGGAGTCCTATTCTTTTGCATCCTATTTTGAGTTAATTGTATTTGTATAAAGTGTAAGACTTTTGACTATTAAAAAAAGATGAAAATAGAAGATATAGAGAAAATAGAGGATCAAGAATTAGATAAGCATACAGGTTTCAATTAGATTGTAGTTATTTCATTTCTATGAATTAATACTTCAAGTTTCCAGCACTGATTAATCTTTATTCTTGAGTTCGAGAGGAGCAAGGACCCACTCTCCTTAGAACCAAGAACTGTGTACGGTATTTATGTTTTATTTAATTAGTTAGAATCTTGTTACTATTTGCATTTATTTATAAAAACATCAAAACAAATTCATAGTTTAAAAAGAGCATTTTGTTATTTCATTTCTTTTCTACGCAATGTATGTTTTCTTTTACAGCATAAGTGTGAAGTAAATTTATTTTTGTAAGTAGAAGTGTGAATTTAATTTCCCTACAAACATAAAATAGGAGTGTGATATTTTATTCCCAACAAAAGAGTGGATTGATTTGATTTATTTATTTTTTTAGCAAAAGCGTGAATCAAGTAGTTTAGTCAAAGTTAGAATAGGATCAGCAAGCACCCCCATAAGTAGACTTCTAGATCTACCATCCCATATCTTACTATAAATAGCTTTGGAAACTAGCCCTAGTTGATAAGACACCAATTTAATATTAGTTAAATGAGGAGTTAGATGACACTCATCATTTTTTGTGCCATTACCAGGGAACATAATGTGTTAGTAAGGTAATAATTATTGATCTAGAGTAAAAAAAATTGTAAAAATCATAAAAATCCCAAAAACAATTAATAAATTGATGCACCATCCTAGAGATTTTAAAGGATGATTTATTCCAAATTTTCTACCAAGGACACAAGTGGACACTCCTTCGACATCTCTTAGTAGTGAACCAAAAGATACAAGTAAAACATATTTGTAAGAATCTTCTGAAACTAGGATAGGAACTAGGCCATTACCACACGCAGGCCCCATAAGACAAATTCCTCAAGATCAATCTCTTGTAGAAAGACATTATTTAGAGATTTCCAAAGACTTAGAAGAAGCTTTTCAAAGATCCATAGCTGAAGAAAATTTTGAGAACTTGGAACAACCTATAGTTGAGACCACAAACATTTAGTGGGAAGATCATCCCAGCTTTGAAATATCATTAGAAGAAGAAATAGCTCTCCAACAAAATCAATAATTCACACAACTAGGAAGGACTTTCTCCTTTCCTATTGTTTCAAATCCTAATTATCAAACCTCCATGAAAAATATTTCACTAGCTAATCTGCCAAATTTCTAGGGATGATCTACAGAAGATCCTAATCAATTCTTATTTGAATTTAAGGTGTTATGTAAAACCTATGATTACACAACTGATAGCCAAAAATTAAAAGTATTTCCCTCTACACTTAAAGATGTATCTATGATATGGTTCATGGGTTTACTTGGAAATTCTATTAGAACATGGGATGACATGGAAATAGAATTCTTGAACAAATACCAAGATTACTACTGAGTACAAGAAAGAAAAGAGGATTTCTTGAAAATAAAACAACATGAGGATGAATCTTTAGAAGATTATTTGGATAGATTCATTTTCACCCATAAAAGAAGCAATTATCCACTCATTGAAGATGTTCAAAAATTGGTTTTCTTGAAAGGATTAGATGAAGACACTAGAGATGCCTTAAATCTGATGGATGAAGGAAACATAAATAAGTTGGCTTTCGATCAAATTTCTAATCTTTGTACCAATTACTCTTGAAAAAAAAACCTGGGATTAGGAAAGGAAAGTTGGGGAAATCTAATGAAGTGGGTAAATTAATGGAAGAATTTGCTAATCTCAAAATAGATATTCTAGTTACACTAAACAGTACTCTAGATGGCCTTTAAGCTGAGGCAAATGCAATAGACACTTTAGCAATCTATTGTCCTAAGTGCAGAAAGAAACATGCCCTTAGAGACTACCCCCTAAATAGAACCAATATTTCATCATGTGGGATATATGATGCAACAGATCATGATACCAAATATTGCACTCTTCTGCTATTTTAAAGAATCAAATGAAAACCCAAGTTCAATCCATTGAAGAAGTAAATTATATTCAAAGACAAAACTTTGCCCCGTAAAACCATGCTCAAGGATAGTTTAATGTAATAAATCTAGTTAATCCATGGATGGCACCATGGAATGTTTCAGTCCCTTCACCATTTTGGAATCAACCCCAGATTCCATCAATTCAAAATCTATGGGTAGGATAAGATTGGATGCCAACGCCTCCATGGATGGTGCCACAAACACAACAATGGGTACCATAATAGCATTATATGCCACAACCATACCAACAATGGAATCACTAGTGGAACCCATAGTCACAATTCACCCAACTAAGAAGACCACTTCAACAGCAAACCATTATGCCACCCCTAGTTATTCAGTAACAAAAACAAATCAATCAGCCCTCAATACCTACATAACCAATAGAAAATCTTAAAAATAAACATCCAAAACCTATTTATGTCAATGAAAACGAATAAATAATCAATGTTGGAGCAATTGAGTATTCAAACATATATTTGAGATCAGGAAAAACTATAAAAAAAACCTTTAGTACTCATTTTTGAGATACTTGATGAAAATGAAAAGACAGAATCATCTCAATTAAACACTGAAGAAGCTAAAATCAAAATGAGCACTAAAATAAACAAAGGAAACACTACTACACTAGTAGTTCCTTTTCTTAAAAGATTAAGAGAAACTGATATCAAACCAGACTCAAACTTAGTCCATGAGTTACAAAAGATCAATATTGAGGTACACCTTATACAAGCTATTAGGGATATACCTGAATTAAATAAGATCATCAAAAACCTCTATATAAAGACACTTGGGAGGAAGGTAAAATATCCTAGAACCATTCATGTTGATGGAAAAGTTACTAATTTATTAGCAGAAAAACTATTAATTCCAAAATATACAGATTCAAGAAGCCTAGTGATCACAGTCATAATCAAAAGAAAAGAAATTCCTAGTGTCTTGGTAGATTTAGGAGGATCAATTAATGTCATGACAACTGATACTCTCCATGCATTATCTCTTATGAAAATGTAACCTACAACTACCATTCTTCAAATGGCGGATCAATTGGTAATGAAACCAGAGGGAACTATAGAAAATGTTGAAGTGTTAATAGAATCTTGGGAATATCTAGTAGATTTTATGGTCTTGCAACCCAAAATAAAGAATATAGGATATCCTATAATCCTAGGTAGACCATGGTTTTCCACTATAGCAGCATTGATTGATTGCAGGTCATGAGACATGACCATTTCTAATGGGTTAAAATCCAAATGCATCTCCTTGTATCCTCCTGCAAAACCATCAACAAATTGCATACAATAAATTTGGGTGGATGAATCAGACAACACATTAAATAACATTTCCTCCTTAGCCATGCTCATAGTTAAAAAAAACTTAGAAGAATTGAATGGTGATATATACCTAGAAACTATGGACTATGCCAATCTAGAAACTACGGACTACCTTAGTTTAAGATTCTTGGGTCTGATGGAAAAATTATGAAACCTCCACTTCTACTTCTACTAGTAATTCTTCATCATATGATAATAAATTGATTCAAGAAAATGTGAAAAATTTGGCAGAACAATAGCAAACTCATTTTTTAGATGCATTTCATTGTTCTTTAGCAAGACTGATTCCTCTTGGAAAAGAGTTAGTTTATAATGTAACCATGTTTCATAAGCTACTTCCTCATCCATGTCCTCTGAACTCAATAATTAGTGAGTTTAAGTAAATAGAATCCAACTACCTAGGTATAAATCCAATCATGGTATTATTTGGAAATTTTTTGAACATCAATAGTTTGTTAACAAATGAAGAGGAAGATCAACTCTTTGAAGTATTGGAAAGACATACCAAGGCTTTTGCTTGGAATAATATTGACATGAAAGGAATTCACCCCAGTATATTCACTCATCACATTTACATATAATCTGTCAAATCAGTCAGACAACCACAAAGAAGAATAAACCCAGTACTAAAGGAAATAGTCAAAGTAGAAATCCAAAAGTTGCTAGAAGTTGGGTTTATTTACCCCATCTTAGACAGCCAGTGGGTGTCACCTCTAGTAATTGTGCCCAAGAAAAATAGAAAGTTAAGAGTATGTGTGGATTATAGAGAATTAAAAAAAGCAAAATTAAGGGATTACTTTCCTTTACCTTTCATTGATCAAGTTCTTGATAACTTGGTAGGAAAGAAATATTTTTCTTTCCTGGATGGGTTTAGTGGGTATAACCAAATAATGGTAGTAGCTGAAGATCAAGATAAAACCACATTTACCTATCCTTGGGGAACTTTTGCTTACCAAATACTTCCATTTGGACTCTATAATACTCCAACAACCTTCTAAAGAGCAGTTCTAGCCATATTCTTTGACCTTACAAATGATTGTCTTGAGGTTTATATGGATGATTTCACTATTTATGGTGAAACTTATGAAGAAGCTCTTACCAACTTGGAAAGAGTATTGATCAAATGTGAGAAACATCAATTATCTTTGAGCCATGAGAAATGTTTGTTGATGATGGATGAAGGTATAGTCCTGGGACATCATATTTCTATAAAAGGCATTCAAGTAGATCCAAAGAAAGTTAAAATAATTTCTAATTTATCCATTCCACAAACACAAACTAAAGTTAAGATTTTTTTAGGACATGTTGGTTACTATAGATGCTTCATAGATAAGTTTAGTCAAATAACTGCCCCTATGTTTGCCTTGCTTACAAAAGATAGTGCATTTGAATGGAATGATAGTTTCTAGCAAGCCTTTGAAACCATCAAAGCTAACTTGTTACTGCTCCAATATTAAGAGGACCAGATTGGACTAATCCATTCCATATATACACATATGCTTCCAATACAACACTAGGAGTAGTTCTTAGACAAAAGGATGAAGAAGGTAACATGTATGCTATATATTATATTAGCAAAAACATGACACCTACTAAAAGAAATTACATTGCAATTGAGAAGGAATTTTTAGCTATAGTTTATACAATCAAAAAATTTAGACACTACATAACAGGCTATAAGATATTTGTCTATACATACCATTCAGTTATTAGATATCTTACTAGCAAACAAATTGTAGGAGGTAGGGTTACTAGATGGTTATTGCTCTTACAAGAATTTGATGTTACTAATATAGATAAATTAGGGAAGTCTAATGTGGTTGTTGATTTCTTGTCAAGAATCAACACTACAGGTGAAAAAGAACTAGTGAAAGATGACTTTCTAGATGAACAATTATTCACTATTTTAGCACAATCTTAGTGGTTTGTTGATATAACTAATTACCTCACCATAGGGAAGCTTCCTCTGCACTTTTTACCAAAAAAATGTTTAATCAAAGAAAGTTCTTCTTTTAAATGGATTAATGGAATGTTATTTAAACTTGGAGCTGATCATGTGTTTCACAGGTGTGTGACAAATGGTGAAGCTTATGATATCATTAGAGCTTCTCATGATGAACCAGGAGGAGGAAATTACTCAACTCAAAGAACTATATATAAAATCCTAGGAGTAGGATATTATTGGCCTCATCTTCATCACCAAGTAAAAAGATATGTTAGACATTGTGATGCTTGTCAACAAATTAGACAACCTACTCTTTCAATAGAGATGCCTCTGTACCCTCATCCTTAATTGATTTTAGAACCATTTGAGAAATGAGGAATTGATTTTATTAGTCCATTGGATCTTCCTTCTAGAGGAAAAGAATATCTCCTAGTATGTATAGACTATGTGACCAAGTGGGCAGAAGTGGAAGCATTAACTCATGCAAAAGAAGAAATGGTAGTTGATTTCTTATATTTCAAAATCATGCAAAGATTTGGTGCTCCAAGAGAGATAGTCTCATATCAAGGACCAAATTTCATGTCAAACATGATAAAGCATTCCATGTAAGTGTATCAAACTCAACACAGAAAAACATCTCCATACCATCCACAAGCGAATGGACAAGTTAAAGTCACTAACAAAGAATTGGAAACCATTTTAACCAAGGTTTTTAATTTTAGTAGAAAGGATTGGGTAGATAAGGTACTAGAAGCTGTTTGGGCCTATAATACTACTTGGAAAATAACAATTAGATTTTCACCTTATGAATTGGTTTACAGTAAGAAGCCTTTATTCTCTGTTGAATTTGAATTACAAACATTGAAAATAGCTGTAGAAGTAGGAATTGAGTTAGAAGAAATATAGA
The DNA here is from genome assembly GCA_037957365.1 of Torreya grandis. Lineage (NCBI taxonomy): Eukaryota > Viridiplantae > Streptophyta > Pinopsida > Cupressales > Taxaceae > Torreya > Torreya grandis. The sequence continues at coordinate 123,031 of JARHVA010002146.1, read as the reverse complement.
AAGAAAAACTCCTACAGCTTAATCAACTTGATGAAATAAGGATAGAAACACTACAAAGAACTGAACTGATACAACATCAAAGAAAAATTTGGCATGATGCATAAATCAAACAATGGAAGTTTCAAAAAGGAGATTGGGCACTGTTGTTTGATTCTAAATTTCAACAGTTCAAAGGAAAACTACAAACAAGATGATTGGGACCTTATGAGATTGAAGAGGTCTAAGAAAATGGTTTTGTTAAGCTGATACCTATTGATGACACTAGAAGAGCTCTGTTAGTCAATGGACATAGGTTGAAGCTCTATCAAAAAACCTCTCAATAAAAATGAATTTATTCAAAAAGTAAAGGATCAAGTAGTTGTTATGGAAAGATTTACTTCTTCCCGTGAACATGCTCCTTGATAATCCCCTAGCCAAAAAAAATAATAAATAATAAAAATAAAAATAAAAATCAATCAATAGTGAAAATCCTTCCAGGGATGTTATTGATAATGCATACCCAGAAAACCAACTTACTAGCTGGCTATGCATTACAAAAAAAAGGGGGGGCTTTCGTTAGAAAACTAGTAATGGTTGGCCAAAGGGAAAAACCAAAAATTTATAATAAAATCTCATCATGACACTATGATTGATCATCTCCATGAAATAAACTAATCCATGCAAACCTATTTTTGTAGGCCATGTGGCAAGCAAAGGATAACATCTAAGGTTAAAGTAAGTAAGATATATTTTTTTTATCTACGTTTAGTTGACTAATTATTTTCAATTTGATTAAGACCCTATTCTTTCAAGATGACCTAAATTTGAATCATCTAAAACGGAATGACACATGCCATAATGAAAAAGCATGCAATTGAGTTGTCAAAGGTGTATGGATAAGTGTGCAACTTTGATATCATCAATTGAGTCATCGAGTACCATAATGATGGGATGCCATAAAAAGGGGTTTTAAATGAAATAATGAATCACTATCACCATCAATATGACATGTCATCATTTCACATAACTTGTATTAATGAGACCAAATAGTTTGTACACTCTGTAGAAATGTGTGGCACTTAACTGTTTCAAAACATCATACCACACTATGGACTCATGCAGCTGTAGCATTTCAAATGAACCATTTCCTTTCTATGGACTTCAATAAAAGCTAATATTCAGAGCCTGTTGCCTACTAAATTTAACAAAAGATTGGTCTACACCTTAATTGGAGTTAAAGGAATTGAGTTGATTGTGACTGCATAGAAATGGGATAGAAGACAAGATTAGAGCCAAAGGATCCAGTGAATTTTCATAAAGACAAATTTTTTATAGTAGTATTCAAAGCCAATGGTTGGCTACCTTTCATTGAAAAGATCCACAGTTTTGATGAAACAATGGTAATTGAATTCATTACCAATCTCACCCCTAAATTTTTAATTGTGAAAGGCATTATTATTCCTGTTACAACTCAAATCATAAGCCAAATTATACAAGTTCTAGAAGAAGGAATGAGAGATATAGGTAGAGTTTCATTTAGTGATTTAATTAGTTAGTTTAATGGTAATAAGTAGACCGAAACTTCATTTTGGTAGAATCTAAGGGAAAATCAAAATAGATTAAAATAAATTCACTTCTTAAACCTTGGAAATTTGTGGCCATGTGGGTACTTAAATATATCATTTGTGAAGGGAAACATAGTCTTTTAGGGGGAGATGCCATGAAAATGTTAATACATCTTAAGCATGGGAGACAAAACCCTCAGTAAAAAATTAACCTCTCATCTTTCTTCTATGCTACTCTGCAAGTTATGTCTACAACCCCTACTACTGCTCTTAGGCATCATAGCCTTATTCAGCTTATTATCCAGCATCATTTCCTTTAGCAAGGTTAAGAGGTCTGGGAGGAATTTCAAAACAATATAGCACAAGAAACCCCAAATGTACCATAGGAACACTCATCTCCACTTGCCCCATCAGCTGATAACATAACACCAACAAAAAAATCTTAGACTGTAATCTCCACATAAATCCCTTCTTCTTCTTCAAGAAGAATCACAAGGTCTCAAAACCCTAAAATTTCTAGGTCTCCACAAGAACCTCATGAGTCTGTAGGACAACCAGTTCCTTTAATAAGAAGAGGAAAATTGAGATGGATGGTTTCTACAAAACTTGAGAAGACCAAGGGTTTGGTGGTTGAGAAGGAAATTCAACCAAGTGTAGCTCAAAGAGTAACTAAAAGAAGAAGGCTCATTTTAACAGAAGAAGATGAACAAGAAATTATGGATATTTTAGATAGTCTTAAATGGTGTCTCATTCCCCCATACATCAAAATATTCGTGTACCTATAGATATTGAATAAAATCCTTTTGAAAGGAACTCTCCAATCATAATGGAGGAGCCAAATCCAGAGGAAGAGCCACACATAGTAGAGGAATTAAGTATGGTGGAACAACCACTTGTTCCAATTAAAACTGTAATGGATAAAGGGAAAACTATATGTACCAATAAGAAAAGAAAATCATCAAATATAAATGATCTTATTATGCAGCTAACTTTGTAGCTTTCTCAAGCTCAAGCTCTTGAACAACAACAAATAATTGACATTGTTGACTTAATCAGTCAATTGTAAGACAAGGACCATCTCAACTCATCTTTGGTGCAGAAATTAGATACGATATATGTTGATCGTGCCATAGAAATTCATAGAGGAAATAATAAAAGAACATGAAGATGAACATATTGGTCTTTGGATATATGTATAAAGTCTGAAGAAGGAAAATAGGAGATTGCAAAATTTGGTAAACTCTTTCAAAGCACCTGTTATTGCACTTTCTCCTCTTAAGGTATTTGTTGACCATGGTTGTCAAACAAGTGATCCAGGTATTCCTCCCTTGCAAATACTACATCAAATTGAAGAAGAATATTCTATACTTAAATAGAAAAACAAAGATGCAACTTATTCAAACAAACTCTTGGTAAATGAAAAGAAAGAATTAGAGGCTAAAGTCCAAGAACTAGAAAAAAATTTGCAAGATGCATGCAACTTAGGATATACTCTTTTGGCATGTAGGAATACTTCTCTTGCATATAGTTTGTTTTTATTGGAACAATTTTATTGATGGTAGCTTCTGTAGATCTCCTATCATCTTCCTTACAAAATTTTATAGCCAACAACATTTTTAGAAATTTTCTATAGTGTTAAACCTGATCAGCAAGATTTGTTTTCTAAATTTTATTTGCATGACTTGAATCTAGGAAATCATGAGCAAAATAAGTTTTTAATAAATCTTCATGTAGGAGAAGTTCAACTGAGAGCATTACATTCTATATTCAAAAATCAGATAGCATGGAAAGGTAGATTTGAGGACTATACCAATTATGCTAAGACTACAGGATTATGTGTCAGACCAACCTTTCCTATTCCCAGATTGATCAAATAGAATTTTAATTGTGATTTTTAAAATGATGAGGTTAAAACACATTATTTATAGGCTCTATATGATTTTACTATTTCTTTTGATTTATTTTCAAGACAAAATTTTGATTCAATAATGGCTGCAAGTGTAAATAGATGGAACCAACTTTTAGTGCCTCTTAAAAGGCGAGAAGTCATGTCCCTAAATAACTTAAGATGGAGTATGAGGAAATCATCATCAATTCTAGAAATTTTAATAGAGGTAATCAACTCTGGGGGAGAACAAAAATGGATTGGCATGAGATATAGACCCCCTTTGATGATCATACCTATTCTAGGATGGCAGAGTTGGGCTCCACAATCAGAAGAGTAATTCAGTATATTGAAACAAATGATTAAAACACATTAAGGATTTACCATAAATTTAGATAGACACATAACAAATGAATTTGATGAATATGATTTGAGTCAGAGTGTAGAAAGTAGAAGCCAGAGCTATGAATGCTAATAAATGTTTGCAATTAGACTTAAAAAAGGTAAAGCTTGGGGGAGATGATGAGCTCAAAATATGGCTCATTATTGACATGTTATTTCTTTCAAATAATCTCTCAAAGGATATTATCTTATACAAATTTTAGATTCTTAGATAGCTATTACATGGAAAATAGATATTTGTCTTATTTATATTAAACCAAACTAAATCTTTACTTTGTCATAAATTTCTAATACATAGCATGTTTTAGTGATATTTTGTGTGAAGAATGCTCAAGAAGAAGACACAGGTGATGTATAGTGAACATTCCATTTTAATCTCCATCCAGCATAACTATGGACTCCACAAGCTTGTTTCTATGAACTCCGCAGGCTTGTTTCTATGGACTTCACAAGCTTGTTTCTACAGACTCTACAGGCTTATTTCTATAAACTCTATAGGCTTATTTCTATGGACTCTATAGGGTTGTTTCTATCGAATATGTAGGATTATTTATATAGACTCTTTAGGCTCATTTCTATGGACTTAGTAGGGTCAATACTAAGAATTTTGTAAGGATAATGAGAAGCTGGAGACCAGATAGGATAGGAAAGAACCATTCTAGCTAGAATCAAATAAGGAAAATAATCGCATACTATTTTTAAGGAATTTATTTTGATAGATTTATATATAATCATATTTTAAGACTATTATATGATAGGATATTTATTTCATCAAAATAATTAGATCTCTTGGAAATCCAATCTCCTATCTTTAGCTGAAGGGATTGACTAGGAGTCTTATTATTTTGCATCCTATTTTGAGTTGATTGTATTTGTATAAAGTGTAAGACTTTTGACTATAAAAAAAGAATAAAATAGAATATATATTTAAAATAGAGGATCAAAAATTAGATAAGCATACAGGTTTCAATTAGATTGTAATTATTTCATTTTTATGAATTAATACTTCAAGTTTCTAGCACTGATTAATCTTTGTTCTTGAGTTTGAGAGGAGTAAGGGCTCACTCTCCTTGGAACCAAGAATTTTGTATGGTATTTATTGATGAAAACTGATCTTACACAGCTCTGAAACCATCAACAAACTGATATAGACCTATCTAGATCATTCATTCCTTGTAGCCCTATTTTACCTGTTTATTGGCCATAACTCTTTGTCAGTTAACTCAATCATGAAAGTAAAACTATTTATGGATACCCATTAATCTTTTCTATAACATATTGAAAAATATCCTAAGGTTACTTTGTACGGAATTGTACTTTCTTATTTAGACCCTATTCTAATTAGCCCTCCTTTTGTGTAAAACATCTTGTCCAGAGTGATGTACAGACTTTCTAATCAAACAAAGCACCATTCCAAATACCCATTATCTTGTTACAGGTGAATCAATCATTTGTTAGTGCACTTCTTTGGAGAAATCTACTTTTCCTATATTGGCCTATGCTCTTCCCTTCAAATGCACCTAGGTTTCACTTGGCAATTATTCTTTTCCATACTTCTCCATACTGTAGCACCTTCAAACCACTTCCAATAGTTTTCTAACATCATCAAGGTTCATATTACAAATTTTCAAGAGTTTTTAGGCATTAAAACTCATTTTGAGGGTTTTATCCTAATTCAAGATTTTCCTATGACTGTCACAGGCCGAGGGCTTATTAATTTTGCTGGGAGTGTTTTAGCATGTTTCAAGGGTTCAAAAAAAAATTATATGGACTGTTTTACTACCCTACACCTTTTCCAATCATCCTCCCATTCATAACAGCCTTCTGTACCTTCCAATGCTTAACATTTCAGTTGTCTTTGACTGTATTTTCATGACAGTCAGTAGGGTTCATGTTTGTCTTCTTAAGCACAATGATCCATAGGCCTTTCAAGGTGATATACAAACATGTAAACATCTAAAATACTTCCCCATTCATATGCTCTACCAAAGATGACTTGATCAAACCATTTACTATGCAAAACATGCAACTTTCTTGTCTTTTCCTATACACTATCACCTACAGGGCTGAATTCCAACTATGGAGTTTTAAGATATCAAAGAAGGCATATAGACTTATCCCCATATAATTATGAACTTCATGCAAACATTTATACATTGATTTTATCTTAGACAGTGGGCTGTAGTTTTTGGATGCCTGAATAGTTCCCAACACATAAAATAACCAGTCTACATGTAGCTTTCACAATGTTCTTTGAAGAATCATCACACACACACACACACACACACACACACACACACACACACACACACACACACACACACACACACACACACACACACACACATGCTTATCACTAAAATTCACAAAGAAACCATATATGAAACAAATACATTCATTCTTCTTAGATCAAATAGCTGACTTATAGCTCAATATAAGATTCAGCTCTAGTGTCCCATGGCTTTCAAAGCCTTACTTTCTCCTTCACTCATTCTTTTCTCCTTCTCTTCCCTTTAACATCTCTTGAATGAGGTCCTCCCTCACTAATTCTTCTCTCTTTTCTTCATTCCATTCTCTTTCCTTGAATGAGAGAACTTTTCCTTTCTGTCTTTCTTCCCTTCTACGCCCCTCTCATCCTCTCTTCTCTTCTTTTCCCCTATCCTTCTCTCTCATTACTAAATTCTCTCTTTTTTTGTCTTTTCAAGAATATCTCTTCTAACTTCTACGCCCAAATTGGGCTTAAGGCAAAACCAAATGATGTTTGTAAGTTTAAATAATATACTAAGGTTGAAAATAGTTTCAACCATTTCCCCCTAATTTTCTCAACAGCCTAACCATCACTTTTCACCTTTTCACTTTTAACTTTTGACCATCACATTTACTCTTAAGGTGAAATTTTGAAATCTCACACAATTTGGAGGGAAAAACCAGAATTTGAATTTTCATGCTAGAATTTCAAACTATTTTAGATGCTCATGCATCATACTCTCCCTCTAGAAAAGATTTGAACCTTAGTTCAAATGGGATGCTTCCTCCATGCTTTAGACTTCACTTGTATACCTGGATTCCAAGGTTTTGTTGTCAATGCCAATGCTTGTCTTTGATAGTCTTTATCTTTCATCTTGTTGTTCTTCCTCTTTAGATATGTTCTTCTCCTCATCTCTTTCTCAGTTGTCATCTCCAGCTTCCATGCTTCTTCATCTTCATATATGTCTTCTAGTTCTTCTTGTTCCATAAGCTTCTCCAATGACTCATTTATGTCATTCACTTCAGCAATCTTCATACCTACATACAAAACATTCAAAGCCACCTTAGAATCAAAATCTTTAGGCCATAAAGCCTATTGGCTGTCTTCACATGCTTGCTCTTGTTGCTTAACCAACACTGTCCTTGCCTCTTTGCTTTGTTCTTTTCTTGTTTCACTTTTCCCAATGGTGTCTTCACCATGGCTTGTACCTTCCTTCATCTCTCTTGAATTACCAAACAACTCTTCTAACATCTTCAACTCTTCCTTTAGTGAGATCTCATCTACCTCACTATTCACTTCATCAAACTTGGGCTGATCACTTACAAGGATTATTTGTCCTTTAATAGCCTCACTCTTCATCTCATCTTTTCTTAGCTTGTTTTCACATAAACCAACTTCTTTAATATACTCATCAAAAACAATTGAAACACCATTACCTTGTGTCTCCTTACTATCTTCAATTGATCCCTGAAGCCATCTTGTTTGTTCTTGCCTCAATTCATTTTCCATCCTCTTGGAACTCTCTCCTTGCTATACATTAGTTTTCATAGACATTTTCCATTCCTCATTTTCCATAAAAGATCATTAAATGATTCAAAAACATCATTATCCCATTCATTGCAAGTAATTGACTTACCTTTCATCTTTGTGTCCTTATACTCTACCTCATTATTCTTTGAGAAGTTTTCTTTCTCACCTTTAGCCATCCATACCTTCTTCATAGCTTTAGGATGACACTTGTTCAATTTACCAACCAATTTCTGCTCTTTGACATCTTCATGTTGTCTTGTTTGAGAGTGGGCCTTGCTTGCTTTACATTCTACCTCTTCCTTCATGCTTTGTATTTGCTTCTTACTTGAATCATCATCTTGATTAAGCTTTGTGTCTTTCATTACATTTGCTGATCCCTTGAGCCATTTTGGTATCACATAGCCATGGTCTATTGCTGGATTTGAAGGCTTGTTATTGATCTTCTTCATCTCCATCTGTACAATAGTAGTCTTACTCTTATATGCATTTGAAAAATCAGAATTTGAACTTATTTTTACCTTTTCAATGGCTTGATGTTTAGCCATACTCTTCCTCATAGTTTCCTTGCTTGCATTAACTTTATTTAGGTGTGTTTCCTTCCTTTGTTCTATTGGAATGTTTTTCAAGTCATCATAGTATTCTATACCCTCTTCTTCATTGGCATGATGATGGACTTCCACTACTTCCTTGTGGAATTTTGAAACCTATTCAACAGTTGTTCCATAATTAAGTGGATGAGAAAAACCAATATTATAATTCACCTTTACCTCCTTGATGGGCTGCTTCATGGTTTTCTTTATTTGCATGGCTTCTTTGATTGCACTATCCTCTTTTGTGCATATTTTTCCACTTGCTTCTTCAAGGTACTCCATGGCATCATGGAATACAATTTCCTCCTCCATCTCAACATTTTCCTGCACAACATCTCCAACATCTTTCTCATGCATTTGACAATGCATTCCTTCTCCCTTATCAACAACAACAAACTCTCTTCTCTTTCCTCTTACACATTCACTTGTGTACTTGGTGTCTTCTCTTGCACCAATCTCTTCACTCTCCAAGGCCCTTCTCTTGACCTTCACAAGGCTGCTCATACCTGCACTTACCCATGCAAAAATAGCATTAGATATAAAAACAAGAGACCACAAGGCCCCTATGAGTGCTCTTTTCATCAACACTCTCATCTTTTCAAGTGCTCTTCCTGGCACTTCATCTTTTCTCTCTTCTCTCTTGTTCTCCTCAATGAGAAATTTCTTCTCAACTTCTTCCTCTTGTTGCTCACTTGGCAAGCTTCTTATCTTCTTGCCTCTATGGGCTTCTCTCTTCATGGCAATCTTCTTTTGCCTTCTTCTCCTCTTCATTAGGATATCAATTGGCCACTTCAACCTCTTCTTCATTGGCCATACCCATGCTTGCCTATTCAACTGCATCCAAGACTCATATCTATTTGCAAAATTAGCTAAATCTCTTTTCAAATTATCAATCTCTTTATCAATTGCAATATTGTCCATACCTTTCTTCTTTTGGATACTTGCTTTCTTCTTGGTGCCCTCATGTACCTTGCTACTCTGTAATGCCTTCAACAATACTTCCATCTCTGAGATCTTCACCCAAGTCTTTTCCACCTTGGTCTCTTGATCCCTTGTCTCACCCAAGCCTTTTCTCCTTGACTAGTCTTTTGACAATCTCCTTGATCTCACCTAGGCCTTTTGCATCCTAGTCTTTTGATCCTTTTCTCAATCCTGCAACAATTCTTTATACAACACTTCAATAAACACAAATTACAAATCCAAGCTTACCTTTCTTTGGATCTTTCTCTTGAGCATTCACTTGATCTTCTTAATTTTGAGCTTCCCAAGCTTAAAACTCCATCCTTTACCTCACCTAAGTCTATTTCACCTTAGTCTTTTGGCAAACTATCCAAGCTTCTTCTTGGATCTTCACTAAGCCTTCCTTGGCTTCTTCTCCTCTTAAGCCTTAATGGCTTGGCCACCATGAACCTACAACTTCTTCACTTGATTGCTTCTCAACACAATAAACATAACTCAAATAGCAAAGATTCTCATACCTTTTCTTTCCAAGGTCTTCTAGTGCTTTGTCCTACTGATCCTCTTGTCAAATCCTTCACAACTGCAACATCATTATTTTCTTAATTCCATAGCAACAATTTATCAAATCCCAAGAGCTTCAATCTTTGATACCAAATGATGAAAACTGATCTTACACAACTCTGAAACCATCAACAAACGGATACAGACCTATCTAGATCATTCATTCCTTGTAACCCTGTTTTCCCTATTTATTGGCCATAACTCTTTGTCAATTAACTCAATCATGAAAGTAAAACTATTTCTGGATACCCACTAAGCTCTTCTATAACATACTAAAAAATTTCTTGAGGTTACTTTGTATGGAATTGTACTTTCTTCTTTAGACCCTATTCCAATTAGCCCTCCTTTTGTGCAAAACATCTTGTCCAGAGTGATGTACAGACTTTCTAATCAAACCAAGCACCATTAAAGATACCCATTATCTTTTTACAAGTGAATCAATTATTTTTTAGTGCACTTCTTTGGAGAAATCTACTTTTCCTATATTGGCCTATGTTCTTCCCTTCAAATGCACCTAGGTTTCACTTGGAAATTGTTCTTTTCCATACTTCTCCATAATGTAGCACCTTCAGACCACTTCCAAAAATTTACTAACATCATCAAGGTTCATATTACAAAGTTTCAAGAGTTTTTGAGCATTAAAACTCATTTTGAGGGTTTTATCCTAATTCAGGATTTTCCCATGACTGTCACAGGCCGAGGGCTTATTAATTTTGTTGGGAGTGTTTTACCATGTTTCAAGGGTTAAAACAAATTTTCTAGGGTCTGTTTTCTACCCTACACATTTTCCAAGCATCCTCCCATTCATAACAACCTTCTGTACCTTCCAATGCTTAACATTTCAGTTGTCTTTGACTGTATTTTCATGACAGTCAGTAGGGTTCATGTTTGTCTTCTTAAACACAATGATCCATAGGCCTTTCAAGGTGATATACAAACATGTCAACATCTAAAATACCTCCCCATTCATATGCTCTATCAAAGATGAATTGATCAAACCATTTACTATGCAAAACATGCAACTTTCTTGTCTTTTCCTATACACTGTCACCTACAGGCCTGAGTTCCAACTGTGGAGTTTTAAGATATCAAAAGAGATTTTTAAAGCCTGTTTCTTCTTCCTTTAGGTTTATACTTGCATTTAGACATCTCTCCATATCATTATGAACTTCATGCAAACATTTATACATTGATTTTATCTTAGACAGTGGGCTGTAGTTTTTGGATGCCTGAATAGTTCCCAACACATAAAATAACCAATCTACATGTAGCTTTCACAATGTTCTTTGAAGAATCATCATACACACTCACATACACACACACATATATATAGGCCTATCACCAAAATTCACAAAGAAACCATATATGAAACAAATACATTCATTCTTCTTAGATCAAATAGAAGACTTACAGCTCAATATAAGAATCAGTTCTAGTGTCCCATGGATTTCAAAGCCTTTCTTTCTCCTTCACACATTCTTTTCTCCTTCTCTTCCCTTTAACATCTCTTGATTGAGGTCCTCCCTCACTAATTCTTCTCTCTTTTCTTCATTCCATTCTCTTTCCTTGAATGAGAGAACTTTTCCTTTTTGTCCTTCTTCCCTTCTATGCCCCTCTCATCCTCTCTTCTCTTCTTTTCCCCTCTACTTCTCTCTCATTATTGAATTCTCTCTTTTTTTTTTCTTTTAAAGAATCTCTCTTCTAACTTCTATACCCAAATTGGGCTTAAGGCAAAACCAAATGTTGTTTATAAGTTCAAACAATATACTAAGGTTGAAAATAGTTTCAACCATTTCCCCCTAATTTTCTCAATAGCCTAACCATCACTTTTCACCTTTTCACTTTTAACTTTTGACCATCACATTTACTCTTAAGGTGAAATTTTGAAATCTCACACAATTTGGAGGGAAAAACCAGAATTTGAATTTTCATGCTAGAATTTCAAACTATTGTAGATGCTCCTGCATCATTTATGTTCTATTTTATTAGTTAGAATTTTGTTAATATTTGCATTTATTTATAAAAACATCAAAACAAATTCATAGTTTAAAAAGAACATTTTCTTATTTCATTTCTGTTCTATGCAAATTATGTTTTCTTTTACAGTAGAAGTGTGAAGTAAATTTCTTTTTGTAAGTAGAAGTGTGAATTTACTTTCCTTACAAATGTAAAATAGGAATGTGATATTTTATTTCTATCAAAAGAGTGGATTGATTTGATTTCTTTATTTTTTTAGCAAAAGTGTGAATCAAGTAGTTTAGTCAAAGTTAGAATAGGATCATCAAGCACCACCATAAGTAGACTTCTAGATCTACCATCCCATACCTTACTATAGATATATTTGGACATAGGACCTAGTTGATAAGAAACTAATTGAATATTGGTTAAATGAGGAGTTAGATGACACTCATCAATGGCCACGTATGAAGCCCTCATTTTAGGCATGAGAGTTGCTCTTGAATTAGACATTCAATATATTCATGCTTTAGGTGTTTTTAAGCTTCTTTTCCATCAAGTTAGTGGTGATTATAAATGTAAAAGTGATAACCTCATCACATATCATCAAATTTTAACCACTCTTACTAAGGATTTCATCTCTTTCACTATTAAGCCTATTCCTAGAGATCAAAATTCCATTGCTAATTCTTTTGCCTCTTTAGCATCTCTCTTTCATCTACACCAAGTTATTTCCAATCCTACTTTACTTATACAAAAAATAAAATTTCCATCCTCTACTCAACCACTAGATCACTTATCTATCATATCAAACTTGTTACCATTTGACAAACCCCATTGTAGACACTAGAAAACTACACACCTATAGTTTTTGATGACTAAATGCCTCAAGACCCTTAAAGACCCCCTAAACCTTCTCAATCCTCAACCAACCATTCTTAACCTAACCAAATCACTACTTTCCTATTCAAAAATACTATTTGAAAGTACTATTCAAAGGTACTATCACTATTCACTATGGGACCCACTATCACTATTCATGATGACATGGCATGTGACATGGCAAGTGAAATGGAATGTGACATGGAAAGTGACATGGAAGGTGATATGGTAAGTGACATGGCTTAAAAATAAGGTGGCCTGATGTGGGACATCATACCCCACCTGGGACCCTTTCCCAAGGTGCTTAATTACTTCATTTAATGACCTCATTTAAGCATCACAAATCCCCCCATTTAAATATGGATAGTTTACCCTTAAGGATCCATCATTCAGCATGTATTTTTACTTCACACATGAAAGTGGCCTTCAAAATGAGATACCTACCTCTTTAGTGCTTTGGGAAAGACAAAGTGCACCCATTTTTGACTTTTAAACCCAAATGGGAGACGCTCAACCCAAATGGAAATCCCCACCAACTTCATCTTTGACTTATTCATGAACCATATGTAAAATGGTTCCAATTTTTTTGTGCCATCTCTTTAAGTTCTTGGATGAAGACAAGAAAGGGTGGTGAAAATTGTTTAGCCTCATTAAGTGCATGATTCTCATACAAAATTGGACTCATGTTCATGATTATAATTCAAAATTAGACTCATGTACAAGGTGGGAGACTCACCAAACAAAATAGGAATCCCCACCAACCTCATATTTGACTCATTCATGCACCACATGGGAAATGGTTCCATACTTCTACTATTCTCTCTTTTGGCATGGTTCTTGATAATAAATCCTATAAATACCACACCTCTCCTTCACCCAAGGTGAATTTTAAAGTTATTATTTGGTTATTAACATCTTTTTTTATATATTTTAAGGATTTAATCCACATCTTGGAGGAAAATAATTCAAAGCAACGAAGCTCTACCAAAATCACCATGGGATTACTTCATCACATCATCAACAATATCAACCACATCAACAATCCTCAAGGTAACATTATTTGTTTTCTATTTATTTAATTAAGTCCTTCATGTTATTACCTTTACCTTTACCCATTAATCCACTTTCCATATTCATCCATTGACCTCCTTTACCGCCTTTGCCATTGTAATTCCATTTACCTTCGTTGCCCTCTTTGCACCTTTTCCACCTCCACCCTCTTTGCTCCCTCATCCTTTTGTTACCCTAGTTACTTTTTTTTTAATCTTTTTAAACCATACATACCTCTCATTTTATTATATAAATAAACCCAAACCAAACCATTCTTTTTAACCTTGTCAAATTACCAAACATAAAACCACACTATTGCCTTAACCAATTTTTAGCATTAGTATAATCAAACTAGTTTGCTTCATTTTGGTTAATTTAGCAAAGCATATAATTTTATAAATCAATTTTATGTAATATGATGTATTTTATTTCAATTTTATATTCATTTAAGTTAAATATATTTATTTTATCATTTTAACTTAAGTGTTAAAATAAGGTGGATTGACAACCTCCTAAAAAGCTTTTACTTTTAGGATCTAACTCGTGCTATGCAATCCACCCAACTAGTTGTCTAACCAACAAGTTTTGTGGTAGTGATTTTTTTTATTTTAGGTCATTATTACATATCCAAATATTATTTATTACAAATTCTAGATTAAACATGTGTGCATTCAATAGGTATTCTTCTATACACCCTTCTTCACTAGTTTTTTCTTTTCACACTTAAGAAAAAGCAAAAATTAGATATAAATATTTTAGCACGTCTAGTGGGACCCTTGAGTTTTATTGGGTTCACTAGTTTTTTTAGGAAATTTAATTTCACTAGTAAAATTTAATTTAATTTTTGAAAATTAAGCATTCCTTCCTTTCGAAACATAAGTTTTAGTATCTTTTGTTATAGAAAATCGCAAAATAAAAAAGTAAAAATTTTCACTCTTTTTTCTTACATTAGTAAAATATCAAAAGATCATCCATCCTAGGATTAGGTTTTCCTTTTTCATGTTGAATTTAGGTTAATTTTATTTGTTCTTGTCTTCATTCAAATAAATCAAAAAAAAAAATGTTGGTTAAAATTGAGTGTATCTATTGACTGCTTACTTGATTTTAGCTCACCTAATTTAATTAAAAGAATTATGAATTAATCATAGTTCATAAATGTTACACAAACCAAAGCACTTGTAAAAAAAAATCAAAAAACACTTGAGGCAAGGCCTGACTAGGATTTCATCACCTAGTGGATCACCTTACCCTTTCTTGATTATCTTACTTGAATTTAATCAGTAAGGGGATAACCAACTCAGTTCTCTGGATAAGTATAAACTATAGAAATTAGTACATATTAGCTAAGCACCCACAGTAGCTGTAGTATTATGATTTGATGAGAGCAAGCCCCAAGTACTAAGACACATACTTAGATCATTACATACTTCTATTGGGTCCCTAAACATGACCCAAAACAAAACATAGATTACATTGTTTATGACCTATTCAAGCCAATTTCTTATTCACACTTTCTAAGGCATAAGTTAAAAGAGAAATAATTAAAACTATATAATTTAACATATCTTAGTGTATGCTTTGATTTCCTTGAATATTGTTTTTATTAATTTTTTTTTAGGTGTGAGCTTCATTTCTCTCCATTCTTCACATAGTCTTTACTAGACTACAAATTGAAGAATCAAACCAACCAAGAATCTATTTTCCAATACCTCATCTCCACAACCTTTTTAAATGGAGATATTAACTATTTTCTCTCTTGGAGATCCTAAATTTTCAAATATCTTGGAGAATAATCATTTCACCTTAAAGTGGTACCTTGTATCACAAGCCACTTATGCTTCCTTTCTTACCAACAATAAACCAAACTTGTCTATAACCAACCCAAACATGTTTACAACTAACCCAACCTTGTCTAAAACCAACCCAACCCTATCTATAATTAACCTAACCTTACCTATAACTCATCAAAATCCAACTTCAACTAACCCAAAAACTATCAATCTTCACCCAAACTACCACCTATGTTTGTTGTAGTGATAACAGACTAGATATCTAAATTAGAGTCAAAACTTAGGCCATCTATTTCTGGTATCCATGATCAGTCAAAAATCACTTACAACTAACCAATGACCTATCATCAACCTTTTAATTATTATCATGCCCAACCAACAACCTATCAACATCTATCATCTCAATCACCCCAACCTTGTCAATGCTTAGGCCATTTCCTTCAACCATCATATCAACCTCAACCCACCTTGTTAACCTAATCAATTTCATCACCCTTAACTTATCAACCAACCTATCAATCAACCTATCAACCCAACCAAATTTTTAACCTATCAAACCAACTAGCCTCTTTAATCCAACCAAATAGCTTAAAAATAGTTTCACACCCTAATGTGATAATTAAGACATTGGCACACCCTCGTCTAGCCCTTAGTAAACCTATAACTAAAGAAACTATAATAATACCAACCTTAACTAATCCACTTGTTGACCAAGTAGAACCTTTAAAATTTTCCTTACAAACACAATTAAGGAAACCAAACAATCTTTTCCACTTCCCCTTTTAATGAATCAAGGCCAACTATAATCATCTCACACTTATGAGGTGCACATGATAAATGTCATTATTAATAAACCTATTACTACTAATTCTTCAACCCCACTCATTGAAGTGGGGGAATCACTTCCCATTCCTTTGGATGACCAAAAAAAGAAAGAAACAAACTTCCTTCCTTTCACTTGACATCATTACACCTTCCTCCCCCCCACAGACTCACCTATTCTTCCTTTGGAAATCATTCCTTTATAAGAGGTCACCTTATTCACTCTATCCATGGAAGAAAAATCTTGTCTAAATTTTGAACCTTCCACCAAAAACATAGATGGTGAGACCATTCCTTCTTCTCCACCCAATGTTTTAAGCTTTGAAATCAATGATGAAGGAACCAAACCTATCTACAAGCCCGTTTCTAGGCTAGTAAAAAGACTAGAGTTCACTTCTCAACCCAATCTTTATAGATCCACTTTCTAGCATCATCTTGGCCTCACCTATCAAAACAAACAATAACCCTTAGATTAAATTAAATCTATCCTCAAACCTATCACTACCTCGACTCCATCCTCAGATACTCCATCTTCCAAAACCATAGGGGAACCAATCAATCCACTTTCATCTAAAATTATTTAATATACTTACATCTCTTTGACCAAACCCATCAAGAATCCAAGAATACTTCTTATTCCTAGCATAGCTTACAGATCTTTGAAATTAAACCTAACTCCATCAAGTCCATCAAATAAAACTTTGACTAAACCCATTAAAAGGGTGGAATATCTTAAACCATATCAAAATAGGCCCATGCCCCTCCCTTATCTTAAATCTTCTACTTCCAAACCAACCAAGCAACCTCAACTTAACCAATCTACAAAACCATTCTACAACCAACAATTTCTAAGGTGAAGCCTACTCCTAAGAAGGCTCCCACTCCATAGCCCAAAAATCCATCACCCCCAACGCCTTTACTTGAATACTATTCAACCATTTTTATAAAGGTTGTTTCAAACCTCTTCCTTATCATAACCACCTCTCAAACATTTCTAACCTGTCAAAAATTTTGACCCTTTACATCCTCAACCAAAATGGTTTAATGCCATCTTAGTCTGTACATACCATAAGACACCTATACATGACATAGAGAATTTAAAATCTCTCCAAAAACTCATCTATATGAGTATAATTTGTTATTTGATGAACCTCCCTTAACCAAGCCATCCCAACCTAACTAACAAACCAAAACTACCCCACCACCCATAACTTATGTAGTAGGCACTAATTTTAGGAAGGCTCCCAAAACTAAAAACCTATCACCTTTAACACCTTTGCATGAATCCTATTCAAGCATTTTACAAAGGTTTTTAAAAACCTCTTCCTTAACCTTACCACCTATCAAACCTTTTTACCATATCAAAACTTTTAACCCTTCACACCCAAAACTATCATGGTACAATGACCACCATGTGTGCTCTTACCATAGGATGTTTGGCAATGGTAATTAGCACTGTAGTGATCTTAAAACCATTATCCATCAAATTTATGATAAGGCTAATATTTTATCAAATGAACCTTATTTGAGCCCATTACCAACCCAACCATCAACCAAACCTACCCAACACTTTCCTATTCCCCCATTATCATCTAATAGTGAGGAAGAATTGAAGCAATGATCTAAACCAACACTTCCTTTTATCCACACCATCTATAGGGTTACCCACTCTTAGGTCCAACAAAAGGATAAGGGAAAGGCTAAAGTGTCCATTTCACAAACATATCCTTCAAACCCTTAACATTGTAACTAAACCCAACCATAAACACCTTCACTTTGGTATCTTTTTCCCACCCATGCAAAGAGTAAATTGGGGGAACATTCCTTCCATAAGGCTTTAACCATTTATTAACTTCAACCATACCTTAACCATTAACCAAACTAACCCTTGGATTTTTTCCTCAACCTATCAACCAAAGTTATCCATTAACCCAACTTGAACCAAGTGGTATATCAAATTGGGAAAACCCATTTTGACACCACCAAACCTATTTGGGTTTCAAATTATCTAACCAAACCATTGGAGATACCCTTATCCATAAAACCTGACCAACCTTACCTCAAACCTCAAGACTTCAATATTGGAGACCTCATCCTAAAGGAAAATTGGCACATGACTAACATGGAGAAAATTAAATGAGGAAAGTTTTCTTTCAATTAGATTAGACCCTACATCATTACCCATAATTATGGATTAGGAGCTTATTTTTTTTCCTCTCTCGAAGGCAAACTATAACCTAAGACCCTCAATATTTTGTATCTGCATCCATTTTTTTGTTAAATAAGGATCAAGCTCACTTTTTTTGTCTAACTTAAGCTCATCCCTTGATTATGATAATTTAGCCTTCACCCATATTTCTCCTCTCCTTTTGAGGATACTTGATTACAATATAGAACCATGTGATTAACTATCATAGTTATATCCTAATCCTAAATGTGGGTACCATGGATCTACCCATAGCATGGTTCTCATGGATACTTTTCATCTCTAACAAGATGGAATCCCATGGTCATTATCTCTTAAGAAAAAAACTATACCTTTCACATATCATTGACCTTCTTGTGTTAATTTTTTTTCCCCTCATAAAGGTAAACCTATAAACCTATTTAGACTTGTCCATGTCTAAACACATTGCATCCCAAAACAATTTGGATACTAAAACATTAATTGGGTCAATATCTTAAGCATTGAAGACTGCTACCTTGAAGGATAACTGCCTAAAAACAAAATAAAAATTTCCAAGTATAAGGTAAACTGCTCCCTTGAAGGACAACTATCAAAAACATTAAAAAAATCCACTAAACTTAAACCATTCCCTTGAAGGATGGCTAATTTAACTTTATCAAAATAAGAGAAATTCCTTGGAAGCTATCCACATTGATCAACTTCCCATATACAACAATAAAGTAAAATACCCACTATCACAATCAAATAAAATTTTAAATAATCTTGAAATTTGTAATTGGATCTCAAAAAGAATAATAAGTTAGAATATATAATCCACTTTCACATATATATTTACTGCATTGATTAGTCTACATCTATCATATGACATGGGATTATCTATTATCATTCTTAGGTCACCTATAGAAGGTGAAAACTAATTCATGTGAGGTTATCATACATATCACCCATTACCCTTCACACCACCTATCATCCATCTTCCTTTTAGACTATCCATAAATCAAGGGATTTAGATCTTATTTGACACCCTATGATCAAGAATTTTTTTTTATCAACTAACAACCACTCATGCATAATGCTTGAAGGGCTTATATTCATTAAGTCGATCTCACTTTAGGTTTATTTTCAATCCTTATAAAAAATAAAGCATCATGCCCTATTCTTAATGTGCTTGGTTGATGTTTTCATCATGAATTTTACCATCCAGTGTTGCAACAACAATAATCATTATTTTTACATTAAGTGAGATTAAAACCATAACCATAACCATAACATTCATAAATATCCACACAACTTTAAGCATGATAACTATCAACCAATGACATCTAACACATTTTTTACATAACAAACTATGCAATATTTTATTTAGGGTGTGAGGAGTCACACAACACATAAAAAGTTATCAGACTATCCATGCTTCACCTAAGGCCCCTACATATATTATTTTCCTACCTAAACATTAGGTTGATTATCTAGTGACTCTATATTTATGTTCAATCATGCTTCTACTTGATTACTCCCTGAACTAGCATATGTAACATTCCTTATCTTAGTGGTTACTAAAGGGTGTAATCTATTATCCTCTTCTACATTCATCCCTACAAGGTGAGAATCATATTCTACTTTGGGTATTGTACCCTACTCACCTATCATAGCCATTACATCCCTCTGCTCTAGTTGTTATTCTTGCATAGGTATTGTTGATTGTTGCCTCAACATACATCCCCTTTGATAGTGAGGGTTCCTTCCATAGAAATTCCCATAGTCATGTTCTATAGCCTTGTATCTTACGTAGTGAAATTATTACCTCCTTCATTTCTCAAGCTCAAACTCAAGCTATGTATGCATTTCCTCTTATTGTTGATCTAGTAGTACTTTCATTATCACCATTAGAGGTTGTAGGATCTGGTAGATCTACACATTCAACATATTGATTATTTTAGGTCATAAGAGTTACTTACTATCTCCACCATTATTATCATTTTTCATCATCTTCAAACTTGTGTAGTTCTATGCACTCTCTATAACCTAAAAAAACAAATAACTCAATGATAGACATTCATCCTTATCATGATTCTTTAAATAGAATTATTGCCCATTTTTCCTTGCCAACATGATTCTATATTCTAATGATGGGGATGGTTATATGATGTCATTAATTCCCTTGAACATTTTTCCCAATTGAAATGGTCATGTCTACTTGCCTTTTGTGTAGACACATACCCCTTCTATCTAGCCATTTCAATAAAGTTGTCATGCACCATCATGATTTCCCTTTGTCACCCTTATCATCCAATATTCATCTAATGTCATTGATTATTTTGTATCTTAGGATAATTTTGGGCCTAATCATTGTCACATTTACCTTGCTTGATGTAAATTGGTTTCTATCCATGTACTACCATAATGATAATGCCTATAAAACTACCACTATTATTGGTAATGGTAGATTTTAAATCCTTAATGCTATAGAAAATCTTTCATCAAAGGTAGGCTGCCATGAATTCACAATAATACATTCACCTTCTTGACCCCTATACCCTCCTATTACTACCAACCCATTGCCATAGGCTCTAAACATTAGACCCCAACCATTGGTAGTGCCTACTCAAACATGATAGTCTTTTCTTTTATACCAACTAAAAGTTCACCCATAATAGGGGAATGGTCACCTTCTCCAACTATATAATAAATCTCTTGAGCCACATAACTTATTTTTGGTTAAGCCAAACCTATTATAACCAATAAGTCATTGGTTTTGTGTTACTGGGATAGCGGATGCAGACATGGTCATCTTTCATCTAGCCTACCCATGTAGCTATTGGGTTAGGCATAATCCATCCTCTATCATTCACCACCCTTAAAAATTTTTACCTTGTATAATATAATTGAACATGAAATAAATTATTTTTAGGTCTACACTTTTCTATTTCCCTTAAAACTTAGTTTGTATCAATGATGATCTTATGACCAATACTAACCCTACCTAGATGGCTTGATAGGCCTAACTCGATCAGCTATGACCAATGTTATGGACTAGTTATCCCTATCATGTATCCTTCTAGGATTGACCTTATTTTTAACATGATGGTATATTTATCCTTTGAATAATCTTGAATGTCACATTTAGTCACCTTTCACTTATTAGCATTTCACATGCCCAGCTACCTTGTAACACCACCTAGGGCCTCCCCACCAATTGCTTATCAAACCTACACCCAATTTGACCTTTAATTATCAAATATAAGTTTGAGGGGGAAAAATAATCTCATAATTTTGTCACCCTAACCTTCAACCAAGTGATTCATTTTTATCTCTTAGCTTGTTAATTCAAAACCACATAACAAAAAGGAGCAAAATGTAGACAATAAAAAATTGTACACTTATAATTTTTGATGACTAAATGCCTTAGGACCCCCATAAAGACCCCCTAAACATTTTTAACCCTAAAAAACCCCTTATTGACCTAACCAAATCACTATTCTCTTATTCAAAAATATTATTTGAAAGTATTATTCAAAAGTACTATTCACTATTCACTGTGGGACTCACTATCACTATTCATGAAGACATGCAATGTGACATGGCAAGTGACATGGCATGTGATATGAAAAGTGACATAGAAGGTGATATATAAAGTGAAATATCTTAGAAATGAGGTGGCTTGATATGGAACATCATACCCCACTCAGGACCCTTTCCCAAGGTGCTTAATGACCACATTTAAGCATCGCAAGGCCCCCCCATTGAAATATGGAAAATTTCCCCTTAAGGGGCCATAATTAAACATGTATTTATCCTTCACACATGAAATTTATCTACCTCTTTAGTGCTTTGGGAAAGACAAATGGCACCCATTTTTGACCTTTTAACCTAAATGGGAGACTCACCAACCCAAATAGGAATCCCCACCAGCCTCATCTTTGACTCATTCATGAACCACATGGAAAATGGTGCCACATTTTTTGTGCCATATATTTAATTTCTTAGATGAATACAAGAAATGGTGGTGAAAAGTCTTTAGCCTCATTTATACCTATGTGCATGATTCTCATTCAAAGTTGGACTCATGTGCAAGGTGGGAGACTCACCAACCCAAATGGGAATCCCCATAGAACTAATCTTTGATTCATTCATGAACCATGTTGTGTAGTATAATTACCTAATGATTACTAGATTCACCAGTCTGATTAAACGTTAATTGTCAACCCTAGGTACGTAAGCTTTTCAAGAGTGTTAGTACTATATATGCATTACTGATTCACAAATCAACTTGCTTTTCTAGTTTCAATATAATGAATTTATGCTAAATTTACCATATATATATATATATATATATATATATATATATATATATATATATATATATGAGATGACTATGGCAAAATTACATAAATATTCCACACTTATGTATCATACATGCATCATACTTATATAATCAAACTTAATAGTAAAATTAACTTACACAACATACTAATAATTAAAGAGGGTCAGGATCTTCATAGAATATCATTATGAGGAGGCCCTTCCTCATTTATAACTTAGCTCCAATCCCTCTATGAGATAATTCATAAACATCTTATAAATTCAACTTTCTCATTACTCAATTCTAAATACAAAGGCTAT